>CM065377.1:54551682-54639182 GCA_033060915.1 Euryodendron excelsum | reverse complement strand
AGGAATGGGAGAATCACCCAGCATTTGTGAGGTCATTACTAGGAATGGGAGGAGGGAAAGGAGTAAGGTGTTGGTGTGAAGAAAATAAAAAAGTGCATTCTCATTTTTTAATGGAAGACATGGTTTTTGGTGGAAAATGCACAATCAAGAGTATCGTCTGATGGGATGGCTGCGATGAAAAATTGGTTTGTGAGAAAGCCCTATGATCTTATTGTTTAACTAGGAACACGGTTCTAGATGGACTATGCAACAACCCAGTTTGATTTTGTGACAATAGAAAGTTCAATGAGGCAGATAGAATAATGATGGTGTATTCATCCACAAGGCTACTACTCTTCTTCTCCTCCTCTTGTTGAGTTTATTAACTTCTCCAGTTCTCGTGCACAGATTTGAATGGTCGGTCAATTGGTTGTAGACATGTAGTTCTAGAATCAAGTGTTTTTCTGACAGAATTTCATGATATGCCAATTGATTACTGTATTAAGGTTTAACTGTTTTTACAGCAAGTTCATGTAACACTTATACAAAAACCTTTGATGGGATTGATGGAGGTGGAAAAAGATTAGCAGATGAGGTGAGTGTAATATTTGTGTGTGTGTGTATGTGTGTGTGTCAATTTCAATTATGTAGCTTAAGGGCCACTGCCTGTTGTAATGGTAACAGCTCAGGGTGAGGCATGACTATTTGGGTTGGAATTTTGGCCAATCACTTGGCGCAAACAAAATTACAAGTTGGAGCTTTATCCGGTTCACCTATTGGGTAGAACCAAAACTTTGTTCTGTCCTCTATTCTGCTTCTTCCAAGTATTGATGATTCTAACACCGGGTAGTGGCCGTTGTTAGTTTCAATGTTGTAGCCTGTGGCTGTGGTAACAAATTACTAATGTTTTCAGCGACTTTTGCGTTAAACAGGTCATGCAAGTAGTGAAAAGGACAGAGAGCTTAAAGAGGATCTCCTTTTTAGCCCATTCTCTTGGTGGATTGTTTACCAGATATGCAATTGCCATCCTTTATTCACCGGATGCCTTCAGCAGTGACCAGTCTAATGATGTACCAGCTTGTACCAATGCAAACTCAAAGACAGCATGCTCTTCAAGACGAGGTATGATTGCAGGGTTGGAGCCAGTCAATTTTATTACCTTGGCAACTCCACATCTTGGGGTGAGAGGGAAGAAGCAGGTTCGTTCTCGTTGGCATTGCCTATTTTGTTACTGCATAATGGCTATTTACATTAATACCAATCCCGGGTCCATTTATGCTCTTTGCTTTCAGATATTATATACAGCACATTTTCGCACTCATGCATATCATTTTACTTGAAAATTTCTGATGGGGAAGGAGTAAGGAGTAAGGAAACAATGTTATACTGCAGGAATGATTGGCATTTCCTTATATTGATTGGAGTTCTTTTTTGTTTACCCTTCTTTTTTCACCCCTCACATGGTTCTATAATAATTAATAAATCCTTTTTTCTTTTTTTTTGTTTTGTGAAATTTATTATTTAATTGTTTTTTTTTGTTTTTTCAGGAATATTTAATATCTTGCACCTTGTATTTAGCTTCTGTGTGGCAACTGATGATTCCTTAATAGATATACTTTTGTTCTTTTATGTTTCAATTTTGTTAAATTTCTTTTGATGTAAGATTTGAGGTACCGTTCTTGGCATCCAATTTTCTTATACTTATAGTTTCATAGAGGCCCTATGATATTTCTTTTTTGTGAATTTTTTCCATCTCTATGTTTAATCCTGGGAGTAGAGATGGTATGTAGTAGGTTCTATGATTTCACTCTAGCCCTTGGTTGAAGAAAATTGACCAGTTATGTATATAATATTTATCTAAGGTAGAATTTATTGGGCTATTGTTGCAAGGTTTAAGATAATCAGAAGAGGCATTTAGCAATTAGGAATTGCCCCTTGAATTTTTTTATGTATCACCTATTAATGTTCAATTCATTGGAAAAACGCACGATCTAAAATTCTTAAAACTCAACTTTCATCAGATGTTGGTTAAGCAACGTCAGATCGTGCTTCTTTAAAAATGAATATTTTCCTTCTACTGTTTGTTTCAAGCATCTATATTTTCATCTCTTATGCACGTCATTTGGACACATTGTTCTATGGCGACTTCCTAATGAATTAGTTTTTTTGTTTTATTTTTCTTTGAAAATGCATTAACTTTATTTATTTTTATTCATTTTAATGCCCATTAAGATCACTATTTTTATTATTAGCATATTATGCTTTCACAATGCATTCCAGGTATTGCCTTTCCAAGCATAGAGTAATTGCACAATGCTTGTGCTTGTGGTTCTTGTATAATTTGTAAAGAATAATGAAGAGTTTATCATTGTTGGTGGCTGGTGATTAGACTAGTGGAACCTGACCTCCAGACATTTGATTCATTTTTCTTGATTCAGCTTCCATTTCTTTTGGGACTTCCAATCTTAGAAAAGCTTGCTCCATCAGTTGCGTCCATTTTTGCTGGCCGAACTGGTAGCCATCTATTCCTCACTGACGGCAAACCCAACAAGCCACCTCTTCTATTAAGAATGACATCTGATTGTGAAGATGGAAAATTCATGTAAGTAAAGAAAAATTTTTCTTTTCTTTTTAATGATATGGATATCTTTATTTTTAACACATTCTGAAGCTTCTTGTATGCTTCTGTTGTCTGGCAGATCGGCCCTCGGTGCATTTAGATGCCGTATTCTTTATGCGAATGTCTCTTATGACCGTATCCTGCTGCGTATTAGTGTTTTATTTCTGTAACGAAGTGGCATGTTTTCTTCTTTTGGGCCTTCTCTGTTCTCAATAAATCAAAATGACTTCTTTCCTTGACATTATCCAGATATGGTTGGTTGGCGCACATCCTCTATAAGAAGGGAGACAGAACTTTTTAAGGTGACTTAGTGGTTTCTTGTACTAAACTGCTTCACTTGAATATGGTTTAATACATGTGCTATATCATTTTCCATAATGCTTACCCGTTTTCTTCTTATAATAAATTCAGTTAATTAGTATATTTTCATAGTTTGGAATTCGAGTAGGCTATCTCTATGTTACATGAACTTGGGTATGCGTATGTGTCTAAGCGTCAAATTCATCTTATTTTCATGTCCAAGGACACAAGAACACGGCAAATATTCATATATTTTTTTATATAATTCTTTTATCTAAGATAAAATGGTGTTTACAAAGTGTCGTAGAGCATTTCATTCGTAATGTGAGAGCTTTATACATAATGATATGGTGAACTTGAATTAATAAACTTTTTTTGCAGGGTGAATCCAACATGTCTCAGACACGTCTGGTCCCTAATACCATTAACCAAGCAGCGCCGGCTCATCCATTAGGCCAACAAGGCAATTGCCTAGGGCCTTCAAATTTTTTAAAACCTAGTAAGGCTCTTTATAATTTTTACATCATATTTGTTTAATAAAAGGCCATAGTCCAAATGAGAAAAAACTGTATGTTAGAAAAAAGGGTACCTAATTTTTTAAGGCCCTATATAGTTTTACATCATTTTTTAAAAAAGGCCACAGTCCAAATGTGAAAAAAAACCTATCTTTCAGAAAAGGGAGTCCAAAATCTACTACACTAATGAACTTCAAAAGAAAAAAACTTATGTTTAATAAATAATTATAAACTATAGCAAAAGGCCTAAAATCAACTCGCCTAGTTTACTTCAGAAGAAAAAGTATTGGCTTAACAAAAAATTTTACGAAATTTTTTTTTTGGAGACTCCAAAATTCTAAAACCTTACATAGTTTTAAGGCTCTATGTTGTTTCTACATTTTCTTTAGGAAAAAAAGAAGCCTTGGTCCAAATGAGAAAATGACCGTTAGAAAAAATGGCCAAAAAATTAGCACACTAGTTAACTTTAGGGGGAAAAAAATACCGGTTTACAAAATAAAATGATTTTAATTAAAATTTTCATAACCATATTAAAAATTAAAAAGGTCCTCATTTAAAATCATTGCCTTAGGCCTCAAATCATGTCGAGCCGGCCCTGTACCCAAGCGTCGGAGTCCAAATATCAAGTATCCAACACGGGTACTTCTTGGATGAGTCCATTTCACATGGGCTATTGTTTAAACCACTGAGAGCTATCTGAAAGGGCTTAGTTTGGTTAACTTCTTTAGGTTTATTATCCTTACTTGATATTGAAGTGGAAATTCTTGTAGAAGTTTACTTTATTTCCTGAAACAGGTCTTGTAAGGGCCTTTATTTATTTAAGTGGCCTTTTTTTACCTCTTAACTGTTAAACCTTTGTTTTATGTCTTTTCAGCATTTGTGTTTTTTTTTTTTGCGGTCATTTCATGCTTCTATACCTGTCTAAAGGAGGAACGAATGGATTACCACATAGATTACATTCTCTACATTGTCAAAGTGTAACACTGCTAATTTTTCATATTAACTAACTAATAATTTTATTTTAAGTGCCCAAAAGTTATGTAGAATAATGTGTTTTGGGCGAGTTCGCCTAATAACCCATGAGCAAAGCTGCCTTCCCTAAGCCTTTAAAAACATTAATTATAAAAGAAGTGGAAAGTTGGAAAGTCTTATCTTTTATTCTTTTTTTCATGTTTCATACCACATTCTACAACTGTAATACATCAGAGTCAAAGAAATTCTTACAACTTAGAATTTTATTTTTTTGCTTGTAAATGGAATATTTGGTTTCAATTTTTTTTGCGAAATCTAGATATTTGGAAGGGGCAACAAAATTTACATACTGATTGTGGATTAATTGTTATTCTCCTCCTTTTTTTCCTCCTCCCGTCTTATCCTGTATTGCTTCAGAGACTTGACTTGTTAATGTGATTTTTCCTTGAACTGTCATGCATTGATATAGCCATTAAGTCCCCTGGCCCACCATGCTGCTTTGTTATACCTTTAGTTTGCTTCTAACACTTCCTGTTTCACTGTAAGGTACAACTTACAGTTGATGGTTATATCAGAACCCTTTTTTATGCATGACATGCTGTATACTGGTGGGTTTTTTGTACAGCTATTAGCTTTCGATGAGGTAGTCACATCCCTTGTTTCTTTCTCTGAGCTATATAATGAACTTTTGTGACTCGAGTGGCAGATTCTAGTCGCGTGGCCCTCCTAGATTGCTGTCAAGGTTCCGTTTCTGTTGGTTTCTTCTTTCTTTTTTGAATTAGAAGTTAATTTATTTATTTGTTTTTGTTTGGGAGTGGGGGCGCAGTGTGTTTAATATGAAAGGAAATCCTCAGTTCTCATTATGTACTCTTGGAATTGTGAAGGGCATGTGTTTTTATTGATAGAGAGATGAGTCTGACCTTAGGTCCTTGTATTACAGGCTACCATTTAGTGAGATAGAGCCCATGTTCTTGTTATCAATGCAATGAGAACTCTTAGTAGTGAAACTATGCAAACCTAAACAATTAAATTACAGGTCAGCAGTATCTTCTTAAGTTCCTGTACCATTCTGACATTTCCTACAAAAATTGGCAGCCTCCTCGTCAATCGCTGGATGGTTACAAGCATATTGTAGATGTTCAGTATTGCCCAGCGGTTTCATCTGAGGGTCCCCATTTTCCTCCGGAAGCAGCTAAAGCAAAGGAGGCAGCACAGAATGCACCCAACACAGAGAATACAGTGGAGTATCATGAAATTATGGAAGGTAAATGTCGGTGCCAAAACTTCTAGCAAACTTCAATTGTTGCAGATAGCAAATACTAACAACAGTTGTCAATTCATCAACAGAGGGAATGATTCGCGGCTTACAACAGTTGGGATGGAAAAAAGTTGATGTCAGCTTTCACTCAGCATTCTGGCCCTTCTCTGCCCATAACAATATTCATGTACTGTAACAAATTTCCATTTCGAAATGCTGTCTGCTTCACCTATATTCTTTTCATTTCTTTTGAACTTCCTATTTTGATTGTATGAAACAGGTGAAAAACGAATGGCTTCATAACGCTGGAGCAGGAGTAGTTGCTCATGTTGCAGACAGCATAAAACAAGAAGAAATGCAACAAGACTCTAACTCGTTTATTGCAGCTAGCATGTCGCTCTGAAAGGTATGCTAGCGCATGCCAAGATGAAACATATTATTCAATGGATAAAATTTAATTGACCCATAATGAAATTTTCTTTGCTTTTTATGATGCTAGCTTACCAAATAATTGACTTTTGAATGTTAAATATTGCAAAACATCAACCGGGCATAGCTAGGGCTATCAACGAGTCGAGCTGAGTTGAGTATTAGGTTGTTGAAGCTTAGTTTCAAAACCTTAGTGAGCTTCAAATTATTTTCAAGCTTGGTTTGTTTAACTTTCGAGCCGATTTGAAATGAGCTTTAATCGAGCTGATTATGAGCCGAGCTTAAATAGGCTGATTTTTTTTACTGCATATAAGCTTACCGTGTCAAGTTCGAGCCGAGAAAATTAATGAGCTTTAACATGGATAATGAGCTTATCTCAAATGAGTGTTTAACGAGCCAAGCTTCAGTATCTTGGTTCGTTTTACAGCCCTAGTTATAGCTTAAGTGGTGCATGTACTGACTCCTTGAGACTATATCTCGTCATATTTATGCAACAATGAGTTCCTTGTGTGCGTAGACTGTAAAGGACACGTGATACAGACATAAGTTTATTTGTAGTTCTTATATATTTATACATTTATAATTGCATCTAAAGTATTCTAATCCGAGGCATAACCCACCAAGATTATTGTATTACTTATTTTGCTAAAGCACTCCAATGGGCAGTCAGTTCTACAATAGCAACTTATGTTGTCCTTTCCAAAGGCTTGTTTGGATGGGTCTAATAATTTTTGTCACTCTAGGGCTATCTCAAGCCCCATTGTTTAGCATGATGATAGATGTTCGGCCTTTGTTTTTTGTTCAATTCCTTGTGTTCTTCCTCTCAACATGTGTGTTCTTTATAAGAATGTAGCCTCTTGAATTGTGGGTGGTTTTATTTGTAGGCCTGCGTAAATGTCTGCAAGGATTTGTGTATTGAGCCATACTGTATATATTCGGTTTATGAAATTTAAAACTTCCCTACCAGAGAGAGAGAGAGAGAGTTCATTGATTAATTGATGTCATTTACCATACCGTACCACAGTCCCCTCACAGAAAAGGGTAAACTGGTGATATTGGAGATGGCATTTCTAAAAGCAAATTTCACAGAACAGAAAATTATATGCTGTAATACAGGAATGGAAACTCTACTCACATGGAACTTTACACATCCAGCACATCAACATTGGCAGTTGAGATGTCTAGGGAAATTAATGGAAGTGCCCAATATCAGTCCATTATAATACATCCTGTATATATTGAAGTACTACATCAAGAGGGGAAAAACAGAAGAAAGACATGCATACTTTTTTCTGTAAACCATAGCTTCTTTTTATTTTATTTTATTTTATTTCATTCTCAGTAAGTAATTTAAATCATCACATTACTTAACAAGCATTAGAATTTTCATCACTGAACAGGGCACTGGTCTGTTTATCAAAGGTGGTTGAATGAGCTGTAGGCTGGCAATGTGCAATATGCAACAGGATGGCTCTGATGATGATTCTGATGGTGATGATAATGGTTGTTCTAGCACCGGTTGTAGGGAATCACTCGGCTTTTCTTACCGTCTAGCTTACTGTTTTGAGAACCCTACTCTGATCCACGCAGCCTGTTACTGTCATTTTATGCATGCCTATGGCTATATCTATATAATTAACTCCTGATAAATTACATTTAAATCCTGTGAATATATAATGTTGTATAGATGGCCATATATATGAGTGCCCTATTGACAAGAAGCTTTGTATATACTAGAATTAAATAGTGTATGGATGGTCTCCAAATTATACAAATGTTGAGTACAGATTGTTTGTATAGTTTGTATGGATATACAAGTAGAAAATACTCATTGCACGGAGAAAACGACAAATGTTGATTACGGAATTTTTGTATAGTTTTTATGGATGTACATTGCACAGAGAAAACAGAAAAACACTAGAGACAGAAGCAAATACAAGAGAGAGAGAGTAAAGGAATTTACTACATATCTACTGAATGGCTTGCTTTATCTTGTTCTTGCATCCGGGACAGTCCATGTGTAGTCTCATCTCCACAACCTGAATGGATTTAAAATTCGACCAGATTGTTCCTGTTTGTGGCTACCACAATAATGACACCTCATGATCATATCCTTGATGATAGAAGGACATGTTAATAATGCATTAATTAATTGAGAAATGCTATATAAAAATTCGTTTAACAATCTCTGTTTTTTTTTTTTTTTTGCCCTCTCTCTAGGCGCAAGTATGTAGAATTCACATTTATAAATTCATTTGGGATTTATTTATTTGTATTTAGGAGTAAAAAAAGGGATTGAAAAATAGAATTACGTATAATGTTTTTTTAATTAACAACGTTTTGCATCTCTACACTTTACAATTTGTATTTTTAATTATTGCAATTGATGATATTAGTCTTGAAATGGGATTTTGTGTGAGGTGTGAGTGTATGAGTAATTTACGCTGAAAATATTACACTATCAGTAAATTGAAATTAAAATTTAATTTATTGTTTTTGCTACAAGATATTGTCTAGGTCTCCACTCGCGAAATTGAAAATGAATAGAAAAGGGCTGAATAAAAGGGCAAGGGTTGTGATGACTACATTGATCCACGTCTGACGCCAATATCAGCTTTAGTAATGTGTTGTTTAGGTTTGATTTTAAAATTTAACGAGTTTTAAAATATATTTAAATTGAGTTTGTTTATCATTTAAACCGATCGAGCTTGAGAATGCATATAAGTTTATCGATCAGAGCTGAATTTAAAAAATTAATAACTCGAGCAAAGTTTTAACCGAACTTAAAAAATTAACAAGATTCATAATATATTCAATTTTTAGATATCGAGCTGATGGCCAACAAGCTTTTAGTTAGTCAAACTTGAGACCCTCATCACTTATAATCTTCAAAGGTGAATTAGAAAGCAAATTGAGATCCTATGCTTGCTTAGGTGATCTCACTTGCTTGATGCAATATTCATGGACATACAATTATGTCATGTAATTTTTATTGATGTCTTATCACAAACTAATAAGATAGATGCTCATAGATATATTGGGATGAGATGTCACATTAATTAGTGGGGTAGTACATACAAAATATTTTAATTATAATTTTAACTTATTAGGATAAAATTTTCATTTTTCGTGTAATTTTATTAGTCGGTGATGTCACATCACCATGACTAAATATTTTCTCATAACTTACGCAATGATGACCCTCTAATATTCACCTTTGTTTTGGCAAATGGTAGCTTTGTAAGTTGCTTTGCACTTTTTTTTTTTTTATGGAATAAAAGTGCAGAGGAAAGAAAAAGATCGAATATGCCATAATAAAAGGGAATTCAAAAGTGAGTCCCTTATTCTATAAATAAAAAAAGAAATAGTGAGCCGCTTATTAGGCTATATGTTTGGAAAGTGAGAATGAGATGACCATTCTAACCAGCTTCTTATTCTTATTTTCATGTTTGGTAAGTTGAAAAGACGTAGGAATAGCTAATCCCCATTCCTTCCTCTTTCGGGATCTGAAATACTCATTCCATTCCCACATTAAATAAAATTAAGTAACAAAAAAGAAGTGGGTTACTGTTGCTCTCTCTCTCTCTCTCTCTAAAGCTCTCACTTTCACTCTCTGGAACTCTTTGTTTCTCTCTCCACAACTCTCACTTACTCTTTCTAGAGGCAGTGGCTGGGTGGGCCCGGGGTGGTGGGGGTGGATGAATCAAATTATACATTTGAAACTTTTGTATGCAGTAGCTGCTTTTAGTTTGTTAGAGAACCATACGCAGGTCTTTCTAATAATTTGGAGCTTCTTATAGGATGTTCTGCTTGGTTTCTCTTTTTCAAAGTTTTATTAGTAATTAAAATCAACTAATTAATTGGCGATGACTGCAAGCTTTAACTAGAAAGACATGCAGTGGTAATACTCATTGCTTCACTTTGAGTCTCCTAAGGAGCTTTAATAACGTCTTTCACCCTTTTACTTTCTCTCCAATCTCCAAGATTAAAAAAATAAATTATTTTGGTTTTTTAAATTATAACTATAGTTATTAATCTCATATCAACTTGACACCATAAGGGTAAGTACATTACATGTTATGTGTAAATATTCAAAATTTTTTTATGCAATATATAATATTTATAGTGATAAATTTGAAACGGTATGTCAAAACATACCAGTAGCATTACATACCAATGAAAAAAATAGTGTGCTGCCTAATACAGAATTTTCAACTATAATTGCAAGTGAGACTAATTGCAGAGCTACGAAGACAAGCATTAGAAATAAAAGAGAAGAAAAGCAAGAATTTGTAAACTTTTACAAATATCTCAGAGGCTTAGAGAAGAATTTGTAAACTTCAATCATAATTTAACCTATAGTTTCCCATATATTTTTTTATTTTTTTATTTTATGTTTTGGCCCTCCAAAGTTGGATTGACTCTTCCAAAGTTAAAATCCTGGTTTCATTGCTGGTAACAAGGGCAAGTAACTTCTCCTAAAAGTTCACCCAAAAAGGAATCCAATCCTAAAAATCTCCAAGTGCAAAAAATATCATGGACCCGAACCTCTATTGGTTGGATACGGTACATAAGCAAAACCTTAAATATAAACTAATTTTTTAATTCATTTTATCACTCAAAAGGCATAATGTAGTTGGATTTATATTAATAAATACACGCGAGACCCATTCATTTAAATCTTATAAGTGAGAAAATAATACAGTGAGACTGAGTCTCACTTGAATCTTGTGAGTGAGAAAATAATACAGTAAGACTCACATTAATAGATGCACGTAAGACCTATTTACTTGTATTTTGTAGATAAGAAAATAGATCGGGAGATAAATTGGGAAAACTCCATAAAAGAAATTTAACTAAAGTTACTGATTTGCGACAATCCAAACTACATATATTCAACATCACACCGCAACAATAGAGATTAGTAGATTACAGAATTTACAGGGAAATTCATGTGAGCAAAGCTAACACTCCTCACTCTGTACATCATGAAAAAATGCACTTATATCCCATGGAAAACTCACTCAGCACTGTCTAATTATATATATATATATAATTACATTATAGAACAAGCATTGACATTGTCATCACTGAACATGGAGCTGGCCTTCTCATCGAGTATGGTCGAATGGGGCGGCTGATGATAGTAACCGTGGTCATGGCCGTTGTAGCCATGAACGCGATAGTTATACGAAGAAGAAAAAGTAGAAGAAGGTTCAGACATGTAGTAGGTGGTTGGAAGGCTCTGACGATAGTCCTGATGGTGATAATAATGGGTAAAGTTGTGGTATTCTGGGTTATATGGAAACGGCCATAGCTCGGCCTTTCTTCCCGTCTTCCTTACTGTTTTGAGAACCTTTTTCTGCTCTGCCCAGCCGGTGACCGTCACCTTTTGCATGCTCATGTCTATGTCGATGTCATCTACTCCTGAAAACACATTCACAGCCTGTTAATGGTGATGTCTAGATGGCCGAATTCAACGAAAAATGCATTCAAGCAATGGATTTCCATGATTTTGCTTTCATGTAGTTAAAACATGTAAGAAAACAAAGTGGGCTGTGAAGAGGGTTACTAAAACATTCATATAACTCAAGAGCAAACACTGTGAATGTCTTAATGCTCAGCATGAACGAATGGATTTTATAAGAGCAAAAGGAGGACTAAGAATGCTGTTGAGAGCAAAACATATGTTTTATTTTTTTGTTACAGAGTGTTAGTGTTGAGGTGGCCTTCTACTAACTATTCTCTTGAGTTCGTGTAAGGTCACGATTCATACAAATTATATAAACTTTATTTATTAAATAAATAATGGCTAACCTCAAAAAAATATAGAGATAAATCAAACTTAAAATCTTAAGCTTAACATGAGAAACAGTGGACTAGCCAGGCCTTATGTTACAAAACATTATTTCAAAGGCCAACAAAAGTTCTTCATCTTTTCCAAGATTCTAGTCAATAGTTCTTTAGAGCAAAAGGGTCAGTTATTGAATCAGAATACGTAATATGAAGGAAACAAAAGAACAAAAAAAAAAAAAAAGAGACAAAGATAAAGAGTAAGAAGTGGTACCGTCTAATTTTTGAAGAGCTTTCTTTATCTTGCTCTCACATCCAGGACAGTCCATGTGGACTCTCATCTCCACAATCTGAATGGCCAAGGGACAATGGATATAAACTCATATAAGACCAGTTTGGCCATTGTCATCATGCCCATAATTAAGTAGACAATTATGAGGAGCTACCATGAGGATGATGAAGTTTTTAGTGGACATGCCCTCTAGGATAAGGTCATGTCCCATGAAGCTGTTTGGAATATTTGGGTCCTAACTCTATATTATAGAAAAGAAAATTATTATTCTTTTAAAAATTTTGTATAAAAAATCTGATCAGAATGATACGATAATAACATTCTTGTAATTAAGAGTCATTATAATGAGAGTTTTATTTTAAAGTATAAGGCTCTTATTCAACATCATTTTAATAAAAATTTTATTTAAATTCTGTTTGTATAACATTAATTTGCTATATCAAATACCGATAGTCTGGTTCGGCTGGCCGCTATTTTGCTACTACCATTGATATCAAGCTTCCATCGAGTGCAGTACCGAACATCAACTGTAATGTTTCCTTTCCGGATTACAATTATGTCTTCACAGTTGACTTATTAGCATGCTTTTACGTACAATAACAGTGATGAAAATAAAGTTGTTCTTGCGGGTAGTGTATACCTTAATTTTGTTGTTATCAAGAATTTGCACAATACACATGAGAGAGAGAGAAGCTAACCGTCATGCTGTGTATTCGGAGTAGAGAAATGCTAGTCTTTCCTGAGCTATCTGAAAATTGAATGTCTTTGAGCTAGTGTGAAGATAATCAGCAAGCAATGTGTGTATATATAGATAATTTAGAGAGTCGATCGTCTCCCTTTTCTTGATTGGATGGCAGGCAACGTAAGAGAGAGAAAATAAGATAAGAAAGAATAAATATTGAAATGGTCCGACCCCCCCACCATTTCCTCCCCACTTTTCTTTCGGTTTGCTTCCTAGCACAAACAGTACAGTTGTGGGCCTTGTAGAGAGAGTACAGAGAAGGTGCTTTGAATGTGTGTCTTTCTTCCACTGTTGATGATCACAATTATAGGTAAGAGATCCTTTCCATGATCCACTAAGATAATGCCACGTGTAACGTCGTCCAATAGCAATCTGCCACGTTTTTAGTTACATGATACCTACTAGAAAGATTAGCTGCTGGACATGAATAATGATTTTATAATATCAATGATTACATTGAAAATGAAGGGAAAAGCCCTGTAAAGAAAGAGCGAGTGTGGGGCAATTTTCGTGATGACAAACTCTTCGATATTTTATATTTCTTTCAATTTTTGGGACTTCAAAAGATGATGACACCTTAGGATAATGCTTTATGTCTAATTTAGATACCAACCTTGTAAAATTAAATTATTTCTTACCACTATTAAGTAAACGGAATTTTAATCTTCTTATAACTCTCGCTGAAATTAGAGATCTTTAGTTTAATGCATAAGACTATAATGGTTTTACACACTACCAAGTCGTTACGGGTTTGAAGACTTTAACACACTACACCAAAATATATTCTAATATGTTTTAGGTTTAATTTAACAATTTACTGACGTGATTCTTTTACCTTCGTTAATTGTAAATTGGAGATCTCCAATTCTCATCAAAACTGAAGAAGAGTCCAATCCAAGTAAATGGATGTCCCCTTAATTCCCTTCTGTTCCCCCATTCTCTCCCTGTATTTTAATCATCCTCCTTCCCCACCTCTCAATAATTGCGTAGAACGGGGGATAATGATATGTAAGTAAACAAACAATTCAAAAGTATCATGCAAACGTTTGTTTATTAGTGATAATTTTCCCCCACATCAGGGATACTTCACTGGGTGATGTCACACCCATGACTCGAGATGCACAAAGCATCTAGTATTATAAACTAATGAAGAGTTGAAATAGGTGTAGTTGCTATGAAATTTACTTGATGATGACCCCTAAAAACAATGCTTTTTTGTCAATGGCAATCCCAACTTGCCATGAATTTTCAATGCACTGCAAGTTGACATGCATATCTTGTAGGAAAGATAAGAGCACAAAGACAAAGGAAAGACCAGAATATAATCAGCATAAAAAAAAGGAAAGACTAGAATATACCATAGAGCCCAAAGGCAGTGAAAAAGACT
Organism: Euryodendron excelsum; assembly: GCA_033060915.1. Taxonomy (NCBI): domain Eukaryota; kingdom Viridiplantae; phylum Streptophyta; class Magnoliopsida; order Ericales; family Pentaphylacaceae; genus Euryodendron; species Euryodendron excelsum. Next base: position 54,624,895 of record CM065377.1, on the reverse strand, counting down.
TGAACCCATTTTTTTTAATTACTAAATCATAAAGCCTATTTCATGGGTTTTAATGGTGTGTAAGTGCTTGTCACCAAATGTAGAAGTTTGTTTCTGGAAGTGGCTTTAGTGACAAGATGGTTGTCACTAAAAGTATTTTGTGGTAAAAGTAAAATTTCATTGCTAATTCTTTGGCTATTAATGACAAAATTGTTGTCACTAATGCTGTGTTTAGAACCAAAATTTAGCAAGAAAAAAAATAAAGGAAAAAAAAGTGAGGGAAAAAACAAAATGAAAGAAAATTTTTATTCTTTTTTGTCACTTTTTTTTTTCTTTTCTTTTCCATCACAAAATCCTTGAACCAAACACAACATAGCAGTATTCATCATTGAAATCTCCCCCGCCCCCATAAAGGAAAAAAAAAAGAACAGAAAAAGAAGATGGCTGTCTTGCTCCATTTGAATTAATTTGCTGTCATCATTGAACCACTAAGGGGAAGAACTTCATTTAATCAAAAGGGTAGTCGGCTGGTCCTCCTGATAACATCTTGAATTCGACCCCTCTCCACACCCTCAAGCCAGCCATTGGTCATCCAATGCAGGAAGTTAAGTAATTGGTATAGAAGATGGTCATGCATGAACTCGAATGAGTAATCAGTTAAAAAACTGAACACTTTCTTGTAAAATAAATATAATAAAAAGAGCAAAAACTTTATTATGGATGCATCTTTAGTAATTCCCTTCCCAACAGAGAGAAGTTTTACTCACTGGCACTGGTCAGAAGTCTCATGGCCATTGCATTGTGCCTGCCAAGGCCTGGTCATAAAACAAAGCAAAGATCATTAGTTCTGTCATTTTGAGCGTTGCAAATGTGTGAACAGATGTGATGCAGAGTTGCTAGTACATTTTACAAGCTCTATGCTCAATCTGTGTATAAATAGCTCATGATTCAGCTGCACAAAAGTTTATTGCTATGTTAAATGTATCCTTAAAAAAAAAATATATATATATATATACTAGCGTTAACCCGTGTGATACACGAAATTTATAAAATTTGTTGTAATAATATAAAGTTAGAGAAAAATTTGTGTAAATCTAGATATGTGTAATTAATTTCAATTGTACTATCCTAAAGGTGTAGCAGTAACTGTGCCATGTGGATTTATATAAGTTAAAATCAATAGGCCATACACGAATTTATATAACCTAAAATGGTAATATATATTATGCAATATCTATTATTATAAGGTCGAGTAAGAAAAATGAGTGTGCGATTGAGATCATAAGGTGGCACATAAATTAAAGGGCAATAATTGACATTACTTATTATTAATTTGCTCAACATTTGCATGGTCTGCCTTCCTTGTAGTTTAGTTTTACGGTAAACGTTGAAGAGATAGCCATTAGTAAAACAGTTTATATGCCAATTATTATTAATCAAATTTGAATATTTTCAGATTGGGTTCAAGTCCAAGTCAAATCCAATCCATTAGCAGGCCTAAGTTTTACCAATGACTATCACTCCAACGTTTTCACGAGTGACATCAAAAGTACTCACACTTCACCAATCAAGTGAAGCAATGAACATATGTATTATCAAGAAAAGATTTTTTTGTCCAGTTGCTGCTCATTAAAAGTTTTAGACTATCAGTCCTTTACAGGGAAGAAGGTACCCATTCTCTCCACTAATGCAAGTAGGCCGTCCAACATTAACTTTTGTCTTTTGCACCGTTTATTGCTCAATTCAAGGTTATCAAATATTTTATGTATTCAAAATTAGAAGGTCTAGAAAATTCAAACGAATGTTTGGAGAGAGAAAATTTTAATTGTTTTTATATGGCATGAGTGGAATGATATTCTTAGATTAGAAAAGATAAAATATGGCAGTAGAGAAATTTTAGGAATTACAAAAGGATTGTCTAACAAATTAAAATTTTGATGGTGTACTTATTTCTTAAATTGAGAGTTCTTAGGAATCTTCATTTTTTGGGGAAGCTTTTTTTTTTTTTCCCCTAATCAATTGAGAGAAATGTTCAGGTTTAGAGAGATTTTAGGAATGATAATTTGTTTAGGTTTTCAAATTTTTAGGATTTTTTTCTTTTTTTATTTTACTTTCCAAGGAGAGAGAGCGAGCTGGTTGCAAGACTTGAAGTGGAATTGATTGCCTTGTGACAGCCTGGAGAGAGCTCAAATAAATAAAATTATATTTACATACATAGATAGATGTTCAAAACATGAATAATTGTAAAATAAAAAAAAAATTATGTAACATTTAAAGCAAATATAATAACCTAAACCAACTTCAAGGGAATCAAGAGAGACAAAACATTTAGAAAGACAAAAGGAAGGCATAGTTCACGCTGGTCAATTTAGTTTGCAATGATTACATTTTTTTTCCACCACATAAAAAAAAATTAAAACAAAAATTGAGTATGATTAAAACCAAAAGCAGACGATCAAAATAGATTAATGAGAACAACACTAACCTTGATGATCAGCAGTGAAAAGAAAAAAGAAAGGTAAAATGAATAAGAAACAGAAAAAAATACAATTGTTGAATTATTAAATTCCGTGATGATCATCCACTAAAAAGAACCAAAGAAAGGAAAAACTAATAAGAAATAGAAAAAATCCAATCACTCGAAAGTTCCATGCCCTTTATCAACCTCTGAACTTCTGACCAAACTCCATGACCCTTTCAACATCTAAACTTTCAAAAGTTCTTTTCAACTTTCCCAAAGGATCTTAATCTGTTAAAAAAATTTTTGTAAATAACAAACCAAAAGAGGGGAGAAGGTGAAAAAATTTACAAATAATATCCATAAAAATTGAAGATTACTAGATTATACAAAAGCAATACAAATGCCCCCCACCACCCCCCGCAAATAAAAAATAAAAAAAATAAAAAGAACATAAGAAATTTGAATTCAAGATAATCATACATAAATGAGAAACATATAACAGAGCTAATATGTAAGATTACTTATTAGAAGAGGCAATAAAAGAATCAGCAACATGATAAGAAAATTCAGTGAGAGATAAAGTTCCTATTGTGGGGTTTGCAATATTGGATGGTTATGGTAGACTTGTAAGGACTCTGACGGAGATAACCCGGATTAGAGGAATATAATGCATGTGCATGGTTTTTTTTTGGAAGTTTTTCTTAATGAGAGATTTTAGGGATTAGATAGATTTTTGAGGAATGTGATCAATTTAAAGATTTCTTGACCAATCAGGTTTTAGCGCTCAACTTTTTTATTTTTATTTTTGTAGATTTTGTTTCTTTGTCAGAATTTAACTCTTTTGATTATTTCATATGATTAATTTTTTTGTTTAATTAATTTTTTTGTTGTTGCTTGCTTTACTTTTTAAAAGATGGAGAGAGGAGATTGAATGGCTGAAAGAGATAAATGCGCCACGTGGCATTATAATTTTTTAGAATTTTTAGAAAAATAGAAATTGAATTTTGAAGGCTTGTGAGACTCCCACTACATTTACATATCGTATAGTATAAATATATATATATATATATATGAAATACCTATGTCGTACACTTGACACTTAAGAGTCTGTTTGGTAAAACAAAAAACAGTGTTTGTTTTTGTTTTTAGTTGTTTACAAAATTTAAAAAAAAATAAAAAACACTAAAATGGGTGTGTTCTCTATTTCTAAAACATTCGTCTGGTATTGTTTGCACAACTGTAATTTACAAATGCACATCACTAAACTATAAAAAACATACAGCAAAAACACACAATAAAAATACACAACAAAAAACGAAAACTGACAGCATTACCAAACGAACCCTTAGATTCTGATACTTTATTAACACTTTGGATATGGGATATGTCTAACATGTATTATTCAAGATTCATCCAACAAAAATGTTCAACAATTTCAGTTCAACATATAAATATGTATAAAACTTTTATTTTATGCAAGAAATGCGCATAACATTTTATACACCTTATTTTATCCTATAACATTTTGTACACCTTATTTTATCCTATAACATGGAATAGGTATATTGAAAAAATATGAACCCAGCGCCTGTATCAAGTCAATGTAACATAGGTTGATTACTGATACTAAATGGACTTGAATGGCAAGATGAGAGAGAGGACAGGTTTTGTGTCAGAAAAAGCCCCAATCTCTCAGCTGGACCAAATACGAAATAGGCTTCTGGGCCTCTGGCCCTGTGCTTGTACCCTAGATTTGGGTTAACAACCCTACTTTGCAATGCAAGTGTGTTTTTTTTCTTGAATTATTATAAGCCTAAACAACTTAGAATATCAGCAGAGCGGGTTCAATACAAGTTTGGCTAAATATTATCCGTTTCTAAAAAAAAAATTTCACTCCATACCTCGTCCCAAATTCATGACGGGTTAAACCTTCTCACCTCGTGCCCAATCCACTTAAGTTAATCGGTGTTCGGGTTAAAATGGATTTGTCTGATATAAAATTTTAAAATAAACGTAAGTCTCTAAAAATAAAAATAATGCATAAGTATACAAACATTAATACAATCTAAAATTTGAAAGAAAGAGCCTAAAACCAAGAATAAGAAGTAACATTAAAACTCTAATATTTATTTATATACTAATAATTAAGGATATTTATTTATATAATTAGAATAGGTTCAGGGTAGGTGACCTAAACTCTATCCTGTGCTAAATATGTATTGAGTTTTGTTTTCTTTTTGATATCCAATCTCTAACTTTCTTACCCAAAACCTTTCGTATTACGAACGGAGTGAAGCAGGTTCGAATTTTTCAGGTTCAATTGTCATCCTACTTGGAATGCAAAGACCAAGGTATTGCTTCAAATCTACAATATTGTCATCTTACACTGCTAGTAAGCATTTTGCATTTTTTCTTGGTAAAATCTCCAATACGGCATATTAAAAAAACTTCTCCGATTAATGATTAATGCTGGAAGTGTAGAGCAGAACAGTGCCCCAAAATCCCTCAAAATCCAAAAGCTGAGTGGTGAAAAGCCATAGATGTTAACTAACAAATCTCTCAAAATCCTAAGTCTTCCTAACCTGTAATTATGGTCGAGTCTGAATCCATAACATAAACTGCATGTGTACTAGTACTTGGAAAAAAAAACTATGACTACAGGCATTAAACAACAGGTTTGAAAATAACTTTTATTTTCTCTGTTCGGTTTCTAGTTTAGGAGGAAGAGAAAAAAATACAAAGAAAAACAAGAGAAGGATATTTTCCTTCTCACCTTCCATTCGTTTTCTTTTCTATTTCTTTTTTAATAGTTATCCTGTTATTTTCTTCCCTCTCCTCTTTGAATTTCAAACAAAGAAAAGTTATTTTCCTTCCACTTTCATTTCTTTTTCTTCAAAAAACCAAACACAGAAAAATAATGGCTTTCTCAACAATTTTCTCTCACACTTCTTTTTCTTTCCCTTCTCTTTCCCTTCTACAAGTTCCAAACAGATAAATTCCATTTATGGCACGGAGGAGCAGGATAAATAGTGATTTCATGAGCAGAAATAGCATTGTCATTTTATTCTTGGAGTGGTGCAGCATTTATCAGAAGAAAACAATGGCAAAACATCAGCCCTTTAACAAGGGGCTGCACATAAAAATCTGGGCCATAAACTGAACCATATTACTCTGGTGGTTAATACAATGCTACTCCCCTTGGTTTCTCCATTATATTTGTTTCATGTAGGTAATCACTTGTTATAAAATGAAGTTCTGCTAATTTCAGAGTAAATCTGGGAAAGGAAAATTTAAGAGCTGTGCCAACAATGGCAGAGAAGGAAGGAGGAATTGTCATGAAGGGCCACGACGAGGGAATGAAAATGGCAGTCTCTCTCCTCGAAGAGTTTGGACTCCCAATGGGACTTCTCCCCCTTGCCAATGTCATTGAAGTAGGCTTTGTTAAGAGCACCGGCTACATGTGGATCCTGCAAAAGAAGAAGGTTGAACACAACTTCAAGATGATTAGCAAGCTTGTGAGTTACGACACTGAAATAACCGGCTATGTTGAGAAGAAACGGATCAAGAAGCTCAAGGGAGTGAAGGCTAAGGAGCTCATGTTATGGCCTCCGGTCAATGAAATAACACTCGATGAGCCATCCACTGGAAAGATTCAATTCAAGAGCCTCGCTGGCATTACCAAAACTTTCCCAGTTGAGGCCTTTGCAGCTGGGCAGTGATCCAAAACCTTAATCCATGCTTCGCCAGGCGTTGGAAAGTTCTTTAAGGTTTAGGACTTCGTAATGTTCGTCTTTCTGTATGATTGCTTGTTTTGTTTTCACCTGTTCTTCTGTTTAAGAGCTTGTTTTGATGGAGTTTCTCAAGTATTATGTCAGACAATAAAAACAACTTTGGCAACTATGATGTATTACCGGATTTGTGATCATGTAAGTGAGAAAAGCAAGCCTTTCACACAATGCACAAAGAGAGTCTTGGAGATCAGATTTTTGAAGATTTTTTACTTTCTCCCAAAGTTTGGTTTGGCCGCCAAGATTAGGGAGAACAAAGTTGAAATGTTCAGTCCAGCAGGGCAATGGGCCGGGTAATCTCTAGGGTGTATTTCATTTTGTTGTTTAAATAGTTGGATAAATAATTCCTATTTAATCACTATGTGTATAATTAGTGATCACAAACAATAAAATAACACGAATTATCTAATTATCAACTAGAAGCAATTTTAACTAGAAGACAATTAGAATCTGAATAAGAACAAACTAAATCATAACGACTTACCCGGTTGTCGTTCACAAAAATAGAAAATGTAGAAATCGAAAGATAGATCGAGTCGAGTGTTTCACACTCTCTCCTTAAAGACAGATTCACCCCCCACAGTTGGTGCTCACGGGATGATGGGCGTCTGACTCCCAGGATAAAACGATCTCAGCAGTCTTTAGGCAGCACTTCGATAAAAACTGCTCGGCGGCTTCACCAGATGATCTGAACTCTCTCAGGAAGAAAATACGGGAGGAAGAAGGAATTCGTTGTATGCAACAATCGGAATTTTTCTAATGTTATGAATGCTAGAATGCTGCTCTATTTATAGAGCCCAGGTGCCTGTTTGAAACACTGGTTCGAACAGGTACCAACAGCCAAACAGTCCCTTACCGGAGGGACACACCTGTTCGGTCAACGGTCACACCTGTTCGGTCAACGGTCACATCTGTTCGGTCAAACCGTCAGAAATTAATTAATTAATTAATATAAAATTAATTAATAAAATAATTAATTAATTTAATTCCGACCCTAGCCCAAAAAGAAAAGACTTGAACCGAACCCACGACCCACGCCCACGTCCCGTCCCGAACCGGACCGGACGGGCGGGCGGGCGGCGGCGGCGCGCGCGCGTGTGGAGTATTGGGTCAACCCATGGGTTCCATAGGTCCTCCCCCTTTCACAAAAGTGGGGTGCCCCTTGGGGCCCAAACCTTACTCCAAACTTGGGTTATATATGGACAACTTATTTCCCATAAGAAATCAATGTGGGATAACCCACTTTCAACTACATAACCCATATTCAAGGGGGTGACTTTGGAAGCCAATAACTCATTCAATCCTACACGGATTTGAGCAAGTAAATAGTCTAGATTCATCTCCTCTCGGAGGTGAATCCAACGCACTAATGACCCAACACAAAGGATGCATGGGTCCCACATTTATATTGGCTCAAAGATCAACAAAATAATGGGTTTACACCCATTTATTCTAACAATCCCCCACATGAATAAGATTGGCTGGAAATGAAAAATGCACATGAGAATACTGACTTGACACAGAGAGAGAGAGAGAGAGACAGGTAGAAAGTTACCGCATCGGGAAAGGTGGCTTTTGGCTTTGAACCTTCCCTAGTGAAATACCATCGGATTTATTTGGCTAACCAGTGAACATGATGTCTTGAACTGTTCAGCCGTTTATATAAACCAAGACAATAGTACTCACACGGTTCCTTTCAAATCATCTAGTGATCCATTCGGTTGTGTTCATTTTGGCCCTGAACAATGCCTGGTAGATTCATGAGTACTCTAGAGAAATTAGCCTTAAGAATTTCTCATAGAAGCGGCCCCTTCATACTCATATAGGTGATCTCTTATTAAGAGTATCCTGCTATACTCCACTTGGAATTCCAAGGTATAAGAATCATTAAGAGCTAAGCTCATCCTAAACACTGTCTACAGGTTATCACTATTTCATCATAGAAATGGACAGCTGAACGAGTTCCTCAATGATTTGTCCTAAGTCACGCACAATTTTGTTGTCCCGTTGAACCTAGATCTTGGGATCTCCAGTCAGCTAGGTTGGGTTGGGTTGCCATTATGGTGACTTTTTAAGTCATAGGCTTAAGGCCCATTCCCCTCGATGAATTCTCTACTTGATCTTTCGTCAAGCCTTTTGTAAGCGGATCCGCAATGTTGTCCTTAGACTTGATGTAATCAATGGATATAATTCCATTAGAAAGCATTTGCCTCACAGTATTGTGTCGTCGACGTATATGTCGTGACTTCCCATTATACATGTGGTTTTGTGCTCTTGCTATTGCAGATTGACTATCGCAATGTATGCATATAGCAGAGACTGGTTTAGGCCACACGGGAATATCCTCCAGAAAGTTACGAAGCCACTCTGCTTCCTCTCCTGCTTTATCTAAAGCGATAAACTCAGATTCCATGGTGGATCTGGCTATGCAAGTTTGTTTTGAGAATTTCCAAGATATTGCTGCACCTCCTAGAGTAAACACATATCCACTTGTGGATTTAGAGTCTCTAGTGTCAGATATCCAATTTGCGTCTGTGTAACCTTCTACAACAGCTGGATATCTCGTATAGTGCAGCCCATAATTTAAGGTGTATCTCAGATACCTGAGAACCCTAACTATGGCCTTCCAGTGGTTTAACCCTGGGTTACTCGTATATCTGCTCAATCTGCTTACCGTATAAGCAATATCCGGACGTGTGCAATTCATGAGATACATTAAACTGCCAATTATCCGTGAGTATTCTAATTGAGATATGCCCTCATCATCGTTCTTGTATAAATGTAGAAAACAATCTATAGGTGTGTTTGCTAGACCGTTATCAGACTTACTAAACTTATCGAGTATCTTCTCGACATAATGAGTCTGTGATAACGCATATCCCTCAGATGTTTTAGTAATCTTAATACCAAGTATAACATCTGCAATCCCTAGATCCTTCATGTCAAACTTACTGTTCAACAATTTCTTAGTAGCTTTAATAACCTCAGTATTGCTACCAATGATAATCATATCATCTACATAAAGACAAACAAGGACATAACCATGAGCAGTGTTCTTCACATAAACACATTTATCGCATTCATTTATCTTGAAGCCGTTTGACAGCATAGCATTATCAAACTTCTCATGCCATTGTTTCGGAACTTGTTTTAGTCCATATAAAGACTTAACAAGTTTGCATACCTTTTTCTCTTTGCCAGGAACAATGAATTCTTCAGGTTGCTCCATATAAATCTCCTCATTCAAATCTCCATTTAAGAATGCCGTTTTAACATCCATTTGATGAATCTCAAGATTATGTAAAGTCGCAAAGGCTATCAAGATACGTATGGACGTTATTCTGGTTACAGGAGAATATGTATCGAAATAATCCACTCCCTCAGTCTGCTTGTAGCCTTTGACTACAAGTCTGGCCTTGTATTTGTCAATTGAGCCATCTGCTTTCATCTTCCTCTTGAATATCCACTTTTATCCAAGGGGTTTATTACCAGGTGGAAGATCCACTAGTTCCCATGTATTATTTTGCAGAATTGACTCAACTTCACTATGGATAGCCTCTTTCCACAAAGGTGCTTCCGGAGAGGACATTGCTTCTTTGTAACTCTGAGGTTCATTTTCTACCACATATGTTAGAAAATCAGGACCGAATGATTTTGCAACCTTTGTCCTTTTACCTCTTCTAGGTTCAGCGTCGTTTTCTTTATCCACTGACCCATAGTCTTTATCTACAATGGTATCATGAGTTCGTTTAAGCAAACTTGATCCATGTGTAGACTTATACGGAAACTCCTCCTCAAAGAATGATACATTCCTAGACTCCATTATTGTATTCACATGAATATCTGATATTTCAGACTTGTGAACCAGAAATCGATATGCACTGCTATGTTCGGCATAGCCAATAAATATACAATCAACTGTTTGTGGTCCTAATTTTACCTTCTTGGGTAAAGGAACCGCTACCTTAGCTAAACAACCCCATACTCTCAAGTATTTATAGGAAGGTTTTCGACCTTTCCACATCTCATAAGGGGTTTTGCCAAGTTTCTTGTGGGGTATCTTGTTGAGAACATAGTTGGCGGATAGCAACGCTTCCCCCCACAAATTCTGGGGTGCCCCAGAACTTATCAACATAGCATTCATCATCTCTTTTAGAGTGCGATTCTTTCGCTCAGCAACTCCATTTTGCTGAGGTGAATAAGGTGCAGTGGTTTGATGTATGATACCATGTTCAACACATAGTTGTGCAAATGGTGATTCATACTCACCACCTCTATCACTTCTTAACACCTTAATCTTTTTGCTAAGTTGATTCTCAACTTCACTCTTGTATTGTATAAACATGTCTATTGCTTCATCTTTACTTCTCATTAAGTAGACGTGACAATAGCGAGTGCAATCATCAATGAAAGTTATGAAGTATTTTTTCCCACCTCGAGTTTGAACATATTTCAAGTCACAAACATCACTATGAATTAGTTCAAGTGGTTCCGTACTTCTTTCAATTGATTTAAACTGAGTTCTAGTCAACTTTGCCTCAACGCAAGTTGCACATTTATCATTAGCATTAAAATCAAGTTTAGGCAAAGACTCTAATTTAACTAATCTACGCATGGTATCAAAGTTAACATGACCTAGTCTACCATGCCATACATTTGAAGACTGAAGCAAGTAAATAGAAGATGCAGTATTATAACTAGAAGGCTTAGGAGCCACAGTCATTACATTAAGTTTGAAGAGCCCATCGCTCAGATATCCCTTTCCCACAAACATTCCCCCCTTAGTAAGTACAAACTTATCACTCTCAAACACCAACTTAAAGCCCTTCTTACTCAACAATGAACCAGAGACTAAATTCTTACGAATGTCTGGCACATGGAACACCTCATTCAGAGTAAGTTCTTTGCCGGAAGTCATTTTCAGAATGATCTTCCCTTGACCTTCAACCTTTGAGGTTGCCGAGTTGCCCATGTAGAGTTGTTCACCGTCCACTGAGTGGTAAGATGTGAACATCCACTTGTTGGCACAGATGTGACGAGTGGCCCCAGTGTCCACCCACCATTCTTTAGTATTGCCAACCAAGTTTACCTCAGAAACTACGGCAGAAAGATTCAGGTCTTCCACATTGGCACAGAGATCCTCGGTCACATTGGCTTGAGCAGATTTCTTCTTGTGGTTCTCTGGATCCTTCTTCTCAAGATCCTTACGCTTGCGACATTCCTTAGCCGTATGACCAGTCCTGCCGCAGACGTAACATTTCCCTTTGAACCTTTTGAAATCGCCACCTTTGGAACCTTGGTAGGACCCTTGACCATCATGCTTTCGCTTTTTGTCGTTGGATTTGGCTTGCTCCACCACATTTGCCTTTGACACCATATGGGTGTTAACAAACTTCTTCTCAGAAGCTCGATTGTCTTCCTCAATTCTTAGCCTGACGATAAGTTCCTCAAGCCTCATCTCCTTGCGCTTATGCTTCAGATAGTTCTTGAATTCTTTCCAGGACGGCGGTAATTTTTCAATTATCGCAGCCACTTGGAAAGACTCACTCAGAACCATGCCTTCGGCATGGATGTCATGAAGTATAACTTGGAGATCCTGGACCTGGCTAATAACTGTTTTAGAATCAAACATTTTGTAATCAAGGAACTTACCGATCACAAATTTCTTTGAGCCGGCGTCTTCCGTCTTATACTTCTTGTCTAAAGATTCCCACAGTTCTTTTGCCGTCTGCACGGCACAATACACGTTGTAGAGTGTATTATCCAGTCCATTGAGGATATAGTTCCTACATAGGAAGTCAGCATGTTTCCATGCTTCCACCGCCGCAACTACTTGCTGGTCGGACTCATTCTCGTTCAGAGTAGGAACATCTTCACGAAGAAATTTTGCCAAGTTCAGAGTCGTCAGGTAGAACAACATTTTCTGTTGCCACCTTTTGAAATCAGTTCCATTGAACTTCTCTGGCTTTTCTCCGTGACTCACCGGCACATTTGGTGTATGCACTTGATTCACCGGCACTGTCATTGTCGGTACCGGTGTCCCAATCACAGTAGGAGTTGAAGTAAGAGTAGGAATAGGAGTATCATCAGCCATTTCTGGATTAACCAATTTTACACAAAATTTGAGTATTAATCCAGAAACGATATATAACACGACACTAATTAACACAGTTAAAAAATAGGAATTGAATCTGTCTTTAAGATTGTTGTTTAAATAGTTGGATAAATAATTCCTATTTAATCACTATGTGTATAATTAGTGATCACAAACAATAAAATAACACGAATTATCTAATTATCAACTAGAAGACAATTAGAATCTGAATAAGAACAAACTAAATCATAACGACTTACCCGGTTGTCGTTCACAAAAATAGAAAATGTAGAAATCGAAAGATAGATCGAGTCGAGTGTTTCACACTCTCTCCTTAAAGACAGATTCACCCCCCACAGTTGGTGCTCACGGGATGATGGGCGTCTGACTCCCAGGATAAAACGATCTCAGCAGTCTTTAGGCAGCACTTCGATAAAAACTGCTCGGCGGCTTCACCAGATGATCTGAACTCTCTCAGGAAGAAAATACGGGAGGAAGAAGGAATTCGTTGTATGCAACAATCGGAATTTTTCTAATGTTATGAATGCTAGAATGCTGCTCTATTTATAGAGCCCAGGTGCCTGTTTGAAACACTGGTTCGAACAGGTACCAACAGCCAAACAGTCCCTTACCGGAGGGACACACCTGTTCGGTCAACGGTCACACCTGTTCGGTCAACGGTCACATCTGTTCGGTCAAACCGTCAGAAATTAATTAATTAATTAATATAAAATTAATTAATAAAATAATTAATTAATTTAATTCCGACCCTAGCCCAAAAAGAAAATACTTGAACCGAACCCACGACCCACGCCCACGTCCCGTCCCGAACCGGCGGGCGGCGGCGGCGGCGCGCGCGCGTGTGGAGTATTGGGTCAACCCATGGGTTCCATAGGTCCTCCCCCTTTCACAAAAGTGGGGTGCCCCTTGGGGCCCAAACCTTACTCCAAACTTGGGTTATATATGGACAACTTATTTCCCATAAGAAATCAATGTGGGATAACCCACTTTCAACTACATAACCCATATTCAAGGGGGTGACTTTGGAAGCCAATAACTCATTCAATCCTACACGGATTTGAGCAAGTAAATAGTCTAGATTCATCTCCTCTCGGAGGTGAATCCAACGCACTAATGACCCAACACAAAGGATGCATGGGTCCCACATTTATATTGGCTCAAAGATCAACAAAATAATGGGTTTACACCCATTTATTCTAACACATTTACCTTAACGAGTTTGGAACTTGGGGCAGGGAAGGGAAGGGAAGGGAAGGGAAGGGAAAGGAAAGGGAAAGAAAAGGAGAAAAAAAAATGAACAAAATTAATTTTTCCTTCCTTTTTGTAAAGAAAATAAAAGGAAAGTAGAAGAAAGAAAAGAGAGAAAGAGGGAGAGTGTTTTAAAATTTCTCTCATTTTTCCCTTTCCTTTCTCTCTTAGGTAGAAATCAAACAAGGAAAGTGAAAAGGGAACCCTCCCCTCCAATTTCCAAATATGCTCTAAAGCTACAAGAATCGTGAATAAGTTTTACCATCCAAGCATGTAGATTAGGCTAGAATTTGTTTCAGAGTTCTACAAATAAAATAAAAAAATTGTAAAGAAAATAAAAGAAAAGTGAAAAGAAAGAAAGAGAGAGAAAGAGAGAGAGTGATTGTTTTTTTTTACCTCTTTTTTTCTCTCCCTTTCCCTCCTAGGTAGAATCAAACAGGGAAAAGAAATTTTTTTAATTTATTTTCATTTCCCTTCCCTTTCCCCACCCCCCAAGTTCCAAACAGGCTATTAGTTTCATCACACAACTCATGCATACTGAAAGGCAAAGATTATCCGTGTCACCTGAATCGGCATTTGATGGATGCATAATCTTATCAATACGCAGCTTAGCAGCCTTTATCTTCTCTCTCCTCCTCAAGCATCCAGCAACAAAAAAATGGAGACATGGCATTCAATCCTACATCTTTCTCCAATATTTTCTTAGAAAAAAGCTATTACTTCAGCAAACATTGCATTACAAATATCCCCTGCTTTTAACATTCTATGAATCTTATCCTTGTCCCACTGAAACTCCACCAAAACACGCTGGCCATTTCAAACAAGAAAATTGTCAATCCCATTTAACCATCCGATTGACGTTGTCTGCCACCTCTGTAAGTGGCAACGATTTACTATAAAGCTAAGTTGTAAGTTGCACTCTTATATATATTCAATTCTTGATAGTGCTTGTTTAAGTGAACTAAGTCCTGCGACTTTGGCGTTGAGTTCTCTATATAAAAATTGCTTGTCTCTATTACTTGATTGTATTATTACTTTTGCATGCGACTAATTTGATATATAACCTATAAGTCACTTGTAAATTAGTATTAGAGTTAAAATTGGTCATTCACACTCTCACTAGGTATACATTTAGCAAATCCACATCTTTTGGAATTCATTTTCCCCAATCCATTTCGTTTGGGACGCTATGATGAAAAATAATACCATGTTGTAAAGGTTCCAGTTAACTTAGCTAGGACAATTTCTTCAGCATGCTAATAAATATTTAGAATTTAATCTTGTTTTCTTTTGAAGTTCGCAGCCACCGGTAAGAGATAACTAACATAATATTAATTTTACGCGTTAAAGAATTTACAATATTTTACGCCAAAACAAAAGCGTAGAAGTACATTATGTATCAAACACACCAACAAGAGAAGCAAGTAACAGCACAACTACATAATCGCAAGAATTTTGTGAGTTTAAGCATTATTTGAAGCAATGTGAATGTTTCAAACCTATTAAAGTGAAATGCTAGGGTGAGATGCCTGATTAGGCACTCGCATGTCTAATGTTGCCACCTCAACTAAACCCCACCTCTTTAATTAAGGCCCAACTGACATGGAAACGTTAGGTGGGTGAGTATCCTTAGTCGCACCTAACACTAGCATTTTTCAACAGTTAAAATATAACTCAAATTTAGTTATAAATTGATTGTTGCACACTCAAATTGTTTATTACGTGATCACACAAAGGAAAGAAAATTGACCTTACTAATTCCAACTACCTTTAAAGCTGTTTGGAACTTAGGGTAAAATCACCCCCCCCCCTCCCCCCCGTTTCCTTCCCTTGTCTGATTCTACCTAAAAGAGAAATGGAAAAGAAAGGAGAGAGAAAAGGGAGAAAAAATTTTGAATCACTATTTTTTTTTATTACAAAATCAATCAGGAAGTAACTAAAAGAATAAGATAAAGTATTTAGAGAACTTTTATGATTAGATAAAATACTAATACTACACAATATCTATAGAATTTTATTGAAAAATTATATATTATTGTTTAATAATAATATTTAACAGTATTAAAAATACAAAAAATTATGAGAAGCAAGTTTTTAGAGAGTTTTTATGATAATTTTTAAAGAGTTTCTAATAAATTTTTTTTAATAATGTTAGAGTTTCGAAACGTCCCCGAATCGTTTTCTACAAGTTTTCTTTAAAATTTCATTAGACTTTTGTCTTCGTTAAGTAAGTTTCGGAATAAGCAGATTTTTTTTCTCAAAGAGATTTACCTGATAACTATGTTACAAATCTAATTCGTATTGGATTATTGTATTTCTAAACAGAATCTATTCTATTGGGCTTTGTTTTTGTTTCCCAGAACGTTAGAGAGACCAATAATGAAGAGAGTTGGCACAGAGTAGCTTTACTTAAAAATTTTTAAGTGTGGTCCCCACAAATGGATGACGTCATCACTGACGCTATCATGCAATAATTTTAAGTCTTGGTAAAAATAAAGATAAAATGTTAATATTCTATTCGTGAAAATTATATTTAGTTTTGGTAAAATAAAAATAAATGATAAGTACACATGGGCGGCCCCACGTACAATATAGTGGGTTCAATTGATCTCATCAATCCTAAAATAATTAATAATTCTTTAATAACAGTTTTTGTTGAACATAATTTGATGAAACATTTACACTCATTGCCTAAAATATTGACCCCAATAATTCAGTGAGAAAATAAAAATTAGCAAGTTCAAAAAAAAAAAAAAAAAGGAAAGGCAATTGCCTGACTTAACTTATAAAGATAAAGAAGTAAATTTTTAATAATTGATTATCATTTTTTCTAACACTGCTTATCAGTGTTTATCCACCCTTGACATGGATGGTCTTACTACGCATAAAAATATCTTTTTTATTGTATTATTAAAAATAATATTTTTATTTTATATGATAAGAGTTACATATATAATATTTGTAATATAAGATCAAACTTTTGTGTTAAATGAACTCTTAAATGCCAACACTTCTTCATTCTCGGCAAAAATACTCATTTCTTGCTTAATTAATTTTACTAGTTCGCTACTCGCAAGTGGCAATTATAGTAGGAGAAACAGTTTTTTTCAAAAATGAAATCCATAAAAAATCAATTGCTTGACCAAAATGGGATATTGTTGGATGAATAATTGTTTAATAACATACACTAAAACTGACATACTTAATAGTACTGGTACAATTCTAAAATATTGAAGCTAATTAAGGGCAATTGTAAATGTACATATATTTGTTTATTTTTAAAAAATAATAGTAGTAACATTAAATGTATTGAAAAATAGTTTTATTTATGATTTAAAAATCATTGTTTAAATTTTACATTAACAAACATTTATACAGCCGTCACTGTAAATGCATGCATTAAAATTAGCAATTTTAAAACTAGCGTTTAATATTTTTATATTATAGCCTCTTCTATCACATGAGTCGCACTGTTGCAATGCCTGGAAATGTGGATTTAGCTGTGAATTTAGCAATTTTTTAAATACATTTTCAGGACAATTGTAATGAAAGGGAAATTAAGTAATTTGACTTGCAACTTGTTTGTTACTCGGGGGAGAGAAGAAAAAGAAAGAGAAAGGGGAAGAGAGAGAGAGAGAGAGAGAGAGAGAGAGAGAGAAGTATTTCCCTTTTTTGTTTGGTTTTGTAAAGAAAATTAAAAGAGAGAGAGAGAGAGAGATTTTTTTTTTCCATTCCTTTTTCCTTCTTTCCCTTCCCTTTCCCTCCTAGGGAGAATCATCCCCTTCCCTTGCCTCTGCTTCCCTCACTCAAGTTTCCCTTCCCTTTCCCTCCTAGGGAGAATCATTCCCTTCCCTTGCCTTTGCTTCCCTCACTCAAGTTCCAAAGACGCTAATAAGGTTGATGACTAGGAGACCTAATGGCAGGTTTGCTTTCAAGGAAGCATAGTTTTATCGGGTACCATGATAGTGTGTGGAACCAGGGTCTAAAAGTCAGCTCATATATCCTTACCCCGTTTGTTTGGAAATTAGGAGCAAAGGATTGGATGTCTAATCTATGGCCCATCTAATCCCATTTTTAGACAACAAGAGAGAAGGAGAATTACATCTCTAACGAAAAATGTAATACTTCAAAATAGAGGATAAAGCATCCCGTGGTAGAGGTGGAATGCCATATGCTGAGAGAGAGATAAGACATAAAAGATAGTATATTTTTGTAACAATATATTATATTAGGTATTATAACAAGTACTATATTATATTATCATGTTATTATATAACAATGATATATCATTATATCATATTAATATTTGCTTTGTACAATTAAAATATTGTATTATATATTGTACTAATAAAAATAAAAATAAAAATATAAACATATGTTATTATATGTTAATATATATTGATACTTAATATAACACATTAACTTATAATATTATTATATTATAATAAGACAATATATTATGTTAATCTACATTAATAAATAATATAATGGATATTATATCATCCATTATACTATAATAATAATTCTCTTGTAGGGACAAGAAAATAATTTCATGTACTTATTTTATTCTTTATTTCATTTTCATTAAACACAACAAATATAAGATAAAATTATCCCAGTACTCACCCCATTGTTTGAGTAATTTCTCATCACATAATGGTATTACTTATTACCTATCATCACATTTTTAATTCTACAGTATTACATATCTCCCATTTTTTTATTTTGCAAACAAACAGAGCCTTATAGATTTTGTTCATTATAAGACTGTGTAAATCTAACTCTTTTCAGATCTCACAGTAGCAGCAAGAGCCTCATATACTGAACTGCCTTTAAATTTTCAGATATAAAATGCAAATCTTGGCAATAAAATGGCTTCCAACCTATGCTTATTGGAATTTATAAGAAAACGGATCTTGGATGGGTAAACATATGCAGCCTCATCTCATCGTCTGGATAGGTTATTTCATGTTTCAAACTCACGACACCCAAGTTGCCATGGAGCAAGTTTATCGCTACGCCAAGGCCCGTCCTCCTGCTTAGAAAATAACGGTGGTAATAAGGAACCTGCAGCTGTCATGCACGAAACAATGAAAATGTCTTGAGAAGGGTATTGCAGAAGGCCATTTAGCCAAATAGATCCTTTCTAAGCCTATCCCTATACAAGAGAATTTATAAAGGGAAACCGTTAGGTAGAGACAGAAAAAATCATATAGCATAATTACTAAACTCTCACTGCAGTTTCATATGACAAAATTAACTTAAATATTGCACTCATCCATTCGAGATTGGTTATTCGCTGCTGCTTATATCATATGGTACTATATTCTGCATAATACCAACAGAAACACAAAAAAAAAATAGTAAAACAAAGGGCAAAATTATCAGTCCATCATTAAGCACGTGTCCTTTCAATAACAATACATCAGAAAAATAACCACAAAAAATTAAAAAAAAAATAAAAAGAGCATGCAAAGAAAAAAACAAGCAGTGGATTAAATTAATTTTGACCAGTTCCTTCAGTCTCACTCAGTGATTTGGACCAGATACTCAAGTTTTAATTTTTGGAATTGCAATTACATATTCATATATATACAAAGTTAAGAAATAAGAACTACTCAAAGGTATTTAAAAAGAAAAAGAAAATTGTGGTTATGCACATACTCAAATAAGTATGATGAACATAGCACCAAATTCAATAGGTGAATCCCAGTATTATGAATAAGATTTGAATCATTAGGAACAACAGGAGCCAGAGTGCCCTATCATTTCTATCAACATGCAGCAATATGCAAAAGAAAATTAAAAAAAAATAAGACCAATGCAGTTTTATGAGTTGTATTCATAAACATCCAGGAGAAATACAAGCTATCTAGTCGGACTCTTAGTCATAGTATATGTTATCTGGACTCGGCTATTGGTGTCAAGTGCGGTTACGTGCCCAAGAGTCAGATTCATCTAAATCTAATATTCAAGGACATTCGGATACGACTAGATTTCATATTTTTTAAATACTTGTTTTTTGTTTTTTTTTTTAGATAAAATGATATTTACAAACTAAAATATAGCATTTCATATATAAAATGAAAGTTCTATACTTAGTTCTATAGTAGACTCAATTGCTTCTACATACTTGTTAAATATGTGTCTAACTAGTTATATCGGACACGTATCTCATACCCTTATCCGAGTATCGAGCATCGAGTATCCAACACGGGTATTTCACAACTTTAGAAGAGTCCAGGAAACATAGGTCATATTCAACTCCAGCGAGATAACTGCATTACTGCAATTCAATTGTTCAATAACTTCGATTTCATAAGAAAAACTAGAATAGCCAGTGGCATTTCTATACTGGAAAGTTGATATAATAAGGTCACACCTAAGCAGGGACCATTCCTTTGCTAATCCCATTTTCCAGTCCCTGGAAACCTCAGTTCATATGAGCTTTAATCCGAAATGAGTGCTTCCTTCTCAACAAGGAGGCAAACAATTCATAAAGCTAATAGAAGAAGAGACAATACACAGACTATTTCTCATATAAAACTCTAAACATTTTTCAGTGACCAATGTTAAAGAGAATCCAATAATCTTTATCTGACGAGCTTTTGTCATATTACCCTTCCTTGCCAAGTCAGCTGTTTAGTCCAACATATTAGTCACTCAAGACCTTTGGATTTAATGCCCAATAAACATTGTCAAGAAAACATTTCTAGAAGAATTATAGCCCGGTCTTTTACTTCCCACTCTCTCTAAATTTTAGTTCATTATATTTGACTTTTTTTTTTCTCTCAAAGAAAACTTTAAGAAAATAAATAGGAAACATTTTGGGATCTATAGATCGCTTTGGATCTTTAAATTCACAATTTTAGAACAAAGATGTACTGTGTTTCGGAATGTGCATTCCAAAATGAAAATTGCTAGGGTATTATTTTTTGGTACGAGCCTAAGATTTAGCTGAGATTAAATATCAAGTTCTCTGAGGCTTTGTTTGGATTTCTGGACTTGGGTTTAGTAGATTTGAAATCCTAAACCCAAATCCATACACAGTTGTTTGGATGACCAATTAGGATATGGGTTTGAAATTCAGATGAATCCCCTAGCTAATTTCACAACCCCCAACCAATGATAGACACATGTAGTCCTTTCCTCAAGATCTCATGTATATATGATTCTCGCTCTCTCTCCACACCACAAACCTAACTCTAGAGTCTAAATTCCATTATATATACATATACAAATAAATATATATATATGTGTGTGTGTGTGTGTGTGTGTGTGTGTGTGTCTTATTCTGTCTCCCAGTTATGGAAAAAAAATTTGGCAGCACATCTACAACAATATAATATGTAGAAATTCTCAATCTCAGACAAGAGCCTATGTTCTCAAAAGCATCAAATAATTTGTTTTTATGTGTTTGAATACATTCTTCATCTAAGAAATATGAAGCAGCTGATACTTATAAATAAAAAATGACAAAAAGAGGCAGCTGACAGCAACATGCTTCTCTAGATTTTTAACCATTTCAATCTCCAAGTTCAAATTCATTTTTATGCAAAGCAAAAAAAACACTCTATTTTCCTCAATCTTCTCTTAAATCATATTTATATGATATACAACGTACTTTTTGAAGAGCACAATGGCCATCTACCCAAAACACAGAAAAATCCACCGCCACCCAAAACAAATAAACAAAAATCAAACGATGTGCCGAGCTATCTTATAGTCTCCACAAAGTTAAATTCCAGATAATATGGTTGCTATCTCCAAAATCTTTACAGTATATGATGATGTATCTGAAAGTATGAACATCCCCAAGAGAAATTGGGAATTACGTTGGCCTAAAAGTATAATTCCCATCGACATTTTCCAACGCAGAGATGTAAAATACGATTTTCCACACTATTTTGCTCCAAAAGTCAATATAACTTGCACCCAGAAATCGCCAGTTTAGCTTATTTTTAATCCCTATTACAAGCAAACAATTCATGCAAATGCAACTACCAATATAGCCAACATATCTGTCATGTTTAAAATCAATTCATTCTTCAGATACTATTGCTTCCGTATTTTGTATCTGAACATACTAAAATCAACCACTTAACATAACAGGAACCACACTTGAGCCACAATTGCTACTTTCCCTTTTGTATTTCTGAAGCTAGAAAGTACAAGGCAGCAACAATAACCAATTCTCATATAACTACAAATTTTATTGAAAACCAAAAATTATCCCTCTCAAATTGAGAGAGAAAACACAGGGGCTAGGACAGAACGATGAATGGAGAATCTGAGACAACAATAAGATTATCAACTCAATATCAAAATATTAAATACAAGCTATCATATGTTGAATATGGAGAGAGAGAGAGAGAGAGAGAGACCTGGGGAGGGTGATCGTCGAGCAAAATTCCCCAATCAGAAGTTTTCGAGTTCCAATCGGTAACGACTGAACAATATTTCCATGCCTTGCATAGCTGTTAGCACAATATATAGGAAAAAAGGGAAACCGGTTCAGCTTTACACCATAGAGGGCCGCAGCAGCGGCCTCGGGTACAATCCGGACCGGTTCAAGGTCCTTGAAAGTAGGGGTGCACAAATGAATTCAAAACTCAAGAACCAAACCAACCCGACTTTTAAAGGTCGGTTTGATTCAGGTTAGTTAAAGGTCAATTTTATATCTAAAAAGAACTAATTTGATCAATTTAATTTGGTTCTCGAGTTTGTATTTTTTTGAATTCAAACCAAACTAAGATCCGACTTAATCTAAGAACTTAATCGAGACTGACTTTATACATGTTATTAAATATATATATTGTACATATGTTTTTATACCATTAGCATTTGTACTTTATTATTATTAATTTGTGTTGGTATAATGTTTTTTTAGTTGTTTTGAAAAATTGAGAATGAAAGATTAATTCTATTTTTTTGTTTTTGTTTAAATAAATTATATTTTATACAATAAAAGAGAGTTCAACCTAATCCGACTCGAACTAACATGAGACTCAGAATACATATTTGATTTGGTTTGGTTGTGAGTTCAAAAATTTGGAATTGCTGAAGATCAAATTGATTCTAGGTTTTGTACGGACTCGACCATTCACACCCATACTTGAAAGCCATAGCCAAGATCTTTTTTGTCTCGGGAATTAGTCGAGCCAAGCTAAGAAGTGAATTGTTTAAACTTTGTTTAAATCTTAGAAAGTTTCAAAATATATCTCAAATGAGCTTCAATCAATCCGATCGAGTAACTTAGTTTTTTTTTATGTCCACAATTTTTTTTTTATTTTTATATTATACTTAAAACTCTAAAAGACGCATGTTGTATTTTTGTAATCTGCTTGCGTAAAAAATGTAACATTGTCAATGTATCAAAATTAAACTCATAATTAAATGGGCACATAACACACAAAATTAAAA
The DNA here is from genome assembly GCA_033060915.1 of Euryodendron excelsum. Lineage (NCBI taxonomy): Eukaryota > Viridiplantae > Streptophyta > Magnoliopsida > Ericales > Pentaphylacaceae > Euryodendron > Euryodendron excelsum. The sequence continues at coordinate 54,601,881 of CM065377.1, read as the reverse complement.
AACAAAGGTTAACTAGACTATACCCAAAATTAAAATAAAAGTACTTTTATTAATAAAAATAAAAATAAAACAGAAGGAAAAAATTAAAAAGGTCAATTGAGTACATGCCCAAAGAAAAAATAAAATAAAACAAAAGGTTTTTTCATTCTAAAATAAAAAGAAAAATTATTGTACTTGCAACTTTATAGGTGACCCAAAGGCCATATACAATAAGAAGCTAATGCTTGAAATTTTATGTATTATTTGTGTTGTGATTTTTTTATGCATTTGATGGGCTCCCACTATAAAACTTAAATCTGATTGTGATTGTAGTTGGTATTACCATACTACTAAATATTTGTTCGATCAATTTAGTGTTCGATCAACTGCTTTACTAGAGTTTTGATGCTCTTTTCTAAATCATAACTCTTTTTATTATAATTGCTAATCTATCAACATTATTGAGATGTCTAATTTATTCTAGATTAAATATAAAGGGAAACAAGACTCCATTTGACAAATTCGCTAGTTGAGATTCTTAAGAACACACACACACACACACAACTGTTTGGGATTTTCTTAAGAGATTCTAACATTAACCTAACCATAGTGCTGCTAAGGTTTGGTTATGGGAGTAACTGATGACCATACAACAGAAAAACCCAGTTGCTGAAGAGCTCATTGCATAGGAGTCTAGGACATTGCCATGCAAAGCCTTAAAAAATTTCTAACCAAACTGTATATATAAGACTAGAATGATTAATTGGTCATGTTTCACTCTTATCTGCAAGGTCATAGTTTATTTACTGTGTATATCATACATATTTCTCTGAAGTTCATATATTGGTTCATTGCTCTTAAGACTGGCTTAGGGTCTGTTTGATATTTGTGGAAGGGAAAGGAAATGAGAAAGAAAATGAAGATATGGTGATTTTCTTTCTTTTGTTTAATTTGCAAAGAAAATGAGAGGAAAGTGAAGAAAAATCATTTTCTCTCATTTGAAATTGAAAGGAAAGAAGAAAAAAAAAATAGGATACCTATTAAAAAAAATAAGAGGTAGGAAAATGACGAGAAAGTGAGAAGAAAATAATTTTCTATTCCCTTTCTCTTCTCTTCCCCCCTATAGTAGAAACCAAATAAAGGAAGAGAATTTTTTCTTCTCTTTCATTTCTTTCCTCAAATATCAAACAGACGCTTAAGCCTAACAACCCCTCTGTAGTAGATGGAGGTAGGAAAATGGTTTTCTTTTATTTGTTTTTGTCTTTAATTCCTTTTCTCCTTGGATAACTTGAAAAGGAAAAAGGAAAAAGGGAAAAAAAATAAGTGAACAGCATTTGGTTTGCGTGAGAGGACAAATGAGATTGGTAGGATTGATGTGTCACATACGTAGGTATGAATTTTACAAAGCTCAATGCGTTTTAAATATGCATAGATTAGAGCCCAAAATAGGTAATGTCGTGTCCTGTGGACCTGGCCTTGACAAAATAATGGTAGAGCCAAACAATGCTATGTTACGGCTTAGTCATCAGCAACCTTGTAAGGAAATTTCCCCCTAGAGTTTGCTATATCCATGACAGTATATGAAAGCAAGACATTTGGAGTATCTCTCATCGAATTAGGAACATTGATCCATTTCCAGACCAAACCAACTTGCTATTGATCGAACTTGCAAGTTGTCGGGTTGAACTTTGTTGTACGAATTTTATAATTGTGTAGCATTATCAATTGCAATCTTTTTGTATGACGCCTTGTTTTGTTACGGTTTTGTTTCTATTTTTGTTTTCGGTTTGTGTTCAGAGAGAGAAATTAAAAAAAAAAAAAAGGACTACCAATAATACTATCATTTTCATATCATTTTATTTTTATATGAAAACAGTTTCAGAAACATAAAAAATACGCATTTTTTGTTTCCCAAACTGGAGTGTATTTTTCAAGAATTTCTAAAATTAATTTTCGATACCAATTTATCAAATGCATGCTAAAACAATTTTCAAAACTAATTTGTCAAATGCAGTTTTGACATATTTCAAAATACTAAAATAAAAAAGAGAAACCTAAACTATAACCAAACCTTCACGCTATGTTTGAATCAATAATTTAATAATAAAAAAAAGATGAGATGTTATCTTTTCTCTCACATTTTACTTTTCTCAAACGCACTCACAGCACGCCAAGTTCCCATGTCCGTGTTTGATCAGTCTCACCAACTGCGAAGGCCGGGAGGCCATCCTTCTCTTGTTAACAAATGTGCAAACACAACCATTATAACCAATCACGACAGCTATTTTTTTTTTTGTTATACTGCAATTGGGTTGTGCCACATATATATATATATATATACACGTATATTCTTGATTCTCAGTTGATTACTAGTCTAAGAGAATTATATTATGCCATATATATATATTTATGTCTAAAATCTTCAGCTTGATTCGACTTCAATGTATAGCTGGTTACCATCCTTCTGCCAAAACAAGATGGTAATTTGGCATGAAAACTTTCAATTCATCATGGTTTTGGCTAGAATAATATAGCAAGGCTTTAAATTTTGATATCCATGCATGCATATTGGAATCGCTAGACCAGACTAAGTTTATATTTCTACTAACAAGAGTTTTGCAGAATAAAAGTTCTAGTCTTTTGCATTGTTTTCATTGATGGGGGAAATTCAGACCTGCAAAAACAAAAACAAAAAAAACACTTAATAAAGCGTCATCGAGAAAGAAATCGGGTTCCAAATGTTACGGAAAAAAAAAAAATCATTAGCCATATTACATTCCACGGTAGCTTGTTTTTTCTTAATACTAACACCTTTGATTTTTCTTTTCGATACCCAAAATTAAGAGAGCGTGCCATGGACCGCGTCTGTGATCACACTTACAAAGTTGACAAAATGAGTTTAACTTTCTTATTATTTTTAGCAAATGGTCAAGATCATAGCAATATGAAAATATTAGTCAAGATTCTGAGTAAGTTTAAACAATAAAAAAACCTTAACAGGAAGAAGATAAAAGAAAAAGAACTAACATAATATGGATTTTGTTAGTAGCTATCCCTGAGAATTTCTACAATAATGCATTTATAATTAATTTCAATATAAAATGATATATAAAGTTGTGAAAATAATTTTATAATTTATATTATAAGAAAGAAATGGGAGTTGGTTAACCGTTCTAACCCCCATTGCTCCTATTATTAAAGGAATAAAAAGGAAAAAACAACATATAATATTGAAAATTGAGAATGTGTTTAAATTCTTGTATTAAAATATATATATAACACCCTCTTTTTGCAAGGTTGGACGGTCTTATTCAAGGTGATGGAAATTGAAGTTTTAGTGCAGCAGTGACTTGGGGGATGATTTATAGCAACTTTATCACTAATAAAACAACAAAGAAAAAAGATCGTATTTAGTGCACAAAACTCCTACGTTATAGTAGAGACTAAGAAAGATAGTAGGTGAGCAGCCTTACATATAAACATTGCATGTGTACACATTTTTCTTTGTTTTGCTTCTTTTTGTCTTCTAAGCTTACGACACTTGAATTATTGAATTTAAAAGTTCATAAAAAATAAAAAATAAAAACTCTTAACGAGTTCTCTTTTTATTTGAATTTACAATTTCCTTTATTGTATCCAAATGTGTTTTTAATCCACATACTAACCCAAATGGAAAGAAAAAGGAAAAATTTCTGTTCTTTTAGAATTTTATATAGAAAACTCCAAAGGATCATAGGCAATCACATTATTCTGTATGAAAGTTTTAGAAACAATTTTTTTTTTTGGATGATGGTACTGAAAAAAGAAAAACATTTGACTTTCTTTTCCAAAAAAAAATTGAGAAAGAAAGATTTGACTTTTGGTTAAGGGGTAGTTGATGTATGGACCAACCTAGACAGAGCCTCTCCTTTTGAAATTAATCTAATCTCATCTTCAATAAGTTGAATCTGGAACTCATATATAGAAGTCCTATTTTCTTTCATATACAAACTGCTCTTGTGCAAAGCAATAACCTCATAAATGATGTCAAAGCAAAGCCTCCAAGCCCCCTCAAAAGCAAGTCTACCAGCAAATGATTGCGCATGTGTGCAAGCAAAGTCTTTGTTTTTCCTCTGGTTGTCTAGTTGCAGTTAGAATCTTCATGTCAATGGAGAGCAGTTGAAAAGCTGAGGTGGTTATTCAACTAACCACTATAATAATAGTGTGGCTTAGTGGCCGGTTAGCTTCTATGTTAAACATGAGATATCAAATTTGTTTTTTCTGCACGCATTTAGTGACTAGTTATTATTTATATAATGTATGAAATTTAAATAGTTTGTATGGACGAGGGTTCTGTATAAGCTTGAAAAAGTAGTCGGTCGGAGGCTTAAACATCTTGTTAAAAAAAACTAACTATTTTTGTCTTTTGGCCTTACTTAAGAAGACATTATCAAATTCAAACACAAATTCATTCCTAAAAGAGTGCAAAATTAAGGAGTTCAGATTTTCAAATCAGGTTTTGTTAGGTTGAGATATCCAAATGAGGTAGAATCAATACAATTTGACCTTGAGAATGAGTAATTATCTAGGGTGACTGTTACGCCATGTCATCATGCTTATAATGTAATATTTTATTTAAATTGTAACATGTGTAAAAGTTTTTACATGGCGAAAATTTTAATTTTGAAAACCCACCATACATCTAGGATAATGTTTATAATTTATGAAAAAATATTGTCTCTCTCTACACAGTATGACATGAATAAACCGTCACACCATATAAGAATGATGATGTAATGTGACGGTCATTCTGAATAATTTATCCTTGAGAACACATTGAAGATTTATTCACTAATTTTCTTTCTTTCATTCTTTCATTTTCTCCTTCGGACAGTCATAGAAAAACTAAGAATGTTCCCATAATTGATTTCTATATGATAACTAAAGTGATTATCTAAAAACTTCATTATAGGGGACAACATATATGTCATCTCATAACTTAATTGCACAAATCTAACCTAATCAGGACAGCTACACACCTAATATCTTGATATAGCTTTCTTAAAATGATAAAATTTTGTTTTGACTTTGCCCAAGACAAATTCATGACCTAATAAGATGTAGAAAAATGCTAAATATACAACATACAGAATGATGTGTCATGGGGCATTTTTTTCAATTATAAAGTATAGTGTTGGTTTTTATTTGCTTTTCAATGAATGAATATAACATGGCATATATAAATTGTGTTTGCATGGCATTACCTTAAGATATGTAGGTTTGTCTCATTGAGTTCTAGACGATGACATACGCGAATGTTTATTTCGTGAGATGAAGCTTCAGGATTGAACTACTAATTTAGTGTTCAACCTTACTCCGAATTTAGCTGTAAAAGAGAGGTTAGGGTAAATAACTTAGAAAAGATCTTTTATAGTTCAAAAAAGGTGGGATACATAATTTGGGAATTATGGATTGAATTACCCCTCAAGAAATTTGTGATCCTAAGATTAATGACTTTGATTTTGATGTACTGACAGTATAAATTTTTTTTTACACAAGTTGGTACCAGAATACAACATGTGTTTATAAATCTTACTTTTTAAAGTTATACTTAAACTCTACAACATGAGTGCATTTAAACTAAACTCAAAATGAATTACCTCAAGATTTCATAATCCAGTGTCATATCTTGCAAAACAAACATGGTGCATGTAAGTAGTTTAATATGAGACAACATCCATGTCATCTCATATCTTAATTGCACAAATGAAACCTAATCAAGAACAGTGGTCCCTAACTATTAGCCTTAAGCATGATTAAAATGATTAATCAATAATAACTTTCGATTATTTTGAAGCAGAAGATACTCCAATCAAACCACCCAAAAAAAATAAATACCCCAATCAGGGATAGTATAGTATTTTCACTCTTGTCCCATTAATCCAAAACTAGTATATAAGTAGGAGGAAAGTTGCATGATCCGACAGCAATATTAGCATAGTGCCCGTTTGAGCTCTCTCTCTCGTCTCTCTAACAGTTGTTTTCAAGAAGTCCCTGCAAACCCCTCGTCTGTGCACACATGCATACACATATACATATACATATACATGTACACATACATATATAAGCACGTATATTCATATGTTCTAGGGTTCTGATTCGATTCATTTGTATATTCATCGATTTCCTCAACTGGGTCTCACATATTCAAACCTCCACTCTAGTGGGTTTATCGCTTTCCGGCATCGAAATGCTCGAATTCAAGACCATAAAGAAGAAAATGTGGATGTTCTCTAATTAATCTTGTCCCCAAACCAACCCACTTGTCCTCTTTCGCGTGATGGAAGGTATGACCACCACCACAATAACACTACCCACTGCTGCTTTGCTGAAGTTCCGCTTTCGAATGCTTTCTTTCTGGTTCGCACCCACCACTCGCCCACCTGGTGCCGGCGGCCCTTAAGTATAGATACGAACATAGAAATATATATATATATATATATATAAAAGTATATACGCGTATGTATTGTGAAAATTGGAGTATGACTTCGTATTCATGGAATTCAAACATTTCAAACTTTGGATCCAATTGTTCGGGGCTGTTTGATCCATTGTCGGAGAATTTAGGTGGGTCTAGTGGCAATTGGAAAGGTGGGTCGATATCGGTTTCGCAGTCTTTGGTGTTGGATAGTGAGAGGGGTGAGCTTGTGAAGGCTCCTGTGAGAGTTGGGAAGAAAAGTGCGTTGTCAGAGGAGAAAGTTATGGCGGCGTTGAAGAGCCATAGCGAGGCTGAGAGGAGAAGGAGAGAGAGGATCAATGCTCATCTCAATACGCTTCGTGGCCTTGTGCCTTGCACTGAAAAGGTAATTTATTTTTCCATGTAGGCTATGATCAATAGTAGTTATTCTTGCTGATTGTTACTGTTGGTATAGTTCGTATGTAATATAGCTTTTGGATTTGTATCTATTCATAGCAATTGGATATTCACTTAGAACTTCATGTTCATTGATCAGGCAATATTAGAGAACAGAATGCTTACTTTGGTTAATTGTTTACATATTATTTACTTCATGTGATTGTGCTTTTAGAAACAGTCTAGGATATACAGATAGTTTCTTCGTGCTTGCAATTATCTTGTTTTACCTCTATTTTGATCCATGTAGTTACTTGGATAGTGTGACTAATGGCAAGACAGGATATAAATCGTTTAGTATTTGATTCGGTCTTTTCTTGATTTATTCACCGAGTTATTTTCAACCCATTGAATAGATTCTGAGACAGTCATTGCTACGGAAGTTTTTCCTTTTGATTTTGTTTTGGCATTGATCACATTCTTCAAGTTGTCATGAATGATTGAAGTGATTTTGAGAACCCAACTTGACATTCCTTGCTTTAAAAATAAAATTGATATGGTGGCTGCTATGTTGAAGATCCTTATACCACTATTCCTACTCAAAGCTTAACATGATTGAGATACTCTGATCAGCTTAATTAATATATATATATATATATATATATTTTTAATTAAATACTTGTGGTTCTAATTTTTATTCATTTATTATGAGATGTGGAGTATACTTTCTCATCTTGTCTCTATTTTCACCTTTAAATGTAAAACATGAGCCTTTTTTTTGTTTATTTGTTGTAATCATAGCATAACGCTGGGACAACCGTGAGAATTGACATCACTCGAGATTTGGCAATCGATAAATTCTACTTAGGGAGATATGAGTATCTTCCTTATAAATGTTAGTTTTTAGATTTTGATGACTAGGAAATTGTGGCCAACTGGATGGGATTTACTCATAATATAGGGCATTTCAGGAATCCCAACTAGGATAACTGAATGAAAATCTTTTAGAAGTTAGTAATGATGGGTTTATTATTATTATTATTATTATTATTAGGACTAATTACAAGTACTTAAAATGAACCATAAATTTTGGTATGAAATCGGCGATGTTAACTTACTAACCGAATGAGGATTTAAGTCTGCATTTTCTAAACAATTGTTCATAATTAGAAAATATACATCCTTTAAGTTTAGCTATAGTTGAAGACCTTGTTTTCAAATATTGAGAAACTTTTAGGTATAGTTGAAGACCTTGTTTTCAAATATTGAGGAAATTCGGTCAATGTCTTCGCTTTTTGCAACTCCTTTAAAGAGAGAGAGAGAGAGAGAGAGAGAGAGAGATGGTTATCAACCAAGCAAAACTCTTTTCATCTCACTTTATTAAAATGTTGAGTGACATGCAGCCACAAAAAAAAAGGGCTGTTTAACAAGAAGTACACCCATGAGGGCGACTTGCCAACTAATACAAATAAGAAATTCTCACAATGTCAAAAGTAACAGTACTTAGGCGGCTGGCTATGTATAAAAAATGTTATCGGAAGTGGGCAAGTATGCCAGCTGGTGCAATATGGACCTTGTCATCTTTTGTGCTGTTTACTTGTAATTTTCCTATTTCATGTTGATAGGAACGTAAGCAATAAACAGACATTCGGGAGAAGCATTGCCATTAAATTTTCTGAACTGTCCTTTTTATACTAATGAACTAGCTTTCAAGTCACCTTCAAAGCTTGCAAAAGTTGACCAAAGTGAAGGGCTCAGCCGAGTTATTCACTTTGTTCGATTTTGTCACTCTGGAGTTGAGTGGACCGAGCCATTTCTAGGAGTTAACATGGAAAGCTGATCAATATGGAAGAAATTGCTATTTTAGCCGTTTACTTTTTGAAACTTTTATCCATAGCTATTTTGTAGGCAGCATTGTTGATGGAAGACATGCATATGATGTAGCTTTTGGCTTTATAAGTAAATAAAACTAACTCTGATTAACATTAAAATTTACTCCCAAATAAAGGAAAATATTAAAATTCCATGCTGTTTGTATATGCACTGTGAACGTTGCAACATGTGGATTCAAAAATATATCCTATTCAGTCTGCTGTTCAAGTGAACTACTGTGGAAGTTCCATTGTAACTGAAAGTGAAGGACAAATGAATTAAATTTAGTTTGCACTTTCTGACGATTGATTTCTATATTTTTTTCTATTTCTATTTGATTGCAATAGCTTCTCAACCATTTCGTTGAAAAGTAGGATCCTACCATTACTGTTATCATGAAAAACAAATTTATAAAATTGAAAAATCTTTCTGTTCAGCTAAATCATGGGGAAGTAGAGAGAATGGTTTTCGAAATTTACTGGCTCAAATTTTCCAGGATTTATTTTCCTTGTCATCTTCTGTTTTGGTTTTTTTATTTATTTATTTAGGTTTTATTTTTCTGTGGCTGTACAAAAAAAAAATTTCTGTTCAGCTAAATCAGAGAGAGAGAGAGAGAATGGTGCTGAAAAAAAATTCCACAATTTATTTTCCTTGTCATCGTGCTGTTTTGCTTTTTTTTTATTTTCTTTTATTCTTTTTCAGGTTTTATTGTTCCCTGTAGGTGGATTGTGATATTGTACCTGATTGCTCTCATTGTATGCATGCACAAATGTGTCCATATGTGGATGCATGCATTTGTGCATATCACTTCACTCGTGAATAAAAAAGGATTGGTTCTCATAGTAATTTCCCTGACATGATTTGGGCTTACTTTGTTGTTCATAGATGGAGAAAGCGGCATTGCTTGCTGAAGTTGTCAGCCAAATTAAACAATTGAAGAAGACCGCAACAGAAACCAGTAAAGGTTTACTTATTCCAATGGATGCTGATGAAGTAAGAGTTGAATCACATAACGAGGGAGATGGAGCCTTTTCATTCAAGGCATCTCTCTGTTGCGATTACAGGCCAGAGCTTCTGTCTGAACTGAGACAAGCTCTTGATGCCCTTCATCTGAATATGGTGGAGGCAGAAATCTCAACATTGGGAAGCCGAGTGAAGAATGTTTTTGTGCTCACCAGCAGGGATGACATGAATGCTGACAATACCGAGCCATGTGAACGCCTTGTGAATGCTATTCATCAGGCTTTGAGCAGTATCATGGATAAGGTTTCTGCCTCAGCAGAGTTCTCGCGTGGAACAACGCTTCCGAACAAGAGGCGAAGGTTCTCTTTTCTCGATTCTTCGAGCTCATCTTCATGAGAGTAGAGATTATGAGAAGGGGTGGTAGTAATGTACATGTACTTCATAACATGCAGGGGCGGTGTTATATATTGTATATAAATATAATGATCCTATATATTTTCTTGGAACATGAATGTGTCAAACTTTTGGATGATCATGGATTGTATGTCTGTACTGGGAACATGAATGTATCAACTTTGGGACTATGTTACCTATCTCAATAGAATGAATTTCCTTTTTCTTTGTTTTTTTTTTTTCAGTATCTTCTAAAGTTGAATCCATTCCCAGAAAAGGATTTAACATAAACACAGAAGCATAGGGCAGAGGAATGTTCATAGCTAGCATTCGATTACCCTACATCCGTTTTTTTTTATTTATCAAAACTTAGAATCAATTTTTAGGATGTACAGTACCCTCTTCAATCTCCAAGCATTGTAAACATGTTTTCCTTGCAATCACATTCTTGATCTTCGAAGGAAAAAAAGAAAGAGGGAAATTACGTTTGCTTTTTTTTTTGAATAGATGATGAGATTTAAAGATGTATTTGTAGACATATCGGACAATATTCTTTTAATTTATCTCAATTTATATTTATTTTTATTACCAACTCACAAAAATAGCCCTAACTCCCTTAATCTCTCGAGTTTTGAGATCTAAAGAGAGAATAAAAACGGAAGGTAAGAGCTAATGTGGAACAGATGCAATTGTTTGAATCCGATTTATTATCACAAAAAGGGGGGGGTGTTTGCGGGTTATAGAACAAATAAAAAAATTCCTAACCTCCAAGGCTAGGATTTCTTTATTTTAGGGAAACTCAATTGAAGTGACAGATAGTTGAACAATCGCGACTCCTCTTAGCACAGCCACATATTTGTTAGGCTTCTACTATTTTTTTCTCTAATTTTTTTTTAATAAAAAAAAGTTTTGCTGATAGACCTGCTTTTGAAAGCGAGTTATTATATCACTTGACACGTACGTAGAGGGGAGCAGCTGTCGTGGTTCTCCGCCGGACACGATCTCCCACTGATTTTCTTTTTTTCCCCAAAACCATCAGTATGGACTACGCACAAAATTCTCTCTCTCTCTACTGGGATAGCTCTACAGATCGAAGAACTTAAGGTGAGTTGTTTTAATATTTATTTATTGTAATTTGACCTCTTTTGTTTTGTTTTGTCTTTTTTTTTTTAGTTTATTATGTTTTATTGAAATTTTATCTGCGATCATTGGTTTGAAATTTTATCTGGGATTATTGCAGCCGACATGGCAATAAATAAGTGGTTAAAAAGGCAATTCGTATACAGTTCTTAAATTTGACCACTACAATTCAGGGATTTGACCAGAATTCACACCCAAATCGCTAATACGGGAGCTAGCGTGGGATTTGCCACCTTGGGTAGGCAAACTGTGTGACTATTTTGGATGCCGACACGTGTGACTCACTTGTGAGCACGGATTGAATATTCTATTTTACGTATTTAATTTTTTATTTATTTAATTTTAAATTAGATACTCTACATATACGACTTGAACGCATATGTCCTATTTTGAATACTTTTAAAGACATAACGGGAATTTAACTATAAATTTTAAAACTAAAAAATGAGATTTATTTTGTAAATAAAAAAATTTTAAAATATGAAAATAAAGAAAAGGAAAAAAATCTTTGTTAAACCAAATTGATCATGAGAGAGAGAGAGAGAGAGAGAGAGAGAAGAGCCTTAGTCTGTTGTATTAAAGAAGAAGAAGAAGTACTAATATCGGTGGTTAATTTTTTTTGTGTTTTTTTTATGAATTTTATGTTAGATGATGATAGATAATTGTTGAAGTGTAATGATATTTTAATATATTCGGTAGTTTATGACCTTATAGTCTTATGATGGGATAATTTTTTTTATTGTTGATGTATTTGTTTACTTTATGCAATTCACTAATTGTGAATGATATGTTTTTTTAATTTAATTGATGTTATCTTGTATTTTTCTGAGCTATCTTTCAAGTGTACAACTAAACCCTTCAATGGTACCAAGTCAAATGCTAGAAAATTCATTTCTAATAGGTAATGCTATTAAGCAGTTCCATACTATGGTTTCAATTATTTCCTCTGATTGAATCATTTGTCTAAAGCAAAATTTTGGAACGTATTAGGACATCCCATTAGTAAGCTAGTCTGGGCCAATTTATCAAATTATGATGTTATTGACCGATTCGGGTGTATATATAGAAATCTTTTTCATTATCATAACGGATCCTTTTTCACTTTTTTGGTACAATATATATACATAGATATTCGATTGGTGTCTATTACAGGATTAAGGTAATTTGTGAGACATGAACTAGTGTTAACAGAAAACCCTGCCAATCAAATACCTGAAAGTGCTTCCTTGACCCATCAGAAAGCTGTCTCACGTAAGAGAGCAAAGACTCCACCGGCAAGATCCACAGGCCGAAGGGGGAGTGCCTATATATATATATATATATGACATATAAAAATTATAAAAATATATTTTGTTGCCGTGTTCTCATCATATTGTGTCCTGTATTTTTTTTTAAATTTTCGTATCAACATCTTTGACATATATCGTGTTCGAGATTTCTGTCAGTGTCCGTACTTCTTAGAGACCAACTATAGATAGGCTGACAGGGCAATTGGAGATTGTGATTTTTGGGTTTCTCTTAAATGTTTTACATTGACTGACTGAGATGTGATTATAACCTTTGGAAACTTGCAAATTTTCAAAATATTGAATTTGTTTTTTGTTCTAGAATTACCTCTCTGGATGACTTTGGTACGACTTTATCAGAGGAGAGAACATATTCCTGCTACAAAAATTATCTGTAAAAATGATTGTGATACTAACTAATCTGGGGGACAACTACTTCGACATTCTTTAGTTGTTGTTAATTTTAGTTTCACCAACTTTGTTTCCTCTCTTTGTTTGTCAGCCGAATAGCTGCAACAATAACAACTTCATTGAAAATCTCCTTGAGACGTGAAGAAGGGAAAACTCCAACAGCAAGTATGACGGGAAATGAGAATGGATCTGTTCTTCAATTTGCACCCTTCCAGAGTGCTGCAGATGAGGGTTGCTGGCATAGATTATCTTCATTGAAACTGAACAAGTTAGGAATTGACGAATCCCCTATTCCCATTACTGGTTTGCTTCTTTATTTCTCTCATTTCATTTTAATTTTCTATACTTTTCTATTATGATTAGATTATAAAATTAATGCAGTCACATCCTATATCAAGGTTATTGAAAATCGTCCATTATGGTATGGATGGCATTTTTTTAGTAATTGTTGACTTGGAGGTCCTTTTTTTTCCTTCTCATTTTTAGTTTTTTGGAAACAGAAATCTCCATATTAGGAAACTCTTGGAAGATCAAGTAAAATGTAATTGTGAAAGTCTTCAGATATGATGCTCTTGCATGGGATAACTCTTGGTTGTGTGAGTTTACAGTGCATAACCAATAGGGTAGTTATCCCTGCTGCCAAGTGGTTGTAACTTAGGAGGCTAGGATCACAGCAGGCCCTCATCTGCAGCAAACTTGCCTCACAGGATCTCACATCGAGTCATAGTGGGCCGATGTTAGCCTGGGAGCCAGTAATAAATTAATTTTAGACCTTCGTGGAAATTTTGATCCGCTTAGCTGACCTCAAATAGTGGGGATTAATGCTTTGCGATTTTGGTTTTTACTTTGCATTCTGTAATTGCTGGCTTAGTTTTCTGTTTACAATTACATTGACCCCAAAAAAATACTAATTACTTGATTTTGACGGGTGACTTCGTGTAATGATCTTGTGGCAGGTTTTTATGCTCCTTGTTCACATTCTCAAATATCAAATCACTTAACTCTTCTTGCTGAATCCTTGCCACCTGAACCAAGTGAGCAATCGTCAATAACAACAAGAAGTTGTGGCAATAGGAACAGATGCTCCATCCCTGGCATTCTTTATAACACAAATACATTGGAGGGCTTCTATGCCCTCGATAAACAAAGCTTGCTAAAAGCAGAAGCAAAGAAGGTATTTTATTCAGATGGGCTTTATTCTAAATTTGTGCATGCATTTCAAATTTTCTAAGCCTTATTGGGTTGAGTTTTTCAAATTGGTCAACAAGTCTATCAGTTCCACCGCCTTTCAGTAGATTTGCAAGTGGTGCTGGGCCATGGCTCAGATGGTGAAGAGGTGGTGTGTGGGCTTGGGATTGTCTTAGGTTTGAATCTTGCCAAGTTCCTTCACTGACTCAACCAGGAAAAAAAAAAAAAACGGAAAATGGCCTTATAAACAAATAAAAACAATTTGACTGAAATCTAAATATGCTTCTCACATCACAAGTTTATTTCTTGTTGAATATCAGATTTGGGAGGACATTCATTCTGGAAAAGCTGAGGAGGACAGTGCAGTACTTTCAAGGTTCCTTCTTATATCATTTACAGACCTTAAAAAGTGGAGCTTCATTACTGGTTTGCTTTCCCTGCTCTGTTGCTTGATCCTCCTGCAACCTTGGTTGATTTGAGGCCAGCTTCTCAGTGGCTCAGCCTAGAGGAGGTGCTGTGAATGTTAGTAATTTTGCAAGTACTGTATTTAATTTTTTGTGTTATTTTACGGAGGTTATTGTTGTGGCATATAGGCTGAATCACTGTCAGCAGCTTGTAATGAGTAGCGTAGCTCAAGTGCAACGGCAGGTAAAACGTGCCCTGTGCTATTACACTTGACTCTTATTTGTTTACATTTTGCATGCTGTTTTTACATTGTATGGAGCGCCTAAATCATATGAGACTGCTGCAGATGTGCCATTTTTTTTGGTCTCTATTGCTTCAAATTTACATGCTACTATTAAGCATTTAAAGGACTGGGAATCCTGCAAACATGATGGCCATAAGGTCTGTCCACATGCTTCTTCACATTTATTGTAAGATTATACTAGCTTTTGCTAATTGGAATGAATAACACAGTTTGTTTAATTGCTCAATGGATTTAAACCAGTTAAATTTTTTCTAAAGTTTTAGATGCCTCTTCCATAAAGCTACATTACATGTTACTGGCAGTTCCTATTTGGCTTTTACGACCCATGTCATCTTCCAAGTAATCCTGGTTGGCCTCTTCGGAATTTCCTTGCATGTATTTGTTCAAGATGGAATCTCGAGAAAGTTTGCTTTTGGTGCTATCGTGAGAACTGTGGTTTTGCTGATCTGGGCTTGTCCCTCGTTGGTGAAGCCTTAATATCCGTTTCACAAGGTAGAGCGGCACAAATTGGGTAACATGTCTCTTCTAATTAGTACTACCTCTCTCTGAGAGTTGAAATTTTTTCTGCACTGGCTTTCCTGATACGTGAACACTATTTGTTTAGGATGGAAAGATCATCAACATATGCCTAATTCCGTGGATGGGAACTTAACAGAGGGAAGAAGGTATCAAGGTGTATTAGCCTAGCTAAATCCATGGATCCAACTAGGTATGTTATGAGGTTTTCACTCGATAGTCCATAATATGTTATTCAATTGCCTCCTTAACATTTAAAGATACAACATTGACAGGTTAGCAGTATTGGCTGCGGATTTGAATTTAAAACTAATGAGATGGCGTGCTTTTCCATCTTTGAACTTAAACATATTGTCTGCTATTAAGTGTCTTCTCTTAGGGGCCTGTACACTTGGATGCCAGGTTGCTCGCATGCTTATGGTGAGTGAATGAAAATTTATGATTAAATTCTCTTATTCAGTTATTCTACTTCTGAAGTCATGAAAAATTATGTGCAACTGCAGGCTTGGGGTGTCCGGAAAATTACAGTACTTGACAGTGGCAAGGTGGCTATGTCTAATCCATTGAGGTAATCCCTATATACATTAGCTGACTGCCTCAATGGTGGTGATTTTAAAGCCACAGCAGCAGTTAAAAGTCTCAAGAGAATCTTTCCGGCCGTGGTAATTTATTTTACCCTTACGTTGCCCATCCACTTAATTAAACCCTAGAACATTGATTCCCTTAACCTTTCCCTATGTGTTGGTTTTATTCTCAGGAAGCTGAAGGTATTGTGATGGCTATTCCGATGCCTGGGCACCCTGTGCCTAGCCAAGAAGAGCATAGCGTGCTTGGGGATTGCAGACGCCTAGGTGATTTAATTGATACTCACGATGCAGTTTTCTTATTGACTGATACAAGGGAAAGTCGATGGCTCCCAACTCTTCTCTGTGCCGATGCTAACATGTCCTTTACCTCATCCCCAAAAATTGAGATTTTATTGTGAACTTTGGCATCAAATTCTTCGGTAAAAGTCGGATTTCATCTTTCTTAGAGTTTTCAACTCCAAATAGTTGATTTGGACACTGTTGATTGACTGGTACTGATATTCACTTGTGGAATTTATCTTCAGATTACTATAACTGTGGCTTTGGGGTTCGATAGTTTCTTGGTTATGCGTCATGGCGCTGGTCCTCTCAGCACTACTCAGGACTTCAAAGCTGAGGTTGGGAATACTTTATCTTCTGAAATTGGAAACTTCTAGCTGATGGATGGTGGTGGAGACCATAGATTGGGTTGTTACTTCTGCAATGATGTGGCTGCCCCTGTTGATGTAATTTTCTAAACAGCAACTATAAGATAATAAAAAGTTGCTGCAAACATATTAATCACAGCATTGATGACTTGTTCTTTGTGCAGTCAACTGCCAACCACACTCTGGATCAACAATGCACGGTTACGCGTCCAGGGCTTGCTCCTATTGCTTCAGCCCTTGCAGTCGAACTTTTAGTAGGGATTCTGCATCACCGTCATGGGTAACTCTTTGAAAACTATGTTAATTACAAGTTTAGTCATTTGCTGATTTTTATGGGTTGTGAGAAGACTAGTAGATGGAAGAGTTTGTGCTTAATATAGGTTCCCTTCCAAATTTTGGTCCACCTTCTCATAACTGCCCCACAGGATATATGCCAAAGCTGAGTTTGCAAACTCCACCGATAGTGGAAGCACTGACCAACCTCTCGGTATTTTACCCCATCAAATTCGAGGATCCCTCTCGCAGTTTTCTCAGATGACTCTTGTGGGTCACTCCTCGAAAAGTTGTACTGCTTGTTGCTGCACTGTAAGTTTCTAGCTGTATGAAATTGTAACGAATTATTTGTTTTATTTTTCTTCCTATTAATTTGTTAATTTTCTTTTCATTATATTTGCGAATGTCATACTATCCAGATGGTATCAGAATAATGAAAAAGAGATATGGACTTCGTCCTTCAAGCCATTAATCATCCTACCTATCTCGAGGACCTCGCTGGACTAACTAAGCTGATGAAGTCAGCGAGCTCTTTTCAGCTGGACTGGGATAATGAGATGGATGATGATGATGATGATGATTGTGTTGAAATCTGAGGATATCTTTTTTAATTTTATTAATTTTCTGCCGCCAATTGTACAGAACCAAAGGCAGGAAAGCAATCAAAATTAACCTTTTTTTTTTTTTTTAAAATCAGGTTCACCTTCAATTCAGGGTTTCTTCTTGGACGTTTTTTGATGATTGAACAAGTTGTAAGTTTCACTTCCAAACAAGGTCCAGAAAATCAATTTTTTGTTTTTTAAATCAAGCTCGGACATTTGGAGGTTCAATGGTATGCGATTCCGACCTTTCTTCTTTTTCTTTTATAGAAGTTTACAGAGGGTGGGCCTTAGCGCAGCAGTAAGTTGCTCCATTGTTTTCCGAAACACAGAAATTGTTTCTCCTCATGCGGGAAAACTGCGCACTCCCTCAGAGACCTTTGGTTGTTTCGAAGATTGGGTGAAAGTTTTCTCAGTTACTCTTGACCAACTTGCATGAAGTATATGTTTCAGCATACTTGTTATTTACTTTTGTTAGTTCTTGAAGCCAAATTATTTACTTTTGTTCGCCACTGCTAAAAAATTCATTTGTGTTTAGTCACCATAAAAAATGGCGAGTACAAGTTATTTTGTATCATTTTCTTTTCCCTTTCTCTTTCTCTTTCTCTTGACAAATCTTTAATCCAAACATCAAATTAGAAAAAGCATAGCATAGTAGCATGCACACAATGTCGTGCTAAGACAATATATGTTTCTAGTCAAATAAAGTTGACTGAGTTCAGATTTTAACAAGGTTTCAAAATTGAGTAGATGTTGAATTCAGAGCAAGAGCATTGTTCATTGCCCCATGACTTGTAATATTCTGCACTGAAATGCAAAGCTTTAAAAAACCATATATAAAAAATACTGAGAAACGGCTACCACAAAAAGGCACCAGTGGTCTAGTGGTAGAATAGTACCCTGCCACGGTACAGACCCGGGTTCGATTCCCGGCTGGTGCATTAATTACTTTTTTCTTTCCTTTATTTTTTTATTTTATGTTTTACTTAGTCATTCTCATTAGTTATTATAGTTGTTTTTTACCCAGTTCATGTCTCTCATCCCAATGTCGAATTTCAGGGCAAATACGTGTTGTGCATGTTTGTTTTCATATGATAGAGTGGACGGGATACTATAAGTAATCCTGTGTTCCTGGCAAATCCCATATTCGGGTTGTTGAAGGAGGTTTGGACTATTTAATTGGGTGGCATAATATACTTTACGTATATGGTATGTAACTATCCTAGCTAGGACGGTTGGAACAACGTACGCCAGTCGTAGGATTATCTTGACACTTGATCCAATGGTAATAAATGCATCAGACTCACCTCGTCTCATTTTTAATCTCATGCCAACTAAATAGCAGAGAAAATTGGATTGAGGTATAAATAGTCCCGCCCGTCTCAGACATCTAATCCCAAGACTATTAATCCTAAGACCTTCTTCATATCACATCTTCCACTACCCAATTTCATGGCAAATACATTTCATGTTTGTTTCACAGGATAGACTAGGACAAGTAATCTTTGGGGTCCGCAAATCCCATGTTTCGATTGCTCAAGGAGGTTTAGAATATTTATCAGAAGGGACTAATATATCCCAAGTATGGGGTATATAATTATTGGGGTGGGGTGAGATAAGTTATACTAGTGGAAGGAATTATCTTGGCACTTGAATCGCAAGTATAAAATGAATAAAACCATCTCATCCCACCTCTAATTCTATGCCAATCCAACACCAAAGAAGACCAAATTGAGGTATAAATTGTCCCGGAATATTGGATCTCTTAAGACAATTAATTTCAGGACATCCAACTCCCTATTTCCCGTTCTACGAAACAAATGTGGCATATAAGTTCTTTTTTTAGTAATTTAGTACTGCCATGCAGACACTTCTTGACATGGATATAGTTTTTATGGCTTTGGTGCTGCAAAAAAAGCGTCAAAATTTTAGCCAGTTCAAAGTCCAAATATAGAGGCATTTTTCTGGTTCTCATTTTATTCAAAATTACCGTGTCACAGTAGCTTGTGGAAATATATATATATATATATGTGCATAGTGTGATAAACAGAGAAATAATGCGGATTAATTGTTTAGAAAATATATATATATATATTAATTGAAAGGATGAGAATGCAAGTAAACTAGATTTGGAAATATGGTCCAAAAGCAATAAAGATTTTTAAATTTAAACGAGGAAGTGAGCTTGCAACATGCCCTCAAATGGACAATATTTTGTTTAAAGAATTTAAGAGTTAATATGTATTTAAAGTAAGATATACTTGGAAACAAAGAAACAACCTTGCAAATCTTGCTTTGGTGATATGTTAAATTCCAAGTGTTGATTGGGTGTCTAATACATTTATTTTCTATCAGAGGTACAAAGACAACTTGACATGATCAAATTTTTGTTTTAAGTTTAGAAAGAAATAAAATTGCAGTCACCCGGAGATTACAATATCAATCCACGTATGGAAACCAAATCAAATACCTTATTCTTGTTGTGGGTATATATATTCAATTGCAATGATCACCTCTTATTTATGTTATTGAAATTGCAATTAGTTCCCATATTTGTTTTTCCAAAATTGGCTACTGGGAGGAAATCAATTCTGTCCCAAGGTTTGGTGTATAAATTCCCTTCTTGTGATGAGGTTTCCAAGTCTCCAATTGCTCACAAATGTACTGTCCCAGTCCTAACTTCCTTCATTTTCATTCCTCCTCGCCACCCAAAAGAAAAAGGAGAAAAAAGAAAATCTCTTCTTCAATGTCTCCCTCTCTGGACAAATTTACAAGAGCAATCTTAGAGAACTCTGGGAGATTTATGGATCGGATTTGCGAGTTACCAGAGGAGAAACTTATTTTGAGATCAATTATATTGACAAATGAATGGCAAGTGTTTCTGTTCTTTTTCTTTTTTCTTTTTTTATATTTAACCTTTTTAGAGTAACTAAAATTTACCTGAAAGCCTCTTTGGAATTTGAGGAAAGAAAGGGAAAAATAATTTTCCTTTTTCAGTTCCTAGTTTGGGAGGAAAGAGAAACAAAAAAGTGATTTTTCTTCTCACTTTCCTTTTATTTTCTCCTCTTTTAACATTACATTTTTTTCTTTCCTCTTTTCTTTCAATTTCAAATAATGCATTGTTATTTTCTTTGCAAAACCAACCAAACAAAAATAACCACTTTCTTTACAATTTCTCTCTTTCACTTCATTTCATTTCCTTTCTCTTTCCCTTCCACACAAGTTCCAAACATGCTGGAAACTTCATTGTATGGCCACCATTCAAATTCAACCCAAGGTTCTGTGATATGAATGTCGAAAATGCCCACTGGTTCACCGGAGAAGTGCTGAAACTGGAAATGTTAGCTTCCTTTGGCTGGTATACTATCTGCTTCTTGAATTTTTATATGTATATATATTTTTTTAGGATGTGTATATATATACTTTGTGTAGCATATGACATGTTTTCCGGTACGAATCTATCGTATGTTAATAGATCATTCTTTTAGAACATTTTCCCGGCTACTCAATTTATGTTTCTGTCATTCATCATACAAAGCCCTTGCAAGAGTTAGAAAGAGTTGCATAATGTGCTGAACTATCAAGAATCCACCCAACTGTTTTGGCCTTCACTTTTCTCTCTCTTTTCTGAACTTCCACATTATTCCTATTGAATCACCAATTTAATATACATAAGTTTGTGCTTGTATATATATATATGTATAAGCTTATGCACTTTATTAATAATGTTTCTCATTAATCTGCAGAACCGGTGGTTTTGATGGTTTGGACTTGAGCACAACAGATGGAGAACATTTTTTACAATGCCTTGTTGGTGTGATAAACCCGGAAAAGCCTATGGGAGGAGTGGATCAAAATTGTCAAACACCTCAAGCTATAACACAACAAAAGGATAATTATATTCACATACATTATTAATTTGAGAACTTAAAAGAAATGTTGGCGGATATCTCATCTCCAGTGGACCACCAGATAATGTAAATGAATGAAGTTTCCTCACGTTAGCATCTCAGGAGGTTTAATTAAGTTTCCCCCCGTTAGCATCTCAGGAGGTTTAAATTTACCTTCCAATTAGGAGTTCTATTCGTTTCTTTCTTGATGTCATGGAACTTTGTACAAGATAATGTCAAATTTGATTATTTACTGTATTAGGCCATGTACCTTGCTCTTGTCTTTCCTCTTTTCTGTTTTTTTTTTTTTTTTGGTATATAAATTTATTAATAATTTTACTCCATTTTTTTTGTGAAATTAATGAGGAATGGATAGTGATCTTATACCTGTTCTTTCCATGATTCCTCTTAATTGAGACGGGAGTTCCAACGCTTAGTTGACTCTTTAAATAGTTAGGAGAATTTCAGCTATCAGTACCAACACTGGTGTTTAGGGTTCCTATCAAAATGGGAGCACAAGACAAAAGAGAGAGAGAGAGAGAGAGAGAGAAAAGATATGCTATTTGTTGATATTTTTTATTTTTATTTTTTGTTGACTGCAATACAGCAAAGGCAAAACAAGGAAAGAAAACACAAAAAGATATACAACTATGCTATTTCTGGATATTTAGGGTTTGTTTAGAAGTGCTATCAGTTTTTGTTTTTTATTGTATGTTTCTGTTTTCTGTTTTTGTTTTTTGTTTTTATGGTTTAATGATGGGATTTATAGGTTACCGTTTTGCTAAAAGTACTATATCAATGTTATAGAATAAGAAAATACATCTATTTTAGTATTTTTTTTATGTTTTCATTTTTGAAAAAACAAAAAACAAAAACAAAAACAAAAACAAAAAACACTTCCAAACAAACCCTTAACTTTTCAAATCTCAAAGTGAAAAACAAACAGTACAGGGAAACCCAATAGTTTTAGAATTGCATGAAGCACCACAAAACCACAGTGCAAGAAATCTAACCCATGAATCTCATGTGAACCAATATTGGGCATAGTTGGGTAGCCTAAAATAGGTTGGCTAGTCATGCTCTTTCCTTATCTCTGACTTTGAATTTGAATATTGAGTCAATCATGGACTACTAGCTTCGCTTGTCTCAAGGACCGTTTGTTTGTTTGTGGAATGAGAAAACAGGAGATAATTAATATTGTAAAATTAAGGAGGTGGTGATTAGTGATAAGTAATATTTAATGTAATGTAGAATTACTCATATTACGTTTGATTAGGGTGGGATTATGATGGGATAAGTAATATTATTTTGTTAAAATATCACATTAAAATAAGAAAACTAATAGAAAAATTAATTTTAATTATAATATAGCTATTTAATATTATATTAACCTATTATAATAATAAAAAAAGGATAAAAATGTTATTTTTAAGCTCATCTTAAGAGAATGGATAAGTAATACCACTTTTCCTATGGTATTACTTATCATCCATTTTAGAAATTAATAGTCTAGCAATGAGATGTAATTCAGACCTCATTTGTCATTCATACACTTCACAAGTCATACCCATAGGACAAGCAATCCAATCCCCTTGCCATATTTGGCAAACAAACTGGCCCTAAAGTGCTTAGTGATTTGATTAAATAACCGCGAGTATGTACTAAAAATTGTAATTTTACCTACAATTTACTAAATATGCTTATTGTCTCTTGAAAATTTATAAATACCACTCTCAAATTTTTAAAAAATTTATTTCGACCTACAATTTTAAAAATAATTTTTAATTTGCTCATCTAAAAAATTATAAATGCCCCTTAAATAATTATTTTTCTTTAAATAACAGTTTATAAATGGTTCTGCCACTAATTAGACCAATGCTTTTGCATCTATACCATCTCTCTATCACCCTCTTTGCCTCTTTGGGCATAGATGGTCCCTTCTTCACACCTTTCTACTGTGATCCTTCTTATAGAATGTAATGAGAAGCTTCAAGTGGGGTTCCCTGGAGCCAGAAAAGCAACAGAAGAATAGGGCGAAGTCCACCACCACCACCTCAAAGTCCTCTTGATAAAGGCATAGAGAGATAGGTGGCCTCTGCACTTTGAGCATCAAACAAAAAGGTCTCTATCACCTGGCTTGCAAACCCCACCAGCCATTGAAGCTCAACTCCAACAACCTCCAATCACAGAGCCTAGTTAGAGCGCGTTCATGACATGCATTTCAATGCATGGAATTGATAATCTTCATCGCAGTCCCAAAGCCATCAATATATATACAAATATGTTATAGAAGATATATATGACTTAGTGGTAAAGATTTGGGACTTTGGTTTACTTTTTTAAAGTTTCAGATTCGAAACTTCTTTTGTGTTATCAATTTCTTTGAGCCACCGAAAAATTTTTTTGTTAGGTAATTATCTAGTTTGTGTAGAATAGGAGACTACACAAGTTCTGAAATTAGTCGAGGTGTACACAAACTGGTTTGAATACTCGATTAGCACAAGAAAAGAATATATATATATGTGTGTGTATCTATATGCTAAGTCATATGTGATTGTGGATGTTACTATCCAATGATCAAATCATCTATCCACTTGGAATATGCCGTTGTTGGTTGTGGACATTAAGCCCTTCTCTCTCTCTAGATTAAAACTAGTGGAATGTCCATTTTGAGTTCCATTTTCATTATCCCCCACGTGTTGCAAGTGAACCTGTTGTCATTTTAGTGGCTTGTGATCCGATTTGGGTTCGGATTAATGACTGCCATTGGAAAGATCTTGAAAGTCCTTCGGGATCGGTTTTGCTGTTGTTAACAATAGTGCCGTTGTTGTTGTTGGTCATGGCCTAATAAAAAGGCGCAACGTGACAAGCCTTAAAACTCTCCATTGCACCCGATTTTAACTTTAAACACCCTTGAATCTCTCGTCTCTATCTCGCTCTCTCTCTTAGGTAATTTTCCTTTTTAGTTTAAAATGTCTCCACTGTCCCTTCGACCAGAATGGTGTAATCCAATATCCACCAAACCGGCGACGGCCAAATCGATCTACTTGCAAGATCTGAATATATTTTTTTTTTGTTTGAAGAAAGAAATTAATTATCTCTATTGATAGCTTTTTGTTCTCAAATTAAAAAAGGAGGTTGGGTGGTTTTGTTACAAGGTTCAGAGAGAAACAAAAAAAAAAGGGAGATTGGATGGGGATCCATGGGAAAAACCAAAAAACAAAAAAAGGAGGTTGGATGGCCATCTATAGATGCTTCAACTATGGGTCTTCCCAGAGAGAGAAAGGGGAGAGGAGGTTGAGCTCTTTAGAGAAAGGAAGAGTTGAGCAGACATGGCTGTGATCGTGGTGGCTCACAGCGATTAGTAGGAAGAGGAGAGGGTTTTGCAAATGTATGGATGCTTACCGGTGAAGGAAAAGATGATAGCCTCCGGCGAGATGTATAACAATAGAATAAAATAAAATAATAAGAAGATATAATGTTGTCATTCTTCTATATTAATTTGCCAGGGAAATGGGGTGTATAAAGTTAAAATTCAGTGCAACGGGGAGTTTTAAGGCTTGCCACGTGGCACCTTTTATTAGGCCACGTCACCAACAACAGCAACAACACTATTGTTGACAGCAGCAATATCATCCCTTCATCACAATGGAACATGACATGTGAATTATAAAGAAATGAATAATTTAATTATTTGGCCCCCTAAAAGAGTTGTTATGGTTCTTTTGATTTCTACCATTGAAAAGGGTGGTACAGATCTTTTTTCAATCAAAAAGGAGTGTAAGGGCAGTTCGGTAGGATTTTTTGGCTTGGATATATATATTTTTTTATAAACAAAAAAAAATTATGTTTTTTTTAGCTTTTTTACTTTTTTTTGAGTTTTTTTGCTTATCTTTTAGCTTATAAGAGCAAAGAAGTAATTTTTTTTTTAGTTTTTTGATTTATAAGCTAAAAAAAGCCAAATGAAAAAAAACTTAAAATAAATTTTACCAAACGAACGTGGAGTATATGAGCCTTAAGAAGATCTAATCACCCTAATAACTTGCCAGTTAGACATGAGAGAGAGAGAGAGAGAGAATTGGGATGTGTTTGGAACTTGTGAAAGGAAAGGGGGAAGGAAGAGTGAGAAGCAAATAGTAAAACAAAGTATTCAATTTTCTCTATTTGATTTTGCAAAGTAAATGATAATAAAGGAACAAAAACTGACTTTCCCTTGCTTGATTTCAAAGTAAACCTGAGAGAAAATAATAGGGTTATTATTGTTTTGAAAAGAGGATGGAAAATAAAAAGACAAAACATAAAAAAAAAATTGTTTATCTCATTTTTTCTTCTCCTTCATTTTTGTTCGTTTTTGCTTTTTTTTCCTTCTAGTTACAAACACGCTATCAAGCTTGTGAACTTGAGGAACACATCACAAATAGATGTATTACACAAAACGTAAATCTTACCCTAGAAAATTGTCTAGAAATTAAGGATAATTGCTGATTTATGAGCCAAACCAGTGGTGACATAAGGCATTTCAATGACCAAGTAAAAGAGATAAAGAACCCTGTTATTTTCTCAACAATCGCGTGTTTGATTCCACTTATGATAGTAGTGGCATGAATCAAATACTATTGAGAAGAAAACCAATGTCATTACATTTTGATAAAACTGTGGTGACGGTTTCGCCCTTCTCGATTAGTAATTATTGCTCAAACCAAATATTCTGCAATAGATAAAAATTTTTATAGTCACACTCAAAAGGTTATTACACTAGTCACTCCTTCTCACTTTTTTAAATCACTAAAAAAAAAACAAAAATAGATAACGTTCAATTCATTTTTCACATGTTGACACTTCGGAGTTTTAGGGTGCGTTTGGTTTCAATTTTTTGTTTTTGTTTTTTATTTTTAAAAAAATAAAAAACATAAAAAAAATACTAAAATAGGTGTGTTTTTTTATTCTAAAACATTAATCTAGTACTGTTAGCAGAACAGTAACTTATAAATGCTATTACCAGACCATAAAAAATAAAAAATAAAAATACATACATATGACATATAACAAAAAAATAAAAACTAACAACACTTTTAAACCAACCCTTAAGCTTCATTTGTGGTACAGCTCAATTAAGCACCGGTAAATAGTCATTTCGTCAACATCACAAACCATTTTGCCAAAGCCACTGTTCCACACGTTGGAGAAATCAGTGTCATGCTGCCTCGAAATAGCGGCTTCTATCGCAGCAGTCTATAACGCATCTATGAACGATGATTCTGTATCAACTCAAAAAAATAGTCGATTAAATGACTGGATGCTTAAATAAAAAATAATCTAAAAATTTTATTTATAATTTATAAAAAAATAGTCGGTCGGCTGACGGACACCTAACCAAAAAAGAATCGAAAATTTTCATTCATAATTTACTCATAACGAGGGACGGAACCAATGCAGA
Organism: Euryodendron excelsum; assembly: GCA_033060915.1. Taxonomy (NCBI): domain Eukaryota; kingdom Viridiplantae; phylum Streptophyta; class Magnoliopsida; order Ericales; family Pentaphylacaceae; genus Euryodendron; species Euryodendron excelsum. Next base: position 54,575,159 of record CM065377.1, on the reverse strand, counting down.
CCCAAGGGGTAGCTCCCCTTTCACGTTTTCGAAAACTGAACTTTTACCTATAATTTTTTAAGAATTTGTTTATTTGTCTCCCAAAAATTATAACCATCCCCCTAATGTTTTTGAAAATACAAATTTTACCTACAATTTATAAAATGCTTCTGGATTTACCTCTCTAAAATTTACAAAATTTTCCTCTTAAATTGTTATTTTGCAATAAAGCTTTCATTAGATATTCTATAAAGTGAGGTATTGTAGTGTTGCTTGAGGAAAAAAATTTGAGTTTTTATTAATCGTTGCCCTATAGTTGTTGCTGAAAAACTCATTTAAGAGAAGGAAACGCGTTTCGATGCCGATATGAAATTCATTTTAAAATTTTAGATAACATTTTGAAAATTTTTAAAAAATATTTAGAAAACTCTTAGAATACTTAACGAAAAATCTTAAAAAATTTTAAAAAAACTCTTTGAAAATTTAAAATATTAATTTTTATATATTTTTTTCCTTAAATTCTAACTAAGTGTCTATGATATTATTCATGTAGGTCTTTATTAAATTTTTCAAAGGTTTTTACTAAATTTTTTAAAGGTGGCATTTAAATTTTGCAAAATTTTTTTTATAAAACTCCTAATAAATTTTCTAATTATTTTTCACTTCTTATTTTCTCTTATATTTTCTTTACCATTTCTCACTTTCGTTTCCCCGCTTTTGCCACCCATTTTAGTAACTGTAGGTTGCCCCTCCTAATGAATTTCCTAGCTCCTCGGGTCCACGGCGGCCCATAACCTTAAGTTGACTGATCGAGGTTGAATGGCATTTTAGCAATAGCAGGTTCTAGCATGTGGGCATAATGGGAATATAATTCCATTGATCCTCCCTCCTATATATTAATCTGTCACAGTTTCACAGTTTATGGATACATATATGAGAAAACAGACAGTTTTCATAGTTTGCATGTGCTCTCTGCTCTCTCTGTTCTAAACCCACAAAGTCTTCTTCCTTCTTGTCGGGATTGATCCATATATTCTCTCTTTCTGTTTAAACTTTCTCTCTCTAATAGTCATATATACAGAGACTTATTTAAGCTAGAACAAGCCCAAAAAGTTTCTATCATTTCACTCTCTGTCTATATGTCCCCTTCAAGAGCCTCGAACATGTCTGATTCTTCTCCTTGGTTTGTTTGTTATACAAAGATTCGATTCTTTGCACGTATCCGACGGTTCCTCCAGCTCAAGGCCTGTAACAAGCGATACGCACCGTCTGATCGGTTCGATAGGCCGCGAGTTATTGATATTGATCAAGAAGGAAGAGAAGGCGAGGAGACGGACATGGAGAGAGAGGGTAGTGAAGAGGATGGTCTGGTGGTTTTGCAGAGGTCTGTGAAGAGACTTCACTTTGGGAGCTGGGAAGAGAAGGAGGTGGCGGCGGAAGAGATTAGGAGATTGGCTAAAGAGGACTTGAAGATAAGGAAGTCGCTGGCGGAGCTCGGGGTTGTGCCGCCGCTGGTGACCATGGTTGGTTCGGAGGAGGGTGGTCGGAGGAGGCGAAGGTTGGCGGTTCAGGCGTTGATCGAGCTTGCTAATGGAACTTACACGTAAGTTTGATTTCATCATGTTAAATTGTTAATTATAATTCTCTATGATTCGTTTAGAATTAATAGTTGATTTACCAACAGTGAATGCATAATAATATAATCACAAACTATGCAAAAAATTCAAAGGATAATTATTATTAAATTTAAGAAAATATTAATTTGAAAAGTTCTTGTGAGGTAGGTTGTGTTCTCCATTGAGATTTGAGAATTAAGATTTCCTTCTAAGCACATAGTTGATTTAGGTCAAATTACAGAGTCATTGCCAGTTTCTCAACAAATTTAATCATGCCATGTAAAGAGTTCGATTCAATTGTTTGTTTCTCTCATGGTTATGGTTATTTTTATTCAAAAGATTCAAATCTTTAGGGTTTATAAAGATGTATAATAAGATCATATTAAGCTATTACTTAAGGGTTCTTTTTTTTTTTTTTTTTTTGGGTTGAGTAGTTTAGGATTTTATCGATCTAAATTAGTAAAAAGTAAATATAGTGAAGGCCCAAAAACAAATATTCAGTGAAACAATAGAATTAATTACTGGCACTTTATTTAAACTTTGTAGTAAGAAAACAAAGATTGTATAAAAAAAAATAAGGATACTACCTTAATTTTTTCTTTTTGTTGGGGGCAATCCTGATCGTATTTTTATGACATGGCAAGATTTTATTGGGAGCCTAAGCAAACATACAAGTGGAATCTAACCAACATGGTGCCTAGTGGCCACTGTTGTTATTTTGAGGATAGAGACATTGGAAATGGCTTTGCTGGAAATGGTGCTGGGATCCACTGATTCTTGGCTATTCTGTATGTCCAGAGTATCTTTCTCAACCCTATAATGAATCAAGAGCAAATTTACTCTCTAAGAGGTCCCTAGGGCATGAAAGAGAGAGAGCTCTCTTTCTCCCTCCCTGCCTTTGGATATAACACCTTTTTTTTCATGATGTCTAATGTTACAAATCAAAAAATCTATGCAGAGAATTTCAAAATAATGTAGTTAAAGGAGAAACTTTTACTTTAAAATACAACACACAACATGCTAACACTCACCATGTTATTAATTACAAAAATATCATTATAACATTTGAAAGAATAGCATGCCTCTAATATGTGGAGCACTAGGTTAGTTTAATCAACTTGACTTTTTAGCCATAGCATATAACAAAAGGAAAAACCCTTCTTCAAGTCACACATGAAACAGCTTAGTTCAATTTCCAATATAGAGATAATTTCAAGGTTGAAACCCATACAAAGTGACCAAACCACATTGAATAATGAGGTTTCAAGGTGGGTTGACTATCCACTAAACTCCATGATGGTAGGGTAGGAAGAGTTTTGGGGGGGAATAATGCTAGTATAATGCTAGTGAAGCAATAAAGTTCTTTTATTATGGGAGAGAAATAATGGCATGCACATGAGATATATATATATATATATATATGCATACATATAGTGTAGTTGTTCAGATTTGATACATCCTTAGAAAGCACTGAAAACTACATTTGTTGACCTTACACTCTCAAACAAATATCAAGTTTCAGAATCTTTTGTTGCGTTTCCTCTAATATAATGCATTAAATTTCTTTGTTTGGTTATTATGGGACCCTAGGCTTATAATTTTTGAATCCATCAAGTGCATTGATAGAATGTAGGCCTCTTTTGTTCATTATTTAGCTAGGAGTCAAAGTAATGAAATGGCACTTTAATTCTAGTGTTCGGCTGCCCTTAAATTATTGTCCTCATTCATTTTATATGATCAATATTGAGCTTTCAAAGTCAGATTTGATGTCAAACTCAGCTGAAATTTCAACCATTTTCTGGTTTCCCATTTTTAAATCTTTTCTTATTTCTTTTTTTTTTTTTCAGGAACAAGGCGCTAATGGTAGAGGCAGGAATCTTATCAAAATTACCCATAGACGGCGACTTTTTAGACGAATCCACGTGGCATGAATGGGCACAGCTGCTGCTATCCATATCAGCCCTAGCCAACAGCCAATTCTCCCTTTCCTCACCCAAAATTCTTCCATTACTGATTGCCATTTTGGAATCTAATTCAAGCATTGAAACCAAAGAGCTTTGTTTGGGCACATTATACAATCTTTCCACCATGCTAGACAATGCAGGAACTTTGGCCACCAATGGGGTAATCCACACCCTCTTGAGGTTGTCCTCAGTAAAAGAAATATCAGAAAAAGCCCTTGCAACACTAGGGAACTTGGTGGTGACACTATTGGGAAAGAAGGCTATGGAAAATAGTTCAATGGTGCCTGAGAGCTTGATAGAGATCTTGACATGGGAGGAAAAACCCAAATGCCAAGAACTTTCTGCTTATATTTTGATGATTCTCACTCATCAAAGCTCGTTGCAGAGACAGAAGATGGCTAGCTCCAGTATTGTCCCTGTCCTCCTTGAAGTAGCCTTGTTGGGTAGCCCTCTAGCTCAGAAAAGGGCATTGAAGCTACTACAATGGTTTAAAGACGAGCGACAGGCGAAAATGGGGCCTCATTCAGGGCCACAGACAGGGAGGATTGCTATAGGATCACCATTGAATCAGAGAGAGGCTAATGAAGGGAAGAAGATGATGAAGAAGTTGGTGAAACAAAGTCTTGATAAGAATATGGAGACGATTACTCGACGAGCCAATGCTGCTGCTGAGGATTCTTCTTCTTCTTCTAAGCTCAAGGCCTTGGTTATTAGTTCAAGTTCTAAGAGCTTGCCTTATTAGATACTCTATACACCACTTGAACATATTTGAGACCTTTCAGTATAAATTTTCCTTCAACAATTGCACTGTTTGAGTGCTAGTGATGGGGATGAAGAACTTTGCGAGCCTGTTTAGAACTTGAGGAAGAGGAAGGGAAAAGAGGGGAATTTGAAGGAAAAATTTTATTTCTCTAATTTTCTTTCCCTTCCCTTTTAAGCTATAAACCAAACAGAGGAAAGAAAGAAAATTATTATTTTCTCTTCCTTTTCCTTTCTTTCCTCAGGTCCCAAACAGACAGTTCCCAGGGAGGTAAGGAAAGAGCTTTTCTCATTTCCACCAATTGGTTGTACATTATGGAAAATAAAGACTTTACTTTTTTTTCCCAAGGAAAATGTTGAAATTTTCTCTACACTTTGATAAAAGTTTCATGTTCTTCATGGGTTGCAGTTGAATGAGTTGTGAATTGTATAACCCTTTTACATGTTTTTGGTTTTCAATTTTGATGTTGAAAAGGATTTATAAGAAAAAAATAACTGAAATCTATGATTAGAGAAATTCACATGTAAGTCACTTGAATTAGCTTGGCATATTTTCTTTATAATAATTTGTTACCAGCTCAGTCCAATTTGAGTTGCACATAACCTTTGTAATTCTACCTACAAACCCCAGTAAGCTTCTCTTATTGGTTAGCTTCAGAATTGGGTAAACTGGAAAAGCGTGTGCGGCCTACAAACCAAGTTCAACATATATAGCATAGTTATCAAAAATCGAACTAGTGATTTAACCGCTCCAGACATTGGTTCAACGGTTTACTGGTTCAAAAAAATATTTAAATAAAAATAATAATTAAAGAAATTATCAATGAGTTATATGATACTCACATTCCTACAATACAAAGGATCTCATTTTTTCTCCAATTTAATATTTTTTTAATATAATGATCACTGGTATTTTAATTTCTTTAAAAATGGTGTAAAACTTGACAATAATGTGCATTATTTGTTTAGCCTTTTTTTTCCTATACACTCCTCTTTCTTCTTCTTTATTTATTTATTTATTTATTTTTGTTTTAGTTTATATTTTCTACATTTTAATTTTTTTTTTTGATGATATATATATTGATATATCTATTATAATTTAGAAAGCATATAGAAAAATAAATTTAAAATGAGAAAACAATGCAAAGCAAAAAAAAAATTTTTTTTTTTTTTTTGGTTATCCTCCTCTTCCTTTCTCTTTTTCCTTATTCTGGTTCAATTGAAAGGTTTTTATTTTTTTATTCTATTTTTATCAAAAAAATCACAAAAGACATGTATTCTTAAAAAAACAAATGGCTTTAAATTATGTACAATTTGTGCTATTTTTAAATTTCTTTTAAAATTGCCCAGTTCACTTTATACTGACTGGTTTTCTAAAATACTGACCGGTTCTTTCAATTTCAATTTGCATACATTTTTAATAAATTAATTAAATTGGACCGATTTAGGGTCTGATTCGCTGTTCACCAGCCGATCCTATCCAATTCTAATAACTACGATGTATAAGGACTTTACATTCAGAAAATGTTATTCTTCCAAAAATTTATTATTGAAAATTCTACTTAGAATTATGTGACAATAATATTTTATGTAATTAAGAACCATCATAATGAGTGTTTTGTTTCAAGTGCAAGACTCTTATTTGTTGACTCAAGAGTTGATCTCCATAGTTGATAGATAATTTTAATGATAACAAAACCCATGAACTGTAGAGTACCATGGAAGATCTTGTCAGCACTTTATAAAGGTACCGACACTATTAATGGCACATGTGAAAATTGTGACAAAAATAATATTCGCAGCATCTCAATCAAAGCGACGACACGTACAAAAAAAGGATTTTGGCTTGAATATATATGTGATTAACAACATTCATGGCCAGTAAAGAGTATACTCTTCTCATTACGGAGAAAGCTCATAAGAAAAATATATCAAAGATTGTCGATAATATTGAAGATTGGTGGCACTAAATAATCTGACAAAGTGAAAGTCTTCATTAACACAAGCAATTTGTTGATTTCTAAACAGCTAGATGAACAAAGGACTACCAAAAGATAAACGTGCTTAAGAAGTTCAGAAAGCTATCAAAAAGATTAGTAGAGCTTAAGCATATTCACATCACCAAAGACTAGTTGACAAAAAGGAGTAAAAGACATGTGTGGATAACAACAGCAACTGCAACAGGGAACCTGATTGACGACACTAACAAAAAAATTACTAACAATCTTGTGAAAAAGCAAAATGGCAATTGAAGCAAGAAGATAGATTAGCAGTACAAAATAAATACTACTGACAATCTTGTAAAAGAACAAATAGTAAAAGAAGCAAAAAGATTGAATAGCAGCACGAAATAAATAATATTGACATTTTTGTTGAAAGGTGACATTAAAATATATGGCAAGCCAAGTTTGGTGACACCAGTGAAACAATTGTTGACAATCTCGGTAAAAATCACAGCAACAGAAATGAGAGAGTCAAATTAGCGACACCAGCAAAAGATTGCTAACAATCTCGGTAGGTGACAGGAATTCGCTCCAACGGTCAAATTTTTGAATCTGTCTTAATCACCCGAGCATTTAATGCACCTTTAACGACTCTAACGGCTATTTCTTCTTAGAAACTATAAATATATTGTTGACTCAAGGTTGATCTTCATGTTGATTTTGATGATAACTAAATCTTGTGTTATTTTACTAATGCATTTACTTAGTGTGCAGATTAATAAAGATTATAATTTAGACTTAAAGTTTTTAACTTAAAGACTGATACATGTCAAAGTGGATGCACAACAAACCAAGTCAAGCAATACACTCTAAGAGTTATGTAATGCACCAAACAGAGCAATGACATTCTAACTTCAATCAAATGATTTGCATTCGAAGAGATTGAAAGTGTTCGAAAAGAAAATTCATCATAAATGCAAAATCTCCACAAAGAATTTAAGTGAAGACTTCATCTAGGATGTCAAGAGTCAATGAAGATGATATGTGTTCAAAGAAATTGAAGATGTTCAAGAGTAGACTTCATCAAGCTTATAAAAGACTCATTGAAGTGATCTTAAAGAAGAAAGAAAGATTAGTAGCAAAAAAAAAAAAAAAAGAGATCGGCAGTGAGGTATCATGAATATGAAACTCTACATAGAAGAAAAATTCATTAGCAGCAGATGGAAAAAGCTCGGCACTAAGGAAGAAAAGCTCAGCATTAATGGAAAGGAATTCTGTTAGCTTGGAAACAAAGAAAAGATGATTATCAAAAAATAAATTCAATCCAAATCGAATAAAGACAGCTTTGATAGATTGAAGACTTTGATCTATCATCATAACCCAAAGAGAAGACTCCTTGAAGATCTTATAGTATTATTGAAGCTGAACTTGATCAAAGGAAGGATGAATGAAGATTTATGGGTAATGTATTGACACATGAAAATGAAGAGTCGACATATAAGGACAGAGGCCAAAAGTTTGAAGACAGCATGATCAAGTATCGACACATGGAGTTGATATATCGACACATGGAGACAGTGGACGATATCTGAAAAATGCAAGCTGAATGTGTCGACACATGAAACCAAGTGTCGACACCTGGGGACTAACGGCTAGTTTTTCTAACATTATAACGGGCTGGACTTGCATTAAATGAACCCCCAACAACCACAAACTGACGAAATCAATACAGGGGTTTATATACAAACTTCCAACTGCATTTATATAAAAGAGGGACAAGAAAAACAACATCCACTAACTGATCAAGCTGAGAAAAATCTGAACATTCCTTTTATCTTCATTTTAGCATTGAGTGAGCTATTATTTTCCTATTCACTCTTGATAGAGAGTTTATATTTCATTTGTATAACTTTCATACACTTGTAAGTGAGAGTTTGAGAGTTTGAGAGTTCTCTTGTAAAAGAAAAACTCTTGTAAGTTGAAGTGGATCTTGGACAAAACCACTTGGTAGCTAGAAGAACTTGAGAAGAAGTTTTCGTGTAAAAATGAGTTGAGCACTTGAGAAATTAGCATATACTTTATAATTGGAGATTGCATAGTGGAAGGAGATTTCAAGGGGATCTTGGGGTGAGCACGCAGACCACAAGTTGTGATTGAACCTCGGTAATTCTTGGTGTGCTTTCTCTTGCTCTGTTTTCATTTCTTTGTTGACTACATTGCATTGCAAATTTCTTAAATCACTGTTCTATTGATTAAATTAGTTTTTAATTAATCTTAACTGTATTAATTTTTGAAAAACCCAATTCACCCTCTCTCTTGGGTTGCCTTTTGGGCCAACATATATGAGTTCAAACTCATTTATGGGCAAGAGACAAGAATCTTAAAGTGCAAAAATCCAAAAACCCTTAATCCTACTCATTACTCTGCAACTGCCATCAACTGAGAGGAACCATTAAGCTGTAATAATTATTATCTTCACTTTTGAGAGTGATATTCATCACATTATAACCTTAGTACTTATGAAAAGGTTATTGTAAACCTCTAGAGCTTGAGTGGAGCTTGGGTAACACACTTGTAGAATCGAGAGCTTGCATTGAAGCTTCTCAGTGGTAAGGATTTGATGTAAACCCTTGAATGTAATAGTGAGCTAGGCACTTAAAGAAACTAGTAGCTGTGTAAGGAGAATATTACATAGTGGAATACCTTCGAGGGGATCGAGGAAGGGAGGACGTAGGTAAAGATTAAGTCAAACCTCTGTAAATCTCTTGGTCTCTACTTATTGCTGAATGTGTGTATGCTAATTGATGAATGTTTGTGCATGCTACTTGTGGTTGTTAGCAATCTTGAGCTGCATCGACATCACTTAGTGTTTGTCTTCATTTAATTAGAAATTGATTTTTAGTTATACTGAAAATTACACGTTAATTTTAAAAGAACCCAATTCACCCCCCCCCCCCCCCCTCTCTTGGGACATTCTTTGAGCTAACATTATTCAACTACATCATTTTATACATAAATTATGTATGAGTTTTTTTAAGTGTATAACATATATTAATATAACAAAAAAAGAGTAATAGGAAAAATATTACACTTAAGCCCGTTGGGTTGGGCTTTTTTTACCAACTTTTTGCTTTTAGCTCAAGAGCATTTGATAGAAGTGTTTTTGTCACTTCTTTTTTTTTTTTTTTTGGCTTTTTAAGCTAAAAAAAAGTTTAAAAAGCCAAAAAAAAAAAAAAAAAAAAGCTATTATGTAATGCATACGTGGATGACCTTTATCCAAATGCATGATCATCACAAGTTACTAAACATTCCAAGTTTTGAGTGCGGCTGACAAAGAATTAAATGTTGCCGCCTCGTTTAGTCTCTCAAATGATCACGACCGACTTCCAATTGCTGACATTATTTAAAGTAGTATAACTATAGAAGCTCATGAGATAGTTAGAGACACAACCAAATAGAGAAAGAATATAACGAAAAGAAAAAAAGAGAAAAGAGAAGAAAAGAGAGTATAAGTAAGTCCTCAGAGATTAACTTGTATTTTATTTGGTTCTATAATATTAATAAAGTCTTGAGTGGTGCAGAAGATTTATCCTTAAATGATTCCAGAAGAACTAATTTAATTAATATTTAATAGCTCCGAAAGAACTAGTTTATTATATCTTGTTTTTGTACATGTTTTAATTGTTTTATATTTTCCTGCTTTATAACAGGTTATCTGCATAAAACTCTAAATATTTATGAAAAAAAGGTATTTATGTTTTCCATATGGTAGTTCATTTATATATATACACATACGTATATGTCTCATAACTTTTAATGCTTGATGACTTCAACGAAGTGTAAAAATTTTAGAAGGTAATGAATATTTAATATTCAGGTTGACACATGTTTCTTTGTTTCAAGTAGTGTTCTTTTTATTATTTTATATGACTTTTAATATATATGTTGTCTTAATAATTTTGTTCTGATTTAATCTTATTGTTTTGTTAGTATAACATTCTGAAAATGTCGAACCTCAAAAAATTAGAATTTGTCACTCTTGACATTTCTAGCGATAACTACTTGTCTTGAATTCTTGATACTAAGATGCATCTAGCTACAAAGGACCTGTTGAATCGATGCCTTGATTTTGATGATAACAAAATATTGTGTTAGTTATCTAATATCTAATTAGTGTACAGATTATACATTGCCTTAATCTCAAATTATGACTTGAAGCTTGTCACATTGGAAGACATTGAAAGAGTTGTGTTGCAAGCATACCATGTATTATTGAAGGTTGATGAGGATAATGGGTTGACATATTCATTGAAGACCTCTCAACAATATTATGATTAATGATCACTTAGATTTGAAGAAATGGACTTGAAAAGAAGATCGGCATCAACTATAAGGAGATTGGCATAAATGAAAAGTAGATCGGCATCAAGTGTGATGAGATCGGCATTAGTTGAAAAGAAGAGATTTCAAGACCTGAAAGCTTTCTAGGAAGATTTGAAGATGTCTTGAAAGTATGGAAGAAAATATCGCAAGACTTGGAAGTTATCTTGAAAAAGTCTTGTATTAATGGAGGAAGCTATGTTGATTAAAGAACTCTACAAGGAATCAAATTGTTTGAATTTATCTCGAAGAAATTGAAGGTGCTCTAGGATATCAACTTGTTTTGAAGAAATCATTTCAAACATTAGAAGCCTCATTTGGATGATTATTAATAGCTTAAAGACTTTGAAGTTGTTTAAAGAAGACTTGCAAAAGATTTGGAATTACTGGAAAATGGTGGACTCATGAATTCTTAGGAGTTAACTCGTTCAAACAGTGGACTGGATAAAAAGGATTCTGATGAAAATGGTCGACTTCTCATTTCTCAGGGGTTGACTCACTTGGACAGAGCCTCGGTAAAATCTTAAGAAAATAAAAAAGGGTCAACTCCTCAAGTATTAAGAGTTGACTCATTGGAACAGAAACAAAAGTCACTAGAAACAACACAAAAAGAGTCGACCCCTATTTCTCAAGAATCGACACATTGGGACAGAAAGCTGATGAAGATGATACCAGAACAAAAAGGGTTGACCCCTTTCACCAGAAGAGTCAACTCCTAGACTGTGACAACTAGTTTTTCAAACGATCTCTCAACTTAATCTTGCATTAAATGCACTCCTAACTACCACCAACGACTAGAATCAATTGAAAGCTATATATACAAGACCCTCATAGCATATATACACAAGAATCTGAGGATTTAACAGATATACAACAGATTGAAAGTTGATTTTCTACTCTAAACAGAAACATTCTTCTTGTTGGGGTATTCTTTGTACTTTCACTTACTTATACACTCTTTGAGAAAGTTACCTATTGTATTACCTTCATTTATTTCTTGGGAGGGTTTGTAAACCTGTGGGTTTGAGTATTCTTGATTAAAAACACTTAAAAATTTGAGTGAAGCTTGAATAAAATCACTTAGAGGACTTGAAAGCTTGGGAATAGCTCTTGTAACAAGTAAGCTAGGCACTTGGCAACTAGCACCTGCTATGCAAAATGAATTTTGTATAGTGAAAGAGCTTTCAAGGGGGTTTTAGGAGTAAGGACGTAGATCACATGTTGTGATCGAACCTAGGTAAATATGGTGTTCTTCATTGTGCTCTGTTTTTCTTCCGTGCTCATATCACTTGCTTGTATTGCATCTTATTATTTTCTTGCTTGGTTTGATTAGCCACTGTTACCTTGCTTAATTAATTTTTTATTACATTATTGTGTGAATATTTTTAAGAAACCCAATTCACCCCTCCCCCCCCTTTTGGGTTGCATATTTGGGCCAACAAGACCTTAGGCAGACAATAACTGAGGAAATTGAAGTATCCATGTAGGATAGCGCTAAAGCAATAATTTTTCTTTGTCATTATCTTCATGAAGAATTAAAATCTGAGTACCTCACGGTCAAAAACTCATTGACACTATGAAAAAATTTAAAGGAGAGATACGAGCACCAGAAGACAATTATTCTTCCAAAAGCCCGATTTAATTGGATGCACCTAAGGTTGCAAAATTTTAAAATCATCTCACAATTAAAGTTATGTGGAGAAATTATTATTGATGAAGACATGTTAAAAAAATTATTCTTCACATTTCATGCCTCAAATGTGCTACTGCGGTAGCAATATCAATAGCGTGAATTTAGAAAGTATTCTGAATTAATATCATGTCTTTTTGTGGTTGAGCAAACTAACAAGTTGCCAATAAAATCATCAATCTCGACCTATCAGTTCTATATCATTCCCTGAAGTGAATGCAATTTCATTTGATGGTCACAGTCGTAGATGTAGTGTCACGTCCCATAACCCGGCCTATACGGATTTAGGGTACATGACCGGCCAGTAGCAAGGCTATCCAAGGCCGCATTACATAAACTGGTTGATCACCTGTGCATAATCATTTATGATGATGCATAATTGCGGAAAATAAAACTTTTAATAACTTGAAAACATAATCTGTGTCATACATGGCAGAGCTGTGCCTAATCTCAAACATAACATACATAAGGACCAAATCAAGGTCCACAAAAGTTATAAAAATATATCATTACAAAACATTGGGTCCAGCCCTCAAACATTATACAAAATATAGGCCCATGGGCCGTAGCTCAAATCTACATATGGCCTCGCTCTAGGGCCTCCCGGATTGGCTACCTGAAAATCATTTAAGAAAACGTAAGCTAATGCTTAGTGAATAACAATGATGCATGAGTAAGAAAATATCATGGACTAGCAATTATATCCAATGTACAAGGATAGATAATCATTTATGCATAAGGGAATGAGCTTTTGAACGTTTAAAGCGTAGGCTTGGAACTCGTAGGTAACATAAACATCATTTGAAATGTTTCAACATTTCAAAACATAATATCATAAGAAGAGATGCAACATTACATTATTCCTGATATAGCATTTCATAACTTGTCATAAAATATGTGAACATATCATGGTTCTCAGTTCAAAACATAAGTGTGCTACAACTCAACATATGAGCTAGGCTCCATAGTAACCATATAGGTCACGCTAAGGCTCTTTAGACCAGGGACGTCTCCCAACATAGATAGTTTATTTCCTGTCCCCTATCGTAGGACTATCGGGCTAGATTAAGGTCTTGCCACGAGAAGACCCGAGTTGGCACCATACATTAAAAACTTAGCATCTCTTTCATTTAAACATTATAGTCCATGGTTTCCATTCATAACATAATATAGCTTGCATGCATTTGAAATATGACATTTGTAATTGAACATAGTATTGATGCATTGAAATGTATGGAAAACATTCATGATATAAAGGTGAGCTTAAAACATTTAGAAAATACTAGAGTTTTACTCATGGCATATCGTTACTCACCTTTCTCCAATTGGACGGGTGACAAATAAGGTATTCCTACACAAATGCGCGTAGGAGCAAAGAAACATCAATACAAGACTCTAAGGCAAAGCAATAACACGCAAGTCAAGACTAAGCACGTAACCCACTCAACCCCAACTCAACAACACCTCATTCTCACAACGGGAGAACAAGGCCCAACTATAGGACAACGCCCCGATGTAAAATAAGAGCATGAGGTTGAGATTTGAACATAAAAGTCAAAAAGTCAACTCCTTCATCGAGTCCCAACCCCCTATCAATAATGAGTTCACACCCAAGGCTAGTTGCATTTGAAAATAGGCTTAAAGGCCTTTATTTTTATAGGTCATGAGCCAAAAACACATTTCGGGTGAAGAAGTTATGCTTCATGGAAGGTGGACTAAAATTTTGGAAAACAATGTTGTTGGCATGGATTTTGGGTCAACTTCAAACCCTTATATCTCTTAATATATAAGGAATTAGGAAATAGTGCATCAATCCGAGTTTTCTAGTGAAAGTTATGCCCGTTTTACTAAACAGTGTCTGAGCTGACAGAGGGTTCAAACACCCAATCGGGAGTTCGAACGCCCAGGCAAAAAAACAGGGAGTTCGAACACCCAAATGAGAGTTCGAACTCCAAGAACAAAATCTGAAAAAAAAACCCTCTCTGAGGGTTCGAACGCTTAGGCTTATTTTCCATAGTTCGAACTCCATATTAGGAGTTCGAACGTCTTGTCTGGGCAGCCCCCGAATTTTAATCCAAAACACAACCAAAACTCCTCCAAACACCACCAAACCTTTCCAATACTCTTAGGGCTCAAAGATTAGCCCACAAGGATGATAATAACTAAAAATGGGAGAGAAAGAACAATTAAATCAAAGAGATCAAATGAAGGAATCAAAGCCCTAACATTTTTCATATTTGGGGATTTTTCAACCCACCACTTCCAATCCTCCAATATTGAGCTACAAGCTCTCAATTTCAACTAATTGGGACTCAAGGAGTCCCTCAAGGCCAACCCAACTCATATATATACATACACACAAAGACCCAACACATCTACACATGATAGATACATATACATATATAATTGTAGAGAGAGAGAAATAAAATCTTACCTTCTGCAAGCTTGGTGAGGTCTTCAATGGCTTCAATCCTCTTGCTTCAAGCCTTTCTTCCCTCAATCTTCTCTTCCTTCTCCCCTTTCTCTCTTCCTCCCTCTCCCAAACGGTTGGTGAGTGTGTGAATATGTGTGTGTGTGTGTGTTTTGTGTGTTATAAGAAGACACACATGGGAAATAATCCCATGTGTCTCACACCTCCAACATAAGTTACAACACAACCCCACATTGGTCATTTTTTACCGAAAAGAAGGAATAATTAACACTAATAATTACATGCACTACTAATTCTCATTAATATAATTAGATAGAGGTTTGGGATATCACATGTAGTAGCGGGCGTGGCTATGGTAGGAATAGTTTCCAAACTCGTGGAAATTATCGTGAATGTAACCCTTATCATATAAGGTTTTAAAATACCACATCATCCCATTTGCAGTGGAACAACTCTAAAGTAAAACAAGAAAAGGAAAATACTTAAAGAATAAACCTCCTAAGAATTATGAAGATGCTTGTTATAGGTGTGGAATGAAAGGACATTGGTCACGTAATTTTCGTACGCCCAAACATTTGATAGATTTTTACCAAGTCTTAATTAAAGATAAAGGAAAAAATGCATAAATGTATTTTACAAATTTTGATGTTCAAGCCGATATTACTCATTTGGATGTTTTAGATTTATTTGAAAATGCTAGTGAAAAAATAGATCATTTAATTGGTGATGGGATATCCACATTAATTAATGTTATTTTCTAGTTTATTATTGTCTTTTGTAATGTTTCATTCATATGCTTTTTCTTTTTAATGAATTATTTTGTTTTAAATAAGCAATTTTAATATTTTGTATATAGATGCATGGATCATATTAACGCGTTGATTGCTTCTAAAATGAATGTGAAAACACATGTATAATAGATAATGCAATAAGCACACAATTCTTCGAAAGAAAAAATATCTTTCACACTTGACATTACTTAAAGCTAATGTCAATATAATATCTGACACAACAAAATTGAATGAAGGTTCTGGAAAGGCCAATATAATGTTGTCAAGAGAAACCAGGTAATATATTGATGATATATTATACTCTACTAAATCTACAAGAAATTTGATTAGTGTTAAAGATATACGTCGAAACAAATATCATATTAAGAGGACAAATGAAGATAATGTAGAACAACTCTACATTATTTTTTATATTTTAGGAAAGAAATATATATAAAAAAAACCTTGCTACATTGTCTTCTGGATTACATTATACTATTATAAAAATTGAGAAATCACCTGTAGTGATGCATTAGAAGTACTTTGATCCAAAGAATTTTCTATTATGGCGTGATTGTCTAGGTCATCCAGGCTTAACAATGATGCGTTGAATTATTGAGAACTCACATAGACACTCGCTTAAGAAGCTGAAGATTTTTTTGACAAATAATTATATATGTGTTGCCTGTCAAATAATTGTTAGACTATTTTTTTCAAAAGAAGTTGTTGAATCTTCATCCTTGTTACAAAGAATTCAAGAAAATATTTGTGTGTCAATACATTTTCTATGTGAACTATTTCGTTATTTTATGATTTTAATAAATACATCCAAACTATGGTCACATGTTTGTTCACTTTCTACCCACAATGTTACTTTTGCTAGACTTTTTATCCAAATTATTCGATTACAGACAAAATTCTCAAACTACCCGATTAAGTCAATATAACTAGATAATGCTAATGAATTTACATCTCAAGCTTTTGATAATTATTGTATGTCAATAGGGATTGATATTGAACACCCAATTACTCACACACATACACAAAATGATCTCGCAGAATCCTTTATAAAACGACTTCAATTAATTGTTCAACATTTACTTATGAAAATAAAATTACACATTTCTACTTGGGGACATGCCATATTGCATGTTGTATCATTAGTTCATGTCTGACCAACTGCTTATTATCACTACTCATTATTGCAGCTTGTCATTGATCAACAACCAAATATTTCTCACTTACAAGTTTTTGGTTGTACTATATATGTTTCAATTTCACCCCCACAGCGTAATAAAATGGGTGTCCAGCATCGACTTGAAATTTATATTAATTTTTATTCTGCATCTATTGTTAGATATCTGGAACCCTTTAATAGATAATGCCTTCAAGACAAGTTTTTCTGATTGTCATTTTGATAAGTCATTTTTTCACTATTAGGGGAAGAAAAGACGCAATTAAAAAAGTAACGAGAAATCAGTTGGAACGTTTCAACGTTATCTTATATTGATCATCGAACGAGTCAATGTGAATAAAAAATTCACAGAACCATTCATTTATAGATAATTGCAAATCAATTGCCTGATACGTTCACTTATACAAAGAATGTGACAAAATCACATGTACCAACTGTTAATACTGTAGCACGTATTAATATCCTTGTAGGACAAACTATTAGTATAGCAACAAATAAATTTAAAGCACGCCTGAATCATGGGAGGCCTATTGGTGCAAAAAACACCATTCCCAGAAAAAGAAAGACACAAGGAAAAATTTATAAGCAAGTCAGTGCTTCTGAAGGGAACATAATATTCTTGAAAAAGACCTAAAGAGGTATTTCTTGTAAATGAAATGGTACCTGAAAATAATGGGATCTCAATAAGTTATATGAATACAGGAGAAAATTGAAATAGAAATAAGATGGTTGTTGATAACATATTTTCGTTTAAAGTGGCGCTTGATATTACTATAAGTAATGAAAAAACTTAACTACAAACAATCGATGAATGTCAACAAAGATGATTAGCCAAAATGAAAAGATTTTATTGAAGCGGAATTAAACTCATTAACACAAAGTAAAGTATTTGAACCTGTAGTCCAAACACCTGAAGAGATAAAACTAGTTGGATATAAATGGGTATTCGTAAGAAAGCGAAATGAAAAAAATGAAATAATATGATATAAAGCACGACACGTAACATAAGGTTTCTCATAGAGACCAAATGTTGACAATGACGAGACTTACTCTCCTGTAATGGATGCAATTACATTTAGATTCTTGATTAGTTTGACAATCTTTTAAAGATTGAATATGCATTTAGTAGACATAATGATAGCCTACTTATATGAAAAGTTAGAAAATGAAATATATATCAAAATATCATAAGGATTTAAATGCCTGAAGCATACATCTTAAAACCCCATAACTTATATTCTATCAAACTTCATCGATCTTTATACAGGTTAAAACAATCTGGTCACATGTGGTACAATCGTCTAAGTGAATATCTCTTGAAATAAGAATATTTGAACAATATAATTTGTCCATGTGTTTTCATTAAGAAATCAAAATTTGAATTTGTTATCATTGCAATCTATGTTGACGATCTGAATCTTGTCAAAACTCTTGAAGAGATTACTAAAGCTGTTAATTATTTAAAGAAGGAGTTTGAAATAAATAATCTTGGGAGAACAAAGTTTTGTCTTAAATTACAGATTGAGCATCTATCAAATAGAATTCTTGTTCATCAATAGGCATAAGTTGAAAAAGTTTTAAAGCAATTTTATATAAACAAAGCTCATCTATTAAGTTCTTCAATGGTTGTCCGATCGCTAGATGTACAGAAAGATCATGTTCGTCCTCCAAAAGATGGTAAAGAACTTCTTGATCCTAAAGTACGATATTTTAGTGCAATTGGTGCTCTTATGATCTTGCAAATTATATAAGACCTGATATAGCATTATCTGTTAATTTATTGGCAAGATATAGCTTTGCATCAACACAAAAGCATTGGAAAATAATTAAGTATATACTTCGTTATCTCTGAGGGACAATTGATATAGGTTTATTCTATTCAAATGAGTCACAACCAAAATCAATTGGCTATGCAGACGCCAGCTACCTTTCTAATCCACATAAAGTTCGGTTTCAAATTGGGTATGTATTTACTTATGATAATACTGCTATATCATGGTAATTTGTGAAACAAGTATTAATTGCAACTTCTTCAAATCATTCTAAGATAATCGCAATGCATGAAGTAAGCCGAGAGTGCATCTGACTGAGATCTATAATTCAACATATTCAAGAAAATTACAGACTATCTACAATCAAAGATACCTCGATGATATTATATAAAGATAATACAGCATATATTGCACAAATTAAGGGAGGCTACATCAAAGGTGATAGAATGAAACATATTTCTCCAAAATTCTTTTATACACATGAGCTAAAAAATAACAGTAATATTGATGTCTCACAATTACGTTCAAGTGATAATTTGGCAAACTTATTTACTAAAGTATTACCAACTGTAACATTTGAAAAACTTGTGCATGACATTGGTCTACCCAGTCTCAGAAGTCTTTCATGAAGCAAATAAGTTTTTATTGTACATATTCATGAAGGAGAGTTAAGTATTATACTCTCTTTTCTTCACTAAGGCTTTTTCCACTGAGTTTTCTTAACAAAATTTTAATGAGACAATTTTTAGTATACCTTAAGAAAAAAAATATATATTATACTATTTTTTGGTCATCCAAGGAGGAGTATTAGGCCATGCATATGTGGATGTCCTTTAGCCAAAGGCATGATCATCACAAGCTACTAAAACATTCCAAATTTTGAGTGCAGCCATCAAAGAATTAAATGTTGCCACCTCGCTTAGTGTCTCGAAAGATCACGACCAACTTCAAATTGCCAACATTATTCAAATTAGTATAAATATGGGAGCTAGTTAGAGACACAACAAAATAGAGAAATAATAAATAAAAAAAAAGAGAGAAAATAGAAGAAAAGAGAGTATAGGTAAATCTTCAGAGATCAAATTGTATTTTATTTAGTTCTGTAATATCAATAAAGTCTTGAGTGGTCCACAAGATCTATCCCTAAATAGTTTCAGAAGAACTAATTTAATTAATATTTGATAATTTCGAAAGAACTAATTTATTATATCTTGTGTTTGTACATGTTTTATTTGCTTTATATTTTCCTATTTTATAACAAAAGCAAAATCTTCTTAAAATTTTCTCAGTTGTGCTTATTTTTAAGCAGTTTTTTTGCAAAAAAAAAAAATTATACCAAACAATTCCTTAATCATTTCTCACCACTATTTCTCACTTGTATAAACAAATGGATCCTACGTACTTTCACTAACATGGGTCCCACTACCATGTATTTTAGAGTGAAAAAATGGAATAGGATTATGTATAGAATTGCTTGAGTATAATACCATGTGTATCACCAAAATTTTGCCTTATAGTTACTGCTGTTGAATTGGTGTAATGACATCATTGACCCTATAAAATTTAATTAAATAGAATCATATATATATATATATATAAAAGTTGTATTCACCCCTATATTTTGCCTTTCTTTTACGTGACGCTCTAAATACTTTGATACTTTTAAAATGCCATATCTCAGGAATAATTGTTAGATAACTATTACTCTATATTTTGCCTCTCTCTTACGTGACGCTCTCAATACTCTGATACTTTTAAAATGTCATGTCACAGGAGTAATTGTTAGATAACTATTAATTTGTTCGGTTATTCAACCCACTCTATTAGTATTGTAATTCAACATAGCTCCCTATTTAAGTATAAAGTTATATCCAATTAAGTCTCTGCCAAATATCCCATGAAATATAATAAATATATAGCACTATCCAATAAAGTCTCAATTAGTATTACAATGCAATAAGATTTTTGTTTTACATTTTATCTCATGAAATATAATACGTAATATGATTTCAAGAACAAAATATTATCTAATTAAATTTCTGTAGATTATTACAATTCATACTATAGTTCAATAAAGTTTTATACTTGAATAGAAAGTTCTATCTACTTAAGTTTCTACACATTATTTCATGAAATATAATCCGTAATATGATTTTAGATATAAAATTTTTTTCTAATTGAATATCTATAAATTATAACATTACAATACGACAGATAAAATATTCATAACATTTTCTCAAATTTAAAAGTTTTTTTAAAGTCAATAAATAGTATTAAATATAATCCATATAGAAAACTTTATATATTACAAAAAAGGATTACAATAAGAGCATAACTATGTAGGTTTGTAATTTAATTATTTTATTTTATAGCTATTTAGTTTCTTGTCTAATTTTTTTAAAAAAAATATGTATACCTCCTTTTTCTTTTATACTCGTATTGCACGGGTACACACTAGTTTACATATAAAAGTTGTCTTCGCTCTTATATTTTGCCTTTCTTACGTGGTGCTCTAAATATTTTGATACTTTTAAAATGTCACGCCATAGGGGCAATTGATAGAAAACTATTGAATTTGTTCGATTATTTACTTTATTAGTTTTGAAGGATATCTATACTATACTATATGCAAATGTAGTGAGAGTCTCACAAGCCTTCAAAATTCAATCTCTATTTTTCTAAAAATCCTAAAAAACTAGGATGCCACGTGGCACACTTATCTCTTTCAACCAATCAATCTCCTCTCTCCATCTCTTAAAAAGGAAAGCAAGCAACATCAAAAAATAAGTAAACAAAAAATTAATCATATGAATAATTAAAAGAGTTAAATTCTGACAAGGAAACAAAAAATATAACTAAATTAGAAAACACTAAAAGAAACAAAATATTTGGTGGAAAAAAATTGAAGGAAACAAAATCTACGAAAAAAAAAAAAAAGTTAAGTGCTAAAACCTGATTGGTCAAGAAATCTTTAAATTGATCCTATTCCTCAAAAATCTATCTAATCCCTAAAATCTCTCATTAAAAAAACCTTCCAAAAAAACCCGTGCACATGCATTATATCCCTCTAATCCGGGTTATCTCCGTCAGAGTCCTTACAAGGCTACAATAACCATCCAATATTGCAAACCCCACAACAGGTACTTTATCTCTCACTGAATTTTCTTATCATGTTGCTGATCTTTTTATTGCCTCTTCTAATTAGTAATCTTACATACTAGCTCTGTTATATTTTTTCATTTATGTATGATTATCTTGAATTCAAATTTCTTATGTTCTTTGTTTTTATTTGTTTTTTTTCTGTTTGGGGGGGGGGGCATTTGTATTGCTTTTGCGTAATCAACTAATCTTCAATTTTTATGGATATTATTTGTAAATTTATTCACTTTTTCCCCTCTTTTGGTTTGTTATTTACAAAAATTTTTATAACAGATTATGATCCTTTGAGAAAGTTGAAAAGAACTTTTGGAAGTTTTGATTTTGAAAGAGTCATGGAGCTTGGTCAGAAGTTTAGAGGTTGATAAAGAGCAGGGAACTTTTGAGTGATTGGATTTTTTCTGTTTCTTATTAGTTTTTCCTTTCTTTGGCTCTTTTCAGTGGATGATCATCACGGAATTTAATACTTCAACAGTTGTATTTTTTTTGTTTCTTATTCATTTTACCTTTCTTTTTTCTTTTAACTGCTGATCATCAAGGTTAGTGTTGTTCTCATTAATCTATTTTGATCGTCTTCTTTTGCTTTTCATCAAACTCAATTTTTGTTTTAATTTTTTTTTATGTGGAGGAAAAAAAATGAAATCATTGCAAACTAAATTGACCAGCATTGAACTATGCCTTCCTTTTGTCTTTCTAAATGTTTTGTCTCTCTCGATTCCCTTGAAATTGGTTTAGGTTATTATATTTGCTTTAAATATTGCATAATTTCTTTTTTATTTTATAATTATTCATGTTTTGAACATCTATCTATGTATGCAAATATAATTTTATTTATTTGAGTTCTCTCCAGGCTGCCACAAGGCAACCAATTACACTTCAAGTCTTGCAACCAGCTCGCTCTCCCTCTCCTTGGAAAGTAAAATAAAAAAAGAAAAAAAATCCTAAAAAGTTGAAAACCTAAACAAATTATCATTCCTAAAATCTCTCTAAACCCAAACATTTCTCTCAATTGATTGGGAAAAAAAAAAAAGGCTTCCCCAAAAAGTGAAGATTCCTAAGAACTCTCAATTTAAGAAATAAGTACACCATCAAAATTTTAATTTGTTAGACAATCCTTTTGTAATTCCTAAAATTTCTCTACTGCCATACTTTATCTTATCTAACCTAAGAATATCATTCCACTCATTCCATATAAAAACAATTAAAATTTTCTCCCTCTAAACATTCGTTTGAATTTTCTAGACCTTCAAATTTTGAATACCATAAAATATTAGGTAACCTTGAATTGAGCAATAAACTGTGCAAAAGACAAAAGTTAATGTTGGACGGCCTACTTGCATTATGGGAGAGAATGGGCATCTTCTTGCCTATAAAGGACTGATAGTCTAAAACTTTTAATGAGCAGAAACTGGACAAAAAAAATTCTTTTCTTGATAATACATATGTTCATTGCTTCACTTGATTAGTGAAGTGTGAGTACTTATGATGTCATTCATGAAAACGTTGGAGGGATAGTCATTGGTAAAACTTAGACCTGCTAATGGATTGGATTTGACTTGGACCTGAACCCAATATGAGAATATTCAAATCCGATTAATAATAATTGGCATATAAACTGTTTAACCAATGGCTATCTCTTCAATTGGCATATTAATTTGCAAATGTTGAGCAAATTAATAACAAGTAATGTCAATTATTGCCCTTTAATTTATGTGCCACCTTAAGATCTCAATCACACTCTCATTTTTCTTACTCGACCTTATAACAATAGGTATTGCATAATATATAATACCATTTTACGTTATATAAATTCGTGCATGGG
>CM065377.1:54294182-54544182 GCA_033060915.1 Euryodendron excelsum | reverse complement strand
TTCTATATTTCCATTTTTTCGTTTAGCACCTTCCGATCACTTTATTTTTGCGTTCATTAATAAATAATGTACTGAAGTATGATCATGAATCAATGATGATTCTTGTTTTGCCCCCCTATCATGTCTCTATAGTTGTAGAAAAGCCTTTATGATCAATTTTATTTTGGCGTGCATTAAAAAATAACGTGCTGAAGTATGATCATGATGATTCTTGTTTTTGCCCCCACTACCATGTCTCTATAGTTGTAGAAAGGCCTTCTCCTCAATTTTATTCTCTCGTGCATTAAAAAGTAATGTGCTCAAGTATGTTCATGGTGCTTCTTTTAGCATTTTCATAAGACGCTGCCCATGTTGGAGCGATCTGATTTCCTACTTCCTGTACTTCATGACCTCTATGTTAATGCAATATGACTATATCTTGTTGTTCTTTCTTTGTGCTTGTGCAACAAGTTTTCTTTGACCTTGTGTTAGTGTTCCCACTCAAATCTTTCCGTTGGGGTTTTTTGATGGCTTGCTATATCAATTTTGCTAATTCATGGTTACTTTGCTACTTCTAGCACATTAAACTTCTCTTATTAGATTTGGAAATTGCTTCTTATTTTTAAGTGTGAAGGTGTTTCCATCTAATCCGTAAGTGTTAGTTACCTTGCAGTTGGCTAGTTTAGTAAGTTGTCGGACTTGCTACATCTCAGAGTCCCCTCATTGGTAGTATTTGGAATTTGGCAATGAAGTTTTTCATGGTTTGCTTGGTGTGATACGAGAATTGTAGTGGTTGGCCATGTCCCTATTTTTGCTTTATGTTGAATGATTTCTAGAATTGCATCTTTCTGAGCCACATTACATCGAACACTGCATAAATCTTGTTGGGACTCCTCTTTTGTACTTAAATTGATTGTTGAGGCATTGGACCAGGTGCTGTCTTCTTATGTCTAGCAATTTTGCCTCTATGTTCAGCAATTTCTAGGATACACCCTGCACTGTCACACAAGGGATATCACGCTTCGTAATTTCTTGGGGATTCTTGATTGGTGCTGAGCTAACTATATTATTCAGGATGCTTTACCAAAAAGTTGGTGTGCAATTCTGCACCATATATCCCAAGAGGTTACCCCTTTGTGTCTTGCTTGGTTGTCTTGCTAGGTTACTTTTTTTTATTATTTCCCATTACTTTAACCACTTAAATTCATAATTTCTATTCTGTCTGAAGGCTGTGACTTGTAATGTTATATTTGCTTTCCAGTGGTGAAATGTTTTGTGTGGGTGAGTAAACTTTATCAGAATTAAAAGAAAAGGTTACATGTGTAAACTTTTCTTTGTACGAAAAACTTCTAACTACTTTTATGATAATATTCAATCCGATTGATGGACATATTGTCCTTGCAAATGAAGAATGTTTTATCTCAATTTCATGTTTAATAAATGTTGATGAAAGAATAGAAGTTGTATGCCTTTAGCTTTGTTGTGTTGAAACATATTTGTGACTCCATAATATTGTTTCTACTATGATTTGTTTGAGTACATGCAATTTTATTCAGGGCGTCATGAGCTAGGTAGTGATTTGCACTTTCTACCGACGGTTCTGCAATTTTAATAAGAAGGGGTGATGTTCTTTTTGTTCACACTTGATTGTGTTATTGTAGCATACTGTTTATCTTAATGTTTTCTAGAATTTAAGTTTTAATGCTTGTCTTTGCTTCGCTCAATAGATAAGTCATTGCCTGCCCTTTTTGCTATTTTTGTCTTGTTGCTCTCATGTTGTTAATGCAATGTGAAAATTGGTTATTTTAGTCCATGAGATTTTGAATCTATCAAGTTTGGTAACTTGGTTTTCCAGTCAGCATTTTTCTACCATGTCAGCTCTATGTAATGCATTCTCTGGAATGACACCTTTACTTGTGTAGCTATTACTATTTTATTTGGGAGGTGCTATTTTCAGTCATTGGCTGGATATACAGCTCTCATGCTAACACAGATCACCAAACATGCATGGCTGTGAGGATAGCCCTTCCTTTACTTTTGTTCTCTCATACATTTGGATGTTGAATGATGGATTAAGTTGTATGTGGGTATTTGGTTCAGGTGTATGAGAGCTTGTTGGGCGCAAATGCTTTAAATGGTTGTGGTGATTTCGTGATTGCAGACAAATGAAATCTTTGGTTGATAAATGGAGTGCTGTACATTTGCTGCTTCACCTTTAAGTTTTGGTTTATGTGATGGTTTTTTGTTAAATTTGACCGGAGCTAGTCTAGAATCTAGATTCAGTACTTAAAAAGATTGCAGTATTTTGTGACAAGTTGAATTACTAAATGGTTTCCTGTTATCTTTGTTCTTTAATAGAATTAATATTATTGCCTATATTCTGCCAATGAGTGTATCTTTACATTTACCATGATGCATGCATGCTAAGAAGCACGGATACGGACACGGGACACAACATTTTCAAAAAATGAAGATACAGATACGGCAAAAAAAAATATTTTCATATATTTTTATTTATTATGTATACGAACGTAAAATTCAAAAATCACCAAAAACAAGATGAAAATAACTGAATAAGGTCACAATTATAATACAACAATTAACAAGTTAAGGATTTAAAGAATTGGATTTAGGCGTTTTATGTTTTGGTGTTTTAAAGTTTTGAAATTTATAAATTCGACTCCATTTAATACTTTTAATAATTACATTTCAACCTCGTCATATTTCAAAACGTGTCCAACTAGTGGACACGTGTGTCCATGATGTGTCCAAGAAGTGTCCACTAAAAAAAAATATCAACAAAAATATTGGACACGCCAATTGGAATTTCGGACACGTGTTCCGGCGTATCCGAGGAGTATGTGTGTCCATCATGTGTCCGACATGAATACGGCACCCCAAACAATGTATCCATGCTTCCTAGCCTGCATGGGTAGACTTTGTAAAAATTAGTTATTGTGGCTCTGGTTTGTTGGTTATAATGCAGGTCCCATCTTATGTCAACTGCCTTTTTCAATTATTGTTTGTTTGGTCACATATCTGGGAGGTGTACACTATGTGTCTTTACATAGTTAAAAGGTTAGGCACTATGGGTAAACATGTTTATTGACAGAAATTCATATTTTTGCTAAACAACATAGCCTACTCGTGGTTTGACATTAGAAGAAAACCAAACCCTTATTGGACATTGAATTTCTTTGATTCTTTGGTCTAATACAGATTTTATGTGCCCATAATGAGGTAATATAATTAGTAAGTGACATTTTTGGTGCTCCCAATGTGTAATGAAATACAACATCATTGTGAAAAAAAAGGTCAAGGAAAAATCAAATTGTCGATATACATGCAAATTTATCGTCTGTTCTTGCATGTTCATGCTCTTATTCTTCAAGGATTCACTGTGCCAAGGTGCCCTTTCCATGTTCTTTGTCTGTGTCTGAGTTCATGCAACATAAGCTTGTCAGTTGACTTACATGTAAATACTACCTTTTTTGGTATTGGTTTCCTACTGGTGGATTGTTTGAATAATTGCTGCAGAATGATGTGATTGTCTGTTGTTCTTTTATTTCAAATCAAAACATCTAGTATCTTGCTCATAGTAATATAAAAATGTCACTGCTACCTAATTCTGGCGGAACTTCCTGTAAAAATTCTTACATTAGTTTTAGATACTGTTGTGTGGTTTGCAAGTATAGATTGTAAGCTGCAAACTGCTTTGGCAAGAGCATGTTCTAAATGGGTTGATCTCTACCCGGTATCTCTTCCAATATAAGTGGTTGTTTTTAATTTATTGTTGGGGATTAATTTTCAATAGAGGGTGGATTCAGGAGTTGTATTATGTTCGGAGTGGAATTCTCATTTGTTCATCCTGGAAGACATTTGAGTAGCTGAGAATCTACCTTTTTGGTTCCTTTTATGCTATGTTTAGATCTTGGATTTGTGGAGAAAGTTAGAAAGGAAAGAAAAGGAAAGTGAAAGGAAAAGAAAATGAAGTGAAAGAAGTTAAATTTGTGTTTATTTATTTTTATTGGATTAGGAAAATGAATAGATATTTGTCAAAATATCATATTTTTTTTGGTTTAGTTATCCAAAAAAAACGAATATGTATAAGAAGTATCATTTCCTTTTCATCTTCTCTGCCTTGACAACAGCACAGGGTCCAAACATAGCATTATGGACTACCTCCCAACTGGTAGATTATTAGGTTTCAGTTTTATTTTGGCAGGGTAAATATCAAGGCTCTTGCATTTATGGGGTTAGTGCATGAAACGTAATGAAAATGTAGAATGACAGTTTTCAAAACTTGATTTTGAACAATCTGTAAATGACTATATAATTTTCTGGAAATTAAATCAATTCATAGTCTTCTACATAATATTTTCTATTGTAGTCGGCTATGAATCATGTATAAAATGCCCATCATCATCATTACTGGTTGATTTTACCAGTCTTATCATTTATTATTTCTTCACTTATTACCTAGTAATCAGGGAAATATGCAATTTTATTTTATTTATTTTTGGATATTGCGAAGAAACAGGCCATTTCAATGTGAACGATGAGTAAATATTGTATCATGAATGTATAAATATGTAAATACATATATATATATATATATATGTATGTAAATGAGCAGAAATGATCTTCCCGTTAGAAGAACTTACTTCCATCGTGGGAATTCAGATTTGAAGTAAAGAATGATCTGAACATGTGTTTATCCTTTCAACACCGTATGGTTGGTGATGAAATAAGCTTGACTTCAAAAGAAAATGAAAGGAAATTACTAGCAAGTGTATATGGGAATTCCTTGCAAATCAGCACCTAACTTGTTCTCTCTATCTCGCTAGTGAATTTTCTGGTATGGTTAGGGATTAGGGGGTTGGGGTGATGGCATTGACAAGGATTTTGGGGTGATGACATTGACGAGGATTGAAGACTTGTAACACAGGACAATGAGGGAGACGATGTAAATTTGGGTAAAAGCAGCAGCTCATAGAAGGATTCATACAACTCTTTGCCATCATCCGCTTATATTGTTTTGGGCATTCACCATTTCTGGGCGAGAGACAAAGCCGAGTAATGAGTCTACTGACAAAGGCCATCATCAGCTTGTAATGAGTCTACTGAAACATTTTTTGGGCTAAATTTGGATAGGAATGCATCATAGAATCAAATATTATATGAGTCTCCAATGAGTTCCGTTGCGTGTCACTACAAGAAGAGCAGCCCAATGCTTTGTGGATCTATGGTTTGAAAATTGAAGCTTGTTAATGAAACTGCTTTGTACTTTTGGTCTATTTCTCAGTAATCATACTCACTTTACCACATTTGCTTGCGTGTGGTAAAATTGAAATGCAACCACCTTGGTGGATTGACAATGTTTTCCCAATGGAATCCCCGAATTTCGAAAAGCAGGGTACTAGAAGCTATAGATTCAAAAAATGGTTGCCAAAAAGGAAAAGCAGAAATACGTGAATGGAAACGTAAGACATGGTTGAAAAATATCATGGGAATCAGGATAAAAGCAATGTGAAATATTATTTTTCCCTTTTTCGTGATAAAATGAATATTGATTCTAAACAGTAAGTGGAGGAACTTACTAAGGAAACTTGGATATTTTATTCGGGGGAAAATAAAAACTTATGGTAACAAAAAGAAAGTAAGAATTATGAGAAGTTCAGTTCTATTGAGTCCCAAACATGTTGTAAAAGTTCCTGACTTGTAGAAGCTATAATTTTTATGAATTGCATTAGAATTTCCGAAATGTCCTAATAATATCTATGAGGCTTTGATCCTAGTTCCAAAACAAGTTTCAACAAAAGCAAGTGTTTGCCCAAAAATTAGTTTGCTTGGTATTTATGATTCAAATTACAAATTGATCCAACCTAATATGAAACTTGAATCCGAGCTATAATAGAAAACGTTTTTGATGAGTCGGTTTGGTT
Organism: Euryodendron excelsum; assembly: GCA_033060915.1. Taxonomy (NCBI): domain Eukaryota; kingdom Viridiplantae; phylum Streptophyta; class Magnoliopsida; order Ericales; family Pentaphylacaceae; genus Euryodendron; species Euryodendron excelsum. The sequence continues at coordinate 54,538,258 of CM065377.1, read as the reverse complement.
TGTAGAGCAGCCTAAGAAAACAACAAAAAACAAAAGAGTAGTTGGAAAGCCAGTAGCTAGATCTATATCATGTTGTACAAATCTGTATCACTTCAGGGTAGAGCTGATATATAAAACTTCACTAATTCAATGGAGATAGCCAGAATGGATTCAACCACGAAAATGAATAGATAACTAAAGCGAACTTCCAAAAGGAATAAACCAAGACGAAGCAACCCAAATGACTACGCTAACGCTATTCATTGAGTTGAAAGACACCTGAGATACGGTATTTGGTCATAGAAGGAAGTGGTAGAGATGATTGTAAAACCCAACTTACATTGAATATAGGAAATGGATCTGCAAAGCCGAAGAACACATGAAATTCAATTCTCCCAAAAAAAATAGTGAAAATGCAACCTAAATTAGATGTGGAGAGAGAGAGAGAGAGAGAGAGAGAGTAAAAAGCTCATTTATAGGGAAATCCAATCCAAAAACTTACCAACATAAGCACATGAAATAAGAACAATCGAAGATGATTAAGATGTGAAGAATGAATTCCAAACTTCCAATCAACAAAAGGATTCCTTAAATGAAAACATCTTAAGACAATGATAGACACAGCTTCAAATGTAACCAAGTTTTCATTACTCAACCAGTAGACATCATTGGATTTACCTACAGAAATGGAAACGAAAAGATGAAAGATCAAGAACGTTTCCCACTATTGGGGTTTGACTTTGTGCAAAGGATCCATCGTCCCTTGGCACGTCTTCGCTTTAAGATTGCTCTTCCACCGGTGGTACTCATTCGTTTGCGGAATCCATGAGTCCTGGCCAGAGACTTTCGAGACCTGTTCCTCTTGGTTTGACAAAGAGCAGGCTTCCCAGCCCTTACTACTAGACCCCTGCCTTTCTCTCTTCTCATCCCAGTGTGAGAATTCAATTCCAACCGCAATGATAAACCTGCAATTTATGAGTTCAAACACAATTCAATATGCCATTGCAAGCTAATATTGAGAAATCTGCTGCATTAGTTATATAAGTCGATTGGTTAGGTAGGTTCCTAGATCATCCACACCAACTAATTGCAAGCTTAAGCTCTTAGAAACGATTAACAAAATATTGTTGACTCAAGGTTAATCCTCATATTGATTTTGATCATAACAAAATCATGTGATTGTTATCTAATGATTTTAATTGAGTGTGCAGATTATATTATAATTATTTGATAACAAGAAAATATTTGTGTTGATTGGTTGAGTACCCAACAACAAGATTACTTAGGTAATCTTATTCTTGAAGATATTGAAGATGCTCGAAAAATTCAACAAATATTGAAAAGAAGGATGCAAACTCTAGAATTCTATTATGATGATCTGTTTTGAAAACATGAAGATTGATAGAAGAACTTGAAGATTGATAGAGGAACGTATTGGATTAATTCTATTTCAAAGTAACTAAAGATCTTATGAAAATCCAAAAATTTATTCACTATGAAAACCCTCAATCCTCATAGCCATATCAATCCACCAAAGCATCAATTGCATAAGAAAGAGGGAGCAAAAGTTTGTATGCATTGTGGCATAAAGCACAAAAGAAATGGGGAGCAAGTTTTTGTTTCAATAAGTTTATGCTTGTCACAATAGAAGATGTTGAATAATAAAAAAGGATGGAAGGATGATGAGCATGATGGGTTGATACATTCAACAAGCTCATGCATTACAAGTCTTGAAAATTTGAATATAAATTTGGAAGTATGAAAATATTGAAGGTGTTCAAAGGAGTCAAGATTTAAGCTAAGTTAAATATCACAAGTTCCACTGAAGATTTGATGAAGGCGTGGAAGAATGAATGATTGAAAGTATTCTTGAAGATCCACATATTTTGAAGAAGACCTTTCAAGCTTTAGAAGTCTCAAATTGATGATTCTTGAAGAGGTTTGTTATATTGATTGAAGAATCCTAGAAGAAATCAAGTTGATGAAGATCAAGTAAAGATATTAAAGATGTTCAAAGAAAAATAGAAGATCAGTTGAAGAAAATGGATATCAAGTCTTGGAAGCTCTCTTGAAGATTTTGAAGAAGACTTGGATAAATAGAAAAAATAATGTTGATTGAAGAACTCTACAAGTAATCAAAATGAGTAAATTCATCTCGAAGAGATTGAAGGTGTTCTTGAAGTCAACATATCTTGAAGAAGTGTTTTTAAGCCTTAGAAAGCTTATTTGAATGACCCTTGAAGAACTTAAAAATAATGGAGAAGATTGGATAAAATCTACAAAATCAAGTTTTCTGGGCTGATATGTCGACACATGAAGATAGTGGCCAAAATATGAAAAATGGATGGTCATGTGTCGACACATGAAGTTAGGTGTCGACATATGGAGGCAGTGGTCATGTGTTGACACATGAAGTTAGGTGTCGACATATGGAGACAGTGAACAAAATCTGAAAAATGCAGACTTGATTTGTCGACACATGAAGTTAAGTGTCGACACCTGGGCTCCAACGGTTATATTTTTTACCATTACAACAATGCAATCTTACATCAAATGGTCTCCCATCTACCACCAACGGCCATAATCAACTCAAGATTATATATAGAAGATCCCCAACCCATATATAAAAGAGAAGAACACAAGATTAAGTGCTACAAAGTGAGATTTAATCTCCTACATCTTACACTATGTTTTTATTAATTTAGAAGGTTCTTAAGTGAGCTAAAAATTTATTTATCTACTCTTTAAGAGAGAGTTATTCATTGTACAACATTCATGTATTGTTAGGTGGGTTTGTAAACTTATAAGTTTGAGATAAGCTTGGACAAAATCTCTTGTAAGTTTAAGAGAAGTTTGGACAAAATCTCTTAGGTTTTGAGAGTTTAGGAAAGAGCTCTTGTAAGAAGTGAGCTGGACACTTGGAACAAAACTAGCAACTGTGTAAGGGATTTTACATAGTGGAATACTTTTGAAAGGATCGAGGAAGAGAGGACGTAGACAAGGATTGGCCGAACCTCTGTAAAATTCTTGTGCCTTCACTCTTCGTTTCTTTTGTTTTTCTTCCTTTCTCATAACACTTGTTTGCATTGCATCATATTATTTACTTGCTTGGTTTTTAGTTTGATTACCCACTGCTATATTACTTGATAAGTTTTTAATTAGACTTTTTACTATTAATTTTGTAAAACCCAATTCACCCACCCTCTTAGGTTGCCTACTTGGACCAACAAATATTTCAAGAGAAATTTGACCCGACAAAACACATTATCTTCAAGTATGCTTAAGGAGGATTCATAGCACAATGTCACGGGCTGACAGGCCGAGCACCACACGGTGACAATAATGCGACCCGCTATGATCATATGTAGCGAAAGTAGCCCATGAGGCTACTATACACCAAACAATAGCAATAGTCTCGCCAAACTCTAACACCGAAACGTATGACTATGCGCTCAATCATGATCCATCCGTAATGCACATCTTGTTAAGCTCCGTTCTCCGATGCTCAAGCCCTTTGGCTTACCCAAGCTATAGATAATAGTAACGCCATTCTCAAATATGCGCATACATAACAAGCAATGTGCTACCGGACATGCACGTGAGCCAAGCATCACCCGTTAGACACAACGCCTCTAATTATGAAGCTCTTAGCGTCTCGCATCAAGGTAGTTGCCCGCAATGATAGGCACAACTGAATAGCAACTGATAAGCCCACAACTTAATGCCTCGCGACACCAATGCTAGCCAAATCAATCAGCCGTGTGCACAAACTTGAACCCAATGCGCAACTGCACACGAGGCACACGGTATACAAGTGTGTACACTGAGGCCCAGTCAATCATGAGCATAAACCCCGCCATGGCACGGATGCGGTATAACAGATGCGAATGTCACAACCTCTTCCTCGACATTAATGCCCAACATTTACCCCACCGGATATAATGTCGCTCATGTAGTCCCTTGATTAGCATGAGGACTATAGCCACGTGTTATAACTAGCCCCCCAGTCTCCCCAATTCTTTTAGGAGACTCAGTTGAGTGCTGTCCCTTTTGGTAGTATTGACTCAAGGTTGATCCCCATGTTAATTTTGATGATAATTAAATATTGTGTTATTTTATTAATGCATTTACTTAGTGTGCAAATTAATAAATATTATAATTTAGAATTAGAAGTTTGACTTTAAGTTTAAAACGTGTCAAAGTGAATACACAACAAGCCAAGTTCAAACAATGCACCAAGAGTTATGCAACACTCCAAACTGAGCAATGACACCTATTCCAACTTCAAACAAATGATTTGCATTTGAAGAGATTAAAGGTGTTCAAAAGAAGACTTCATCAAGTGTGCAAAGATCAATTGAAGATGATTTGATTTTGAAGAGATTCAAGATGTTTGAGAAGAGAATTCATCGTAATTGCATAATCTCTACAAAGAATCCAAGTAAAGATTTCATTTGGAATGTAAAGAATCAATGAAGATGATATGTACTCAGAGAACATGAAGGTGTTTAAGAGTAAACTTCATCAAACTTATAAAAGTCTCATTAAAGTGATCCTAAAGAAAAAAAAAGAATTAGTAGCAAAGAGAAGAGATCGACATTGAGGCATCTTGAAGCTCTACATGAAACAAAAAGCACAACAATAAAAGAAAGAGCTCCGCAACAAAGAAGAAGAGTCCAACATTGATGGAATGAAGTCCTGACTGTTTGAAAATCAAGAAAAGGTGTTTATCAAATGATAGATTCAATCCAAATTGAATAGAGGACAACTTTGATGAATTGAAGATTTTAATCTATCATTATGCCCCAAAGAGAAGACTCCTTGAAGATCTTATAGTATCACTAAAACTAAACTTGATCATTGGAAGAGAGAATAAATATTTTTGTGCAATGTGTTGACACATGAAAATGAAGAGTTGACATATGAAGACAGAAGTCAAAAGTTTGAAAATAGAATGATCAAGTGTCGACACATGGAGACAGTGGACAACATCTGAAAAATTCAGACCAGATGTGTCGACACATGAAGCCAAGTGTCGACACTTGAGAAATAACGACTAGCTTTTCTAATGTTATAATGTACTGGACTTGCATTAAATGAGCCCCAAAAACCTCTAACGGACAAAATCAATATAGGGGTTTATATACAAGCTTTTAACTGCTTTTATATACAAGAGATACAAGAAAATAAGTACCGCCGACTGATCAAACTGAAAAATTTGAATATTCTTCTTGTCTTCATTTAGTGAGCTTTTATTTTTCCTATTCACTCTTGATAGAAAGTTTGTATTTCATGTATACAACTTCATACACCTGTAAGTGAGAGTTTAATAGTTCTTTTGTAAAAGAAAAACTCTTATAAGTTTAAGTGGATCTTGGACAAAACCACTTGGTAGCTGGAAGAACTTGAGAAGAAGTTTTTGTGTAAAAGTAAGCTGAGCACTTAGTAAATTAGCATCCCTTTTGTAATTGGAGATTGCATAGTGAAGGAGGACTTCAAGGGAATCTTGGGGTGAGGATGTAGATTACGAATTGTGGTTGAACCTCGGTAATTCTTAGTGTGCTTTCTATTGCTCTGTTTTCATTTCTCTTTTGATTACATTACATTATATATATATATATATATATCTTGATCACTGTTCTATTGATTAAATTAATTTTAATTAATCTTAATTGCCATTAATTTTTGAAAAACCCAATTTTCCCCTCTTGAGTTGCCTTTTGGGCCAACAAGTAGCACTAGGAGGTGGTAGAGTCAACACCATACCCCTCATTATAATAACATTCTGAGCTATCTCTTAACTGCTGGCAGAAAATATCCTACCCTCTCGAAGAGTTATAATTCATAAATTCAATAAATATGAAAAATACAAATTATAATATTGTCATGCCACCATGCCACCGACTAACCATGCTCAGGCATGTCCCTCCACATAGAACTCTCATGGCCCCAAACATGCCATGAGTAGCAACCCATGACATTCTCCACCACTCGAATAATCAACACCTTCATTGATGTCAAGCATAACACATAATGAGGTAGTGTTTATATGCCCCCATAATGAGCTGCCACCACCCTTCACAAACCAACACCTCCGTATTGATACTCTGTAAATCTAGTCTTTCCCAAATTTGCCCACACCGCTACTCGAAGTAAAAGTTCGCCCAGACTCCCATGTTGAACTTGGCAAAGCAAGACATATTTTTTTATCACATTAAGCAAACACAAACTCCTCTGAGCAAGTATACCATACCATTGCTCTATCCGTCGGCACTATGTACCTGAATATGCGATGTCCATTGCGCACTAAGCAAAGGCGTGAGGTGTTCGTCGTGCATCCTCCACCACTTCAAGGGGTTAATGCACTCAGTGACGAGCACTCCGCGTGCACCCTCTACACAACTTCGCAACTTAACTCATAAAAGTTCATTTGACATTAGAATTCACCCTGCGCACGACCCAAAGACGCCCTGCGACATCCTGTGGTTTCGTCCCACACTAGTTCCTAATTGCCTGACACTCCCACCGGATGCAAGTCCGTCTGCACTGTCGAAGTAAACCCTGCCCACTGGCAAGCAGTTCCAACTATTGAAGTTTTTACAATGTTGCTTTAGTACCTTAGTCCTTAGACCTTCACCCGAAGACAACCTATGTTGTTCTAGTGCCTCAGCTCTCCAGCCTTTACCCGAAATCTGCCTGACGAAGCTTCGCTACACGGTGCTCTCAAGCAACGATGAATTTCTCTGAGTCACTTGACGTTCACTAGCCAACATGTATCACAACAAAGTAAGACCACCATAAAGTAAGAACAAAAAACATACTCTCACGAATGCCAATAGCCAAGCGTAGAAATGAGCACAACTACTAAGTGAGCACAAAGCCAACAAAGTAATCATGCAAGAATACGAGCAAAGCTGCCAACGATTTTGGCCAACTCAAGGATCAAATGATGGTAAGCAAATTCCCCACAACACAAAGCAAGTTCTTTCGCCCAAGCTCACATACTGTAGAAACAACTCACCAATCCAACGAAGTAGCACTACTAGTTATGCACCAAAAATCATTGATCTAACACAGAAGCATTTATGCACTACAATGCTAGTTCCATGCACATCCTTAAGACGCCCTGCTGAACTGAGCACCAAAACCATAATCAAAGGACTGAGCGTGTGTCCAAAACTTGTTGAAGCGGCCACTCTAACGAAGGTACCAAAGGGGTTCAAACATCAACCAAGTCCACTGATACCATAAGATTTCAACCCACGTAGATTAGAAGCCGTAGCTCGGACCACCAATCCACTCGTCATAAGATTGAATGACACTAGCTCTACCACAAAATCGACAACTAACAATCTGAAACAAACAACCCACTAAAGAGATGCCCGCCACAATTGAAGAGAACGCCCACACGAATAAGAGAAGCAACACCCAATTGATGCACACCATGGATGGTTAGTGCTCTGATACCAACTATCACAGGCTGACAAGCTGAGCACCACATGGTGACAGTAATGTGACTTGTCATGATTATGTGCAGTGAAAATAACCCATGAGGGGACTATGCACCAAGCAATAGTCTCGTAAACTTAAACACCGACGCATATGACTATGCACTAGTCTACGATCCATTCGTAATACCTCGCACATCTTATTAAGTTCCGTCTTCCAATACTTAAGCCCTTCGGCTTACCCAAGCTATAGGTGATAGTAACACCATTCTTAAATGTGCGCATACATGACAAGCAATATGCTAAGCGTGAGTCTCTCTTGAAGTACAAGCAAACTAGCAATGTGCTACCAGACATACGCGTGAGCTAAACATCACCTGTTAGGCACGACGCCTCCAACCATGAAGCTATTAGTGCCCCACATTAAGGTAGTTGCCCGCAAGGATAGACACAACTGAATAGCAACCGATAAGCCCATAACTTAGTGCCCCGCAACACCAATGCTAGCCAAACCAAGTAGCCGTGTGCACAAATTTGCACCCAATGCGCAATTACACACGAGGCACACGACATGCAAATGTGCACACCGAGGCCCAATCAGTTATGAAAATAAGCTCCGCCACGGCACAGATGCGGCATAGCAGATGCGAATGTCACAACTCATTCCTCGTCGCCAATGCCCAACATCTGCTTCATCGGACACAATGCCGCCCATGTAACCCCTTGACTAGCTTGAGGACTATAGCCACACGCTACAGCTGGCCCCCAAATCTTGTCCACTCCATTAGGGGACTCAATTGAGTGATGTCCTTTTTGGTAGCACCAAGAGGTGGTAGAGTAAACACCAGACCCCTCCTTATAATAGAATTCTGAGCCATCTCCTAACTGCCGACAGGAAACATCCTATCCCTCTAGGAGTCATAATTCATAAATTCAATAAATATGAAAAATACAAATTACAAGATTGCTATGCTACCATGTTATCGGCTAACCATGCTCAGCCATGCCCTTCTACATGGAACCCTCACAGCCCTAACGTCCCTAAGACTGACAGAAGTGTCAACTTTTGACACGTAAGAAAGACAAAAGGGCACCTTATGATTCTTTAGGGTTGGAGTTTCAATTGTAAGATTTTAAAGTTCCAATTCTTCTCCCACAATTCCTCGATTAAAATTTACAAGCATTTTTCAAATAAAACAACTATGTGAAAAGCAATGTGATCATGTTGTTCTATGAGCCAGCATATCATTCACATAGTGATACTATTAACAAGCTAAAATGGCTAAAAAATTAGCATAATATGAGATGAATTAAGCGCGTAATGTCCAAGCTGATTCTTTATAGCATGTTTGGAACTCGTGAAAGGGAATGAAAAAAATTTATTTTCTTTCCTTTCCTTACTTGATTCTACCAAGTAGAGAAAAAGAAGAAAAAGTAAGGAAAATAAAAAATAATCACCCTTTTATCTTTCTCACTCTTCTTTCTTGTATCTTTCCTTTGAATTTAAAATAAAAAAAATAATTATCCTTCTACTTTCTTTTAATTTTCTATACAAAATCAAATCTAGTTCTCTTTCCATCCCCATCCCTTCCGTTCCACAAGTTCATAAAATACCAACCAAGAAATGAACCCACATTGCAGCAGCAAATACTCACAAGCGAAAACCTTTTCAACCACCACAAGTACCAAGAAAATGTTCACATATTACAGACACGCATATCAATTACAGCAAGAATCAAATTCTACAACAAACTGAAATTTAAATATTGGAGAAACAAGAGAACCCCACAAACCAAAACCATCAGAGAACAAGAAATTAAAGCTTAATTTGGGGAATTTTCTCATTGAGCAAGGATGAGATTAAAAGGGTAAGAAAGAGATTGAAATTGTGGTGTACCTGAAAAAGAAGAAACAGAAGAGAGAGAGAGTGAAGTGGTGGGGACAAAAGAGCAATGAAGGAGCCCAGAACGACGTGAGGCGTTGGCGGCCATACTCAGAGACCCAACAGAGCTGAATCTTCTGCTCGAACCAGTGAGGCCAGCCAGCGAAGCTGTTGGACAAAGCCATGTTGCCATCGATACACAAGCCATTCTCTCTCTCTCTCTCTCTCCCTCTCTCTCTCTCTCCGTTATCCTTTGATTGCTGCCTCATCGACACTTAGCGCACGGTGCAGAGCATAAGGGGGTAAAACGGTAATTTAATTGTGCGAAAACGTGGCTTTCTTTTATTGGGGAACTTATACGATTGGAACGAGTTTGATCTGTTGTAGCTGTAGAGAAGAGTGAACGAGTAGCTCGCCCAAGTAGCAGTGAAAAGGCCATTGGGCTGTCCGGCCTATTAAGATGCCCGAGGCCGACATTATTTCCGGGCTTCCACAGAAAATTTCCGAGCCCAGTTTTCAATTTTTTGATTTGTGTTTTATTTTTTCTTTCCTTTTCTTTTTTGTTTTCTCGAAGATTTGCACAAGTTATATCTAACTCAAAAAAGGAAAAATTGAAGTAGTTTTAAATTTTATTTTAAAACAATTTAAAATACAAATCGGAAAATGACAAAAATTGGAGCTTGGTTGAATATTTGAGTGTGTATGTGCATGAGCTTGAAAAGACAAAGGAAGGTGGTATTAGTAAAGGCAATAGTTTGGAAACTACAAGCTGGGCATCAAATTTTTCTGCTTATACAACCTCTTCAAGTGTTAAGATATGATGTTAAATGAGGTCCATAGAAATGCTAGTAAAATTATATAGCAACATGAGAAAATTGTAGAATGATTCAAAGAATTAAATTTCCTTAGAAATTGGGAAGTTAGAGTAGAACCCTCCAACTACTGAGAAGTATACCCTAATGGAATCACTGAAGAGTCAGTCTGCTATTTACACTTGGGCAAAGACGATTGACTTTGGAAGCAGAGCAAAAGTCAAGATGAATAAAGAAGTCAAGGATTAATGCATTTCTAGCATACTCATAAGGGTTCTGACAAAGATTTACGTTAACTGTCAGCTACCTACTACAATCCTCCTCGTGTAGCTGGGTTTGGGATCAGATGTGTAAAGATAAAACAGTAAGCATGCCCGTATGAATAGAGTTTCTACAAAGTTGGTTTTCCAAAATTTTGTTTTCTCAATAACTAGACTGATGTAAACTTGGGATATGAACTAAAACTCTAGATCAAGTGGATTAGACCTATTTGAGCATTCATTACTCAATTTCCTTGTGATTAGCCTCCTGTGCAAAGCGTCCATTTCAACCATAGGAGTCTCATTTCACTGTCTCCATGGATGATGCTTATCTTAGCCTGAAAGCAATAAAAGACTTTTGTCATCTGGTATCCTCCATTTACAATTAGATACAAGAAAAAAAGTTTCAATTTGGTAATAAAAATAATTCTGCAAGGGAATCCCCTCTTTAGTCTTTCCATGACAAAAGTATACTATTTTTTTTTTTTAAGAAAAAAGAGTAAAACACAACCTAATAGAGATTTCATTGCTCACAAAAGCCAAGCTTTTATTTTAAGTAGGAGAAAAATATATTCAAGAAAGACCTATCCTAAATTAATTAGTGATGTGTTTGTCAAGTACCATGATCAAGACCCATAGACATATATGCCCCACAACAATGGATATATATATATACAAAGCATTCTACCAAATCACTTAACTCAATTGTGAATGCGTAACCACTGGCCCTACAAGTCAAATTCTGTTTAGCTGTATTGTCAACTTTAATCTAATCCTAGGGCTAAACTACCAAGTTGTCTTGCTAACTAAAAAAAGATAATAAAAAAAATTATGAATGTGTAATATTCCCAAATCATTTTTTAAGATGAATTTTGGCTTGAGGGAGAGACTCCACACTAGTCTAACCAGGTGTTGAGAGATGGTATAGATTGAGACTTCCAACACTCACTATTGGGATTGCACAAAAAAATCAAAAATCCTGAAAACCGAACCAATTCAGGTTTCATAGGTCATTTTGATTCAAGCCTATCAAGAGTTTAGTTTGATGTGGTTTAATTCTAGGTCTTAAAATATTTAAACCGATAAATTCCATATGATTCTAGGGTTGGCATCTTTTTGGACGCGAATTGACTCGAGATCCAACTCAATCCATGCCCACTCTACTCTTTACTCTCTAGTCTCTTCAAATGAAATTCCTATGGGAGCATGAATGAGGTGGATGCATCATGAATGAGGCTAAGCACTGGACAAGACTTAGTCATGACTCGTAAGGTGTCTTTGTCAAGAGGGCCAAGGGACAGCTTCTTCACCGTTGCAAAGTAAGGTTATGGCTTTGCTTGAAAGCAAATTCGATGTGCTTTGTTTGCAATAATTGGAGCTTGGTTGAATATTTTAGTATGCATTTGGATGAGCCTGAAAAGACAAAGGAAGGTGGTATTGGTAGAGTAAAGGCTATAGTTTGGAAATGACAAGCTGAGCATTTTCTGCTTATAAAATGTCTAAAGTGTTAAGATATGATGTAAATGAGGTTCAAAGAAATAAATTTCCTCAGAAATTGGGTGGTTAGAGTGGAACCCTCCAACCACTCAGATCAAGTCTTCCTTTTGAAAACTAGCACAAGGAAAAAATGATTAAAGAATTCAAGGTTTAATGAAATTTTGGCATTACTCACAAGGGTTTTGATAAAGATTTACGATTGCTGTCAGCTACCTACCACAACCCTTGGTCAGTATCCGAGTTTGGAACCAGATGCATAAAGATAAAACATTAAATATGCATGCACGTACATATAGAGAGTTTCTACAAAGTTTGGTTTTTCCCTAATCTCATTTTCGCAATAACTAGAATGATATAACTTGGGTATAATTCACTATTTCGAGCCGGTCCCAATGGGGATGTAAACTAAAACTCTAGAACAAGGTATGTATTAGACCCATTTGAGTATTCATTAGTCAAATTTCCTTGTGATTAGCCTCTTGTTCACACTGTCCCTTCCAACCATAGAGCACCCTCAAGCCTGAAAGCAATGAAGACTTTGTCATTTGGTGCTAATGATAGAGTACTCAAATAGGTCCAGAGAAAGAGATGGCTATGGTTAAACACAACCAGTGAAGCATTTCCCTACAGTGTTGATAAGATGTTGATACTGATTGATTTGTAATCAATGAAACCCCCTATATGCACTTGCTACTTAGATTCTTTCGCCATTTAATTGCGAAAATGAAAGAAGAAAGATGCATCCACACAGCAACTGATTATTACAAGAATTGTGAAAGGCAATGAATCATATAACAATAATTTGTTGACCCGGTGGCCGTAAACTGAGAAACTCTATACTTATCCAGCTTAAATAATAGTCTCGGAATTCCTTATCCTGTTATCCTGTTTATCCAATCCTTCCAAAACAAGCATGTAGAAGGAGGAGACAACCCCTACCCGCAGCCCAGCGGAAGGAGGGAGACCCCAACAGCCAGCCCATAGGCCTAAGACTGCCCTAGCTACCAAATAGAAGTTGAAACAAAGTTCTAGGTTGATTCTCATTACACAAATTTTTATTTTAAGAAAATTTTCATTGGTGACGGGGTTTGAATCTTAGCATCATCATCAGTTTCATTGTAGCCCCCAAGTTACCATGGGATCCATTTGGACTATATAGAGATATGACGGTACTGTATATAAGCATAGGAGTTTTGCTCTATTAAATTAAACAGACCCAGGATCAAGTATTACTTGGAGGTTCTAGGCACGTCTAGGATATACCTACTTGCAGCTCAATTATGTTTGTTGTTGAACCAATTCAAGCCTACAAATCACTCCATGAGTAAGTTATTCACCTACCTAGCTAGTAGCATTACTAGTTTATGGAGCCTCTAAAAAAGTATAGTTATCAAAATCAAACCAGGTATCAAGCCGATGAGGCTACTGATTCACGGTTCATTAGTTTAACTGGTTTAACAGTGTTATAAATTAAATGTATTTTAATTATTTATATATATATATATATATATTACCTTAAATATAATTTATATTGCAAAGTAAAATACAAGAAATCAAGTGGAGTAGTGGTAGGTATTGTTTAATTTTATCCTTAGTTCCCAAGTTCAACTCTTGAAAGTTTTAAAAAATCAAAGTTGATCAATGAATTTTTCAATTGAACTGGTTTGTCAATTTTTACAGTTCACATATATTTTTGATAAATTAATTAAACCGTACTAATTTAAAATCTAATTCTCGATTCAGCCTATTGAACATACCGATTTAATATGATTTTGATAACTATGCTTAAAAAAGGTTACCGGAAAGGAGCCAAAAAAAGTGAGTGCCTTGCGCAAACCTTATTGAAAAGTAGAGCAAGAACCAAGAAAGTTGACTTTGACAAAGAAAGGAGGCACGCGAGCTGCAATCAAACTAAAGTGCTAACGCCCGACCTATAGATAGGGCCTCTCTTGCTCGTTAGCACTCTACTAATAAGTACCCCGTGGGGTTTGTATTGTTGCAATGCCATTCTAGCAAAATATTAGTGTTCTATGCATGCTACATACTTTAGGCTATTCTTTAGTGAAACCTTTTATTTTGCTTTTTTTTGTTACAAGATGTTCAAGTTTTCGATCAACTATTTTCTTGAGCTAGTGTAGAATTATTGTCCATGTAGACTAAGTAAATTTTATATATTACATGCATAATAATTTCTCACAAGAGATTATAAAAAAAATTTTAACTTAAGACTTTATATTTAACATGAGAACTAACTGACTAAGTCACACATTGTGATCTATAATCTAACTAGTCCACCACTCATCTACGCCGCCTTAACGTTGGATGTTGCGACATAAAAGTTAATCAAATATAGTCAATTTACATTAATTAGATGAAAAAGGAAAATTGCATAACTCCACATCCATGAACGTGTTAGAATGAGGGCCAGGAGAGTCATGTAATATATCTATTCAAGTGGACCCCCACCATCCAGCTAGAAGCCCATTTCCTAACTGTAGTCCACCCACCTAGCCCATTCTGAAATAGACATGATTTCGACTTTGAAAACACTCTCTCCACACTAGCAAAATTTTTGCCATCATCTTTGGCCCAGTGTTCCAACCACTAAGGTTGGTGTAGAAAGTGCACCACACGAAAACTTTGCACTTGATAATCTATTTTATTTCAACACAATCCTAGTTTGTTAATTACCATTTAGATATGTGAAAGAATAACCAAAAATGAAAAAGCCCACTTAAGGGAGGGCTTCATGAATTTGAAGTTTAACCTAATTTATATATTGTGAGTCAGATCTTCTCAAAATGTCTTATTTGCTTTTTGTCTCAAAGCATCATCCACAACTATGTTACATGAATTCGAATATATATATATATATATATATTCGGTGTATATATATACATATGTGTGTGTGTGTGTGTGCAAGTGTTTATTTTTAGCCTAGATTGATAATATAGTTACTAGTGGAAAATTCTTGTTGGGATAGAAATCACAAAAGGTATTAGAAGTGGGTATTTTACTTTATAAAGCATGAAGTGTATAAAAACTAATAGCTTGATTATCAACAACTAGATTGGGAATCTAGTCATTGGTTGAATTCTCTTGTTGGTTAAGGATCTTATCGATTAGAGTTGGTTAAGCTTAAAGCACGTAGAGATCGATTAATAATTCAAGGGCAGCCATCAAAGTCATTAATTAGGGGCTGCTAATTATTTTTGAGATGGAAATTGATATAATGGAAAGCATACCTAATGAGTCGGACCACAAGCCTCAATATAAGACCAACTTGAAAATCAATTTCTAAACGGTGGGGTGTGTTTTGCAATTAAAGGACAAGAAGACAGTGCAGATTAGAAAATTCCAATTCATGACTCATTTGATTCTGTTTCTTATCTTGAATTTCTTTCATTGCTTCTTTTAAAAGTGATCTAAGCTTGAAATCATTTTCAAATTTCAACCCACTTGTGAGTATTTCCCTTTTTATTTTGGAAATGCCATTAGGGTGCTGTCATCCACCAAAAATGCCATCATCAACTTCCTTTTTGTTAGTTTGTTAACAATGTCGTCATCATCATCATCATCATCAACTTGCATGACAAATAGATTCCAAAAATTTTAATTGATTTGACTAAGAAATGAAAACTGAAATTTAATCATGTAATGTAAACACTCTTATGTACATATATATACATTCATTGAATGCATGACCATGTAAAAAGATAGAAAAGAATAACTCAGTACACGAGACTATTATTAATATAAATGAAAATTAAATTTACGTAAGTCTAACCTCTAGATGCAAAGAGATTATTTTCGCGTTTCGAATATACCACACCAATAGCATCCCTCGTGGCCATGTAAACAAGCCTGTGCTCTAATTTCCTTTCCTCATTAAAGTAATTGAGGATGCTTGTTACTTGGATAGATTATGCTATAATTAAGATGATATTTTATATATAGAAGAGAGCCATTTCCCTAGGCTTTGCCATCTAAATTGGCCTTATCTAAAAAAGGGTGGAAGTTCTTAATTGGTCCAGTAGGACTTGTGTTAGGGTTTCTGTTTTTCAAAAACAAAGACAAACATCCATCTGGGAAATGCTTCCTCTTGTCAGATCCCAAAAGACTTCATTTGGTAAAATGGTATCGTGGACTTGACTCTTTACCTACTACTAGATTGGTTCAGAGTGACTTTGCCAAGGGGTGGCTGAGAAAGAGTCCTATGGTAATTTGTATACAGGACCTGAAAGCGACCTTCAGCCTATTTTGTCAACTTTTAATTACAAAAATAATATTATTACACTATTTTGATAGAGTTTTCTGTATAAGTTTTCGTAAGATTAGAAAAATTTTTACTTCAAAGTTTACTCCTAATTTTTTATGTTCGCTGTCATTGGAGTTTCTTACCACTTTTGGGTTAAAAAAAAATGCGATATCATCACCCCTCATGTTGTGCATCCTAATTATAATAAAGAGCAGTGTTACACAAACAGAATATTTGTAAATAATTTTCATACAAATACCATTTTCACATCATTCTGGTGGAGAATATTTGAATACAATTTTCTTAGTTTCAAATTTTCTACCGGATGAGTCCAATTTTTGTGAACTACAATATGCATTTCATTCATTGCATAAATCATCTCACATATTGTTTTTGTCCACTGGATGGGGCTTGGCTTGGTTGGAGTTTTAGGTAGAATATAAATCTTCCCAGTGTGGTGCTTAATGAATTTTTCCTTTCCAAGGAATGCACTCAATCCCCAAAAAAAAAAAGAGGGTGTGGGTGGGTATTAATACTATAACTTCCCTCATGAGCTTTGGGGTTATAACTATTATTATTGATAAATTAGGGTTATGATTGATAGGGCAAAAAAATTTGGCATAAAATAAAGGGATTGGATTTCTCTCCAGTTCTTGACCGGAGATCTTAGTTTAATAAAAATAGGAGTAAAATAGCAAATGCTATCAATCTTTGGACTAAACTTAAAACAGATTAAGATACGTTTTCGTGAAAATCTTCAAGATCATAATGACGAAATACCTTGTAGACCATTAATATTGAATTTTGACAACGTATTGCAAACACCTTGTAAACCATTAATTTTGAATTTTGACGAGGTGTTACAACATTATGCATTGAATTGATGATGTCCAGTTCTTATAAAAAAAGAAAAAACAAAACACAACGGAAGAGTAGCCAGATCCAAAATGAAGTGCCTTCAAATAGCTTCACATCACGCAATAACAGTCTCCAAGTTTGATGTGTAATAAAATTCTTCAATGCTAACCAATGGCGTAGTTTCAGTTCAGGCAATTGAACCATGGGACTAGTTATGGATGAAGTTATTCAATTGCTTGAAAACAATTTGAGGTTAAAAGACTCAAAAGTCAAAATTATATAGTTGCACATATATGCATCCTTTTAAGCTTTTAACCCGTGACATCCCAACCTATAAAGAGTAAAAGAAGAATTTTTTCAATACTAGATTTTGATTTCCCATAAAAACTCATAATAAGAAACCCCAAAAAAAAAAACAAAATGTTGTTCATCTACAAAATTTGTACAGAAAGTCCAACCCAAAAACCCTTCCCTCACACAACAATTACATTTATACTTTGAGGAGATAGATACAGAGTCATCCACAGATGGTACGTCAAAGTATCCTCGTGGGGACGCAAAAGTGGATAAGGAGCAGTTATTAAAGACCCGTTTGGTAAAACTTTTTGTCAAGCTTTTTTGGGTTAGGTTTTTTTTTTTTTTTTTTGTGTTTTTATGCTTTTTTTGGATAAGGACCCAATTACATATAAATTTTTTTTACTTTTTTTCTTATCTTAATTTATAAAAACAAAAAAGTCAAAAAATTTTGACTATTTTACTTATAAGTTAAAAAAGTTAACTTAAAAAAAACTCAAAATAAGTTTTATCAAATGAACCTGAGAATTAACAACACTCGTCGTGATTTTAGGACGTGTAAATACATAGTCATCCCACAAATGGTGTAAGTGGACCTTGGCCAAGAAACGAAAGTAGATATGGCCGTTATTGAATTAATAGTAATTTTAAAACGTGACAGTTTAGTATGCTGCCAGCAGTAATTTATTGACACTTTGACTGCTTGAATCCATCTAAGCTTTTGCTACTCATGTCACCAATAAATATCAAAAACTTTGTATCGCTAACCATGTGAACCCCCTTCAAAGAATCTCAATAACTCTCTCTCTCTCTCTCTCCGCCTCTCTCTATATATATGTATATATAGACAACCTTCCCTCACACGGACTCTTCAGACAAATTTTTTGTACACTTCTCGTCTTTATCCAGACCTTCCAGTACAGAAACCTGAGATGGGTTTTCTGTTAACTTTGTTTCTTGAAGCTCTGTTTTTATCTCTGTTTCTAAAACAGGCAAGGACAGAAATAGTTTACAATAGGAGCAGTTTGAGAGGCAGAAGAGAGCTAGCGAGTGGGTGTAATTTGTTCCAAGGCAAATGGGTGCTTGATGCTTCATACCCACTCTATGAATCCTCAGGCTGTCCCTTCATAGACCCTGAGTTTGATTGCCAGAAGTATGGCCGCCCTGATAAACAATACCTCAGATACTCTTGGAAACCTGACTCTTGTAACTTACCAAGGTTCTCTCTCTCTCTCTCTCTCTCTCTCTCTCTCTCTCTCTCTCTCTCTCTCTCTCTCTCTCTCTATATATATATATATATATATATAGGCATGTGAATAATCCTGGAGACATGGAAATAACCTCTCCTCAGGAGAGATGCGACATTTAACCCTCCTAAACCTCGTCCCAACGAGAGCCTCGTGCATTTGGTTCCCTTTTTATAGACGGACTCACATACATATGTGTTCCATCTTAGAGCTTGTTTGGAACTTAAGGAGAAAAGAAAAAAAAGAAGAAAAAGAGTAAAAAAAAATTTATTTTTTCAACTCTATTTGATTTTGTAAACAAAATAAAAGAAAAAGAAAAAAAAGAGAGTGTGTGTTTTTCCTTAATCTTTTTTTTTTTTTCCCTTCTTTTTCATTTCCTTTCTCTCCCGGATAAAATTAACAAGAGAAAAAAATTTCCATTCCTTCTCTTCTCTTCGCCAAGTTCTAAATAGGCTGTTAGTTGGTATGTAAGCATATTTGCAAATAGATACACAAACATATATATATATATATATATATAACAGGTGTGGGTGTATTTGTTGTTGTTGTTGTAGGTTTGATGGAATGGATTTCCTGATGAGATGGAAGGGAAAGAAGATTATGTTTGTGGGTGACTCGCTGAGTCTGAACCAGTGGGAATCCTTGTCGTGTATGGTTCACGCGTCGGTGCCAAATGCCAAAACCACCTTTGCCAAGAAGGACTTGCTTTCTTCCGTGACCTTTGAGGTCAGTTTATCGCTTTGCCCTTTGTCGGCCTCTGAGTGAGTGCAAGTTTGTATGTTTCTTCTTGGAATTTTCTGTTTTTCCTGTTTGCTACAATATTCTTCTTTTGTTGCACCCAATAGTCCCCCTTCTCTTTTTTTTTTTTTTTTTTTTTGTTTTTGTGAAACTATTACAATTGTTTCGTTACCTTTCTTGGTTGTGATATGTCCACAATATATATATATATATAAATAATTTTATTTTCACATAATTTTTATACGGAGAACTCCACGAGATTGATGTAACAATAATAGTTTTTAAAATATGAACCAAAATTGCGAATGCTATGAGTTAAAATGAAAGGACCACAACCCGTTAGATAATACTATAGGATAGCAGAAATTTTACCTCGTGACATGGTGATAGCAAAAAGAAAATCATGAAAATGAAATTTCCATCCTGTCTTTATCTTTGACAGCTGACCTCTAGCTTTTTCTCTTTGCCTCGACATTGGAGGTTGTTTTTTGAAAAGAAAATTCTATTCTTATACAATATTCTTAATCAAAATAATGTTAAAGGTAATTTTTTGTTTTCTTTTTATCAAAAGTCTTCTACGCGTTACTCTATTTGGAATTGTAACTAGAAAAGGCTCCGCTATTTTACATACTTTTTGTTTAAGTGAAAGTCAAAAAAAGATAATAAAAAAAATGCTCTTTAGGGGCAACAACCCTCTCTATCTTTCTTTTTTTTTTTTTGGGTAAATAGTTTGAAGAATAGAAAATAAAGAAACCATGTCAAATTAATCAAAAATGAAGCAACCAATTATGAAATATATAAGAAGGCCTCTACTTTTTCATTTTAGTAAATGCTTTACCAATATAAATGAATCGTTTTGTTTTGAGTCCCATCACCTTCAAAGATCAAGATGCCTTGTTTTCAAAGTTGTGACTAATGAATTAAGCGTTCTTTTTTTATTTATGAAAATTCCATGCAGAAATCAACTTTGTCTAAACTAAACAAGTCCTTGAACCATTTGGGGCTTTACGCTTTAAGACTATATTTGGATTTTGGAATTGTGGAAAAAAAAAAAAGAAAACAAATAGGGAAAGAAAATAAAGTAAAAGAAGCTAAATTTATATATATATATATATATATATTTTTCTTTTAATAAATCTAAGTTCTAAACATAACATGACAGATAATCAGCTCCACTTGGATAGTGTGATCAAGAGAGAGAACATAAGGTTCCATGTGCAGTTTGTATACATTATATGTACTTTTCAAACTCAAAGAACATTGATAGCATGCTATAAAGAAACATAAAAAAGGGGGCATTTGATTCTGATGGGCCAAACAATCCCTTAAATGTGCAGGACTATGGAGTGACATTGTTCCTATATCATACAACTTACTTGGTAGATATAGTTAGAGAAAATATTGGGCGAGTACTGAAACTGGACTCCATCCAAGGTGGCAATGCATGGCATGGAATGGACATGCTCATTTTCAACACGTGGCATTGGTGGACCCACAAAGGAAGTTCTCAACCGTAGGTTTTATCTCTTTTTTACCGTACCTACATTAATGCTATACAAACATAAAAATATACTGAATTTATATGCTGAATGATTTTGTTCAGAATAATATTATACAATTAAAATGTGAATGTGATTGAATAAGAATAATTCATTTTAAAACAAAATAACCCATCATAATAACTCCTAATTACAAAAATGACACTGTCACGTTATTCTAGTAAAATTTTCTATACAAATTTTATAGAAGAATAACATTTTCTTTTGGGTTAAATTAAGAGTTATTATTTTCAAACAAGTTGTCTATTAACATGAATTTTGTATTATAAAAATACTAGTGTCAAATAATCATGGTTGATAATTCTCTATAAAAATTTTGTAAAAAGAGAAATTTTCTTTTGAAATTCTTTAATTACCCAATTTCAATAATATGGGATTTTCTTCTCACTATATTTGTTTCTTTTTTATTTCCTTCTTTTGGGTATGTTTTGCTTGGTCATTGCAGATGGGACTACGTGCAAGATGGGTCCACCATATCTAAAGATATGGACCGTCTGACGGCATTCGAGAAAGGGTTGACAACCTGGGCCAAATGGGTTGATGCAAACATTGATCCTTCCAAAACCAGAGTCTTCTTCCAAGGCATTTCTCCCACTCATTATAAGTAAGTAAAAATTTTCAGAATCCATAAACTAGGGAGCGCCCCGGTGGTTGGGGCGCTCGCAGATCTCTCACCAAGTTCGGGACTCGGTACCCGGCATCAACTCGAAGAGCCTGTTTGGAACTTTAGTAAGGAAGTGAAATGAAGTAAAAGAGAAAAAGAAGAAAAATTATTTTTCATTCCATATATAATTTTGAAGAGAAAATGAAGGGAAAATGGATGGAGAGAAGAGAGAGAAAGAGAGAGAGTATGTGTTTCCGTTTCAGTTTAGAACTTGGGGGAGAGAAGGGAAAAGAAACGAAAGAGAAAATGCTGAAAAGTATTTTCCCTTTTCTATTTAGTTTGGTAAAGAAAAATAAAAGGGAACAAGATAGAGAAAGCAAGAAATAGTGATTTGAAATTTTTCCTTCCCTTCCCTTCCCTTCCTCTCTTATAGGTAGAATCAAATAAGAAAAGGGAAAAGGGAGGAAAAATTTTTATATTTTCTCTTCCTCCCCCCCCAAAAAAAATTTTAAAATTTTCTCTTCCCTACCCATCCCTCCCCCAAGTTCCAAACAAGCTGTAAGCAGTTAACAAACAAATGTGTATTTGTCGATGAAACCAGGGGGAAGGACTGGAATTCAGGATCAAAGAACTGCAAAGGAGAGCAACTACCACTCACTGGGTCGGCTTACCCGGCAGGCACACCTCCAGCTGCCATTGTTGTAAACAAAGTGCTGAGTACAATGCAGAAGCCAGTCTATCTGCTAGACATTACTAAACTTTCACAGTTAAGGAAAGATGCTCACCCGGAGGGTTACAGCGGCGGGCACTCGGGCATCGACTGCAGCCATTGGTGCCTTTCTGGGGTGCCTGATACTTGGAACCAGCTCCTATATGCAGCTCTTATCATCTGAAAAATTGAAGAATAGAAGCAATTGTTTCCTATCTAAAGTCATTAGTTGTTTGTTTATGGTGGTGCTAAGCATCACATAATAATATGGACAAGAATCAAATTGTAAAGTTAATGATTCTTTTAGAGACAAGAATGCTGCAATTCAAATGTCTTGGATATATAGAAAAGCAAATAGAAAATCAATCCAAGGGAATCTCCTAATAGTTGATTATCTTCATAAAAGCTCCTCACCAAAACTTTATGCTTTAAAGCAATCTTTCTGAAGTATTAGCATTGCCTGTATCATTTTGTTTAAGCATTGGCTATTCCAAGAACTGTTGAACAATTGAAGCAGAAGAACATGAAATATTTTGAATAGTTTGGAACCCATAACATGTAAGCTAAAGTGCTTTCTAGTTAATTTTAGATTCAGATTACATCATTTTTAAGATATTACCACCTTCTGTGAATGTCAGATATCAGTTTAATTAAACTAATTTATTTAAGTGGAATAAAGTTTCTCGAGATTGGATTACAAGATAAACTGCATTCTTAACGTTTAATGTTCCGATGCTATATAAATTATGAGTTCACAATTGAGGAATAGAATTTCAGTGTTTTGGAGTTTGTCCTGAAACTAGATGAGTTTTCTTCACATTTTTTTAAAATATGTTCGATAGGTGGGTAATTTAAGCTAAGCCTCTACAGTTACGTAGGAAATAAAAGATGTTAGCGGGAGTTCATGCTGTCCCCTGGTAATTATTCTCATGTTGCATCTAAGATATTATTTATATTCAGCTTAGTACATGAAGCTACTGGAATAATCACTGAAAAGGCCAATTACAGAAATTCATTTTTACTTTCTAAGACTTAATTTTAACCAGCACAAGAAATCACTCATTTAAATGCAGCGAGAAAAACTATTTCGTGATTCACTATCCACAAGACCAAAAAAATCACAATAAAATTCTTCAGCCAATTAAAGAATAATGTACAATCTGAAAGGTAATAATGTGGAAATCACATTCAGCACCAATGGGAGGCATTAGAACCTTCTGCCAGTTTATAGCTTGAAGCAAAAGAGAGAAACTAACAAACAAATGAAGCTTGTCACTGGAAATGAAAGGTGAAACTCCCAAGTGCATTAATCATGGTCTTATTAACTCATTATTTACAACCGAGTGGATGATGACAAAGAAGAGGAAGCATACTCAACAGAAGCATTCAATGTTTCTCTGGTGACAACAACTGAGAAACTACAAACAAACAACGTGGGTCCAAGTGATAAATAATAATTCCATTCACACTGAATATAATATATAGTCCCACTCAAAACCAGAGAAGGCATTCAGAAGAATAAATGTGAAGACAAAGCAAAAAAATATAGGAATCCGGACATAAATTATACGAGCAAGACAAGATGCATGCCAACCAAAATCGTACTGTAAAAAGTGAAAACACAACACTACAAATGCCCCCAAACAAACTGAAGACAATTTCACCTCCAAATGGTCTCCAAACTATCCGCTGTTTATTTAGGTCCAATCGAGAATCCTCATATCAATAGTTCAAATAAGTATCAAGTCAACCAAGCAAGTGCCCAAAAGAAGAATATTAAACTAAGGAAAATGGAAAAAATGAAATGAAAATAGAAAGAAAAAATAAATTTTAAAAACACCTTCATTATCACTGTAAGATAAATCAAAGGTTTCTGGTTCAGTTGTTGACTGTCTACTCACTAACCCATATCTAGAGATGAAGACTGCAATGACCACTAAAAGAAATTTCATCCAAAAAAAAATTTAAAACAATAACCATAATAGAATGTCAACAATGATCTACTTATTGCACTGCTGACCATTGACTGGAAATTGAAAGAGAACCAATAGAGATTTCTTGTTCAGTGGATGAAGAGGAGAAAACTAACCCACAAAAACACAGCGAGCAAAAATTAAACAAGAATCTAGTAACCAACATAAATGGCTGCATTCACTATGTAACAATCATCGTTCTTATCTCCCATTTCTTCCACATGCACACCACTTGAGCATATCAGTCCACCATCCACAACTTCAAAATTCACAATTTTCCCACTGCCATTAAGAGAAAAAAAGAACACAAAACCAAATAAATGACAAAAAGAAATATGGGAGTAAGCAAGCAATGCTGCAGGAATCCTTCTTTTTTAAGATCTCAGCAAAACTGTGAATTGCAATATGTGCAGAAAAATAAACCAGTCAAGTCCAAAGATTAGCCAAAGTTTCTCCAGTTTCTTACACACATGGCTGGTTATTAACTAAAAATTATTTACAGGCTAAAATGATGACGACAAAAAAGGCTATGACAACAAATCACTGGATGCAAGTTAGTCACATCATTTACAAGAATAATCATTTGCCTCCAACTAAAAGTTCGGGGCAAAGGACCGAAGGTGCTGGAATATATGATTTATGCCAATCAAAGAGATTCTGACTCTAGACTGCTATTATGTGTAGGATTATAAAATGGCCTTTCCTTGAAATGGCTTATCGGTCTAACAAAATCAAATACGATGTCTTATTTAGTAAAGGATTCACAAAATCTAGAATTGTAACTGACACATCCAAGTGTATAAATACTTACTATGGAAAGACAGATTTGACCTTGTCAATGTCTAGGAATTGTTGGAGGGATCCAGGAACTCCCAGCTTAATCTTTAGTTTCATCTGCTCAAACGTAACACCAGGTATGGACCCTGTGCCAAATATGCATTATAACAGTAACTCATCATTTCCACGTCAAAGGAAAAATTGTAACCCCTCAAAAACCTATAAAAGTCCACATGCATGTATTCGCACGCACGCACGCACACTTGAACACATAAAAGATAAATAAATAAAGGAAAAGATGAAGTGAAGATCCTGCAAAGCCTAATAGATAAAAGATAAGAACAGTCATGTGGATCCTAAACAAAGTAAGAATCCGTTCTTCTTGGTCCTTAAAAGGATTTTACAAAATTCTTGTATTTAATATCGTGTTGTTACACAACACCAATCATATATTTTCTAAATGGTTTAAAAATGTATATAACAGCCAGGACCAGCCTTCTTTTCACCACAATTTAATTCACAAAATCTCAGCTATCATCCTAAAACATTAATTACCAATTAGCTTTAACTCCTAGCACATTCCTCTAAAAAGTAAAATCCAGCAACCCCTAAGCTTTTTGTTCTACACCCAAAACAGCCCAAAACCGGTACCACTATGAACTATATTCCACCCTTACATTCTATTCTTTCCTTTTTAAGCATAAACCCAACAAAATAAAGCCTTAGCAGACCTAACCTGATTGTGGGACAACCTAAGATTCCCATTAAAGGCTCTGCCATGTATCACTACCCCGAGCCCACAGATATGCTAACCTGTGCATTCATTAAAATAAATGATAGAAGGCGACACAAATTTGGTATTGAATCTCAAGAAAAGGCGAAATTAACAACACTCCTTGAGTGGTTTAGCGAACACAAATCCTTATTAGCCATTCCAGTAAATAAAAATTGCAACTTCCAGAACCTCTCGAAATTTCTCTTCTTATTTTGTACCTTTCCTCGAACAAGATAGATGCATACATATATATACGGGTTTATATGTTCTTGCATCGCGTATAGATAGACGGAGAAACCCAATAAAGCAAGAAGGAATACCTCTTCGAAAGGCGGGAATTGAATTGGAAGAGATGGCGTCCCTGCAAGCTCGCATTGCTGCCGCTGTCACATCTTGCCTGTTTGAGCATTTCAACAAATACATAAGGACCACTATTTCTGAAGCTGCAAAATATACTAACCAAGATATTTACATACCCATGTTGATCATAGCCGACACCCATTTCTACGAACAAGAGCGTCATGGAAGCATTGGGATCACCGTCCACAGTGTTCCAGCTCTGCTCGGCGGCCATGGATGTTGTTGCTGTTGCTGTTGCTTTTGTTGCAGTGATCATTGGGCGAGAAAACCGAGGAGACTGGAGGGTGGATCGATTCGTGAAATGGAGAAGTGGGTTTGAGTATGGATCACTGTTGGTGGTACGATTGTGGCTTCTGCTGATAGTAGAAGAAGAACAAAGGAATGGAGAATTCAAGACGAAGCAGGATGTCATCGCTCTTTTTGCTTTGGTTTTTTGTTTTTTTTTTTTCCCCTCTTCTTCAATTTAGCAGGGGTCGAGTCCGCTTGAGTGGCCCCTCGCCCATTTTGGTTACATTTTGGAAAAGTGGGGTCGACTGCGTTTGTTTTTGTTTTTTATTTTTTTAAAAATAAAAATATAAAAAAATACTAAAATAGATATATTTTTTAATTTTAAAACATTGATATAGTTCTTTTAGCAGAACGATAACTTATAAATGCCATCATTAGATCATAAAAAACAGAAAATAAAAACATATAACAAAAAACAAAAACTGACAGCACTTCTAGACGGACCCTTAGCATTTTTACAAAAGTTTTATCAGACAAGTAAATTTTACGTGCAGTGAATAATATGGAGCTATCACTTAGTGTTTATTAGTGATGAAAATCGAGTAAAAAATGTCAATAACTCTGAGCATTACACTTTACTTTAACCAATGCTATTTAATTATTTTGGAAATTTACACTCACATCCCCTTGAACATTTAGCAAAATACAGGCAGACCTCTTAACATTTTAAAATTATGTTAACTTACGTAATTTTCTTTCCAAAGTCTTAAAAAATTATTCAATGCTCTTGAAATATTACATTACTCTTGTTTCTTCTCTTACAAATATAATAAATAAGTTAAAGCACACTTAACAGACACACCTAATAAATAGAACTCCGTGTATTTGTGAAAAGTGAAGTAAATGTGACATAGTACTCCTCAATAATTTTTCCAAAGCCAAGGGATTTTGCTTCTCTTTACAAACAAACCCTCGTTACTCTCCAAAATTCATGCTAGAAATTCTACTCCAACACAGTTGAGAAAATCTTCACGTGATAGATCTCTTAATATGGGTTTGAGAAAGAGAGAGAGCGAGAGCTCTAATGAAAGAAATGTCTCTCTCTTCCCATACAATTAACAAATGCCCAACCTTCCTTAGCAAGCTGTTACAAGGAGATTGACAGCAGGATGATTTACAGAGAAGTGCAGTTTTGATACCATTTAGAGCATCCACTACTCCCCCTTACATTAGTTTCCTGCTGCTTTTGTTTTTTTTTTTGGTCAGACTGCTGCTTTTGTTTCTTGCTACACTAACCTTGGATTCACATTCTTGGGCCACAATGATGGTTTCACCAAATGGAAGCAAGCTCAACGAGATTGCACTGTTAAAGGCATTTTTAACAATTTGATGTCTAATTAAACCGACATCAATTCTTTCTGCACTAGATACAGTTCGGCACAGGGTTGGGATTGAAAGAGCGAAAACTAATGTGCTTTTGTCAATAACCTGCTTTAGGAAGACTTCATCCAATCAGAAAAACCAAAAACATTTTGTGATCATTATTATCACATTAAGCAATAACTGTGATCAGTCTAAGTACGAATACCCTCTCAGTACCAAAGTCGTTCCCCGTTGAAATTGTTTATCTGAGTTATGTTTGTCAACTTTCTATTCATAGGTTCCATATATATATATATATATATAGTTTTATCAGGAAATTGGGGAGCAAGTCAAAGTGCCTACACTACCAACTCGTGAATAAATTTGAATGCGATCGAAATGGTAGCTGCCATTGTATTCACCAACGTTGTCTAACATCTTTACAACAAAAAACTGGTAGCAATTCTGAAGCTGAGTTTGCTACAGACACTAGCAAGCCGTGGACCTGCATACAAATTTCTGTTGTTGATTTTGGCACTGTATATGGCACGATCCTGCTTTGTCTCTCAGTTCCTGGAACGCTTTCATCGATTCCACATCAAATCCACCAGCAAACTACAAGAACCCATATATCTCAATAAATAAACTAACTTTGCTAACGCGTTGTTTGGATCCCGGATTGGTTGAGGGGAAAAAAATAAAAACAGATATGACATTACTGTTGCTCGTGAGATAAAGTGGATAAAGTGGAGGGTAAAATAACATAAAAAAATAAATAAGTAAGAATTTGGCATCATTCTCTTTTTCCTCTACTTTTTCTTTTCCCTTGATAAATCCAGGAACCAACCATACCGTAAGAGCATCATAATTGCTTGACATATGAAAAATTAATACCTGATGAACTCGGAAGGCAAACCTTACACCTTGAACTATCAGCTCTTCTTCCTCAGGACCACCATCAACTATTTCGAGTTCCGCAGATACCCTCCTCATGTGCTTCATGGCTAATTTCACAGAAGCCAGCTTAATCTGCAAGAATGTAGACCATTAAAAAAGGAGGTACATACAGCTTGAAGATGCAAGGATACAACAAAGGACCTCAATAAGGTCATGGATACATGTACTATAGGTCAAATACTCTCCCTACCTGAATTGACGTAAAATCAGTAAATTGAGGACCACATACTTGTAACAATATTTGTCCCTTAATTTTCATCACTTCACCAAGTACTTACTGATGGGACAAACATGCGGGAGTAAAAAATCCGGTTAAGGCAAACTTATTGTTCAAAGTAGGGTTTTTATCATATCTCAGTGTAAATGTATTTTATGCGGGTTGGATAAGAATTGAAAACACAAATCCGAGGAACCTATATGGGCTCCATTGCATTGTAGGTCCCACATGCATTTATTGATATGAGCTCCACTGCATTATGTCTTGTGGGTGAAAAATTGGATTGACAAATTAGATAATGTATAGCATCACTAATATGTGTGTGTGTATTTTGTTACATGCAAAGCACAAGGGCAAGAGAAAGACACAAAACACTGGACAGGACAGGGACACCAAACCAAGGAGCTTCATCTACCACAATCTACAGCAAGTCCAAAGGCAGCAAAGACAGCAGAGCAGAGATCAAGAGATGACCACAGCTAGCATTGGAAGTCAGCCATTGCACTCATTTGCCAGATGCTTGCACCAAGAAAAAGACCACCACACCGTACAAACTATTTGAGTATTGAC
Source organism: Euryodendron excelsum (assembly GCA_033060915.1). NCBI lineage: Eukaryota > Viridiplantae > Streptophyta > Magnoliopsida > Ericales > Pentaphylacaceae > Euryodendron > Euryodendron excelsum. Next base: position 54,508,894 of record CM065377.1, on the reverse strand, counting down.
CCTTTAGTGTGAAGCAAAAGAGAGCAAAAATCCTCTTTCATTTTGTTCTCTTTTTCATCACTTTTCCTTTTTTCGTTGCTTTTTCATTGATAAATCCGGCTTCCAAACAAAGCATAAGTGAAAATGCGTGCCAGAAAACCATGGTGGTAGTGTTCTAATGCATAGCCAGTATCACACAATGGTCGAAAGAAGCTTCCTACTACAATTTCCATTGCCCCAACAGGGACCACCTGAAATATACCACTTAATTTGCGAAAAGTGGTTTGCCCATGGTGATTTTTGTAAGTATCCCTGATACCAAATGAGTCATTTAACACTTGCCAATCCATGTTCAACAACCAAAACAAAAAAGACACTTGCCAATGAATACATATAGTTAAATGCATCTGGGCTTATGTAAGAAAAAACTTTTGAGCAAGGTACCTGACTTACATATCCGGTATCAAGCATCCAATCTGTTGGAATATGAAATACATTATATCGCTTGGTAGATGATTCTCTCATTCGCGAAAGATTGTAAACACCATGCTCTAATCTGTATTAATCAAAACAACTGTCAAATTAGGAAATGCATACAAAATGAATAAATTAATCTCAAATTTCATCGAAGATCTCTAATTAACAATGATATAGTTACAGATAATAAACTCTCCTACTTTTCAAACAAGGCCTGCATTTTCTTGAGAGCAGGAGAACAAGGCTGGCGGTGATTGTCGCGAAACGATGATGCCTCAGATACAAGTTTCTTGAGATCACAATACCCAAATGCAGCTTCCCGCAATGCATCAGCCTTTCGCTCAGGCCAATCAAAGTGCTTCAGAACTGCCCTTTCATCAACCTGAAGAAACAAATTATTAAACCGATGAATAAAACTATTATGCAAAATTCTACATTCAGTGAGCTCGAAAAGGGACAATAATTAACTGGTTTTCATTAATGTACCAGGTAAGAGAGCTCATCGTCAAGCCATTTCACAAATAGCACAACATCTTCAATGTCTGTAAATGCAGCATTCTCAACTTCTTTGATCAAAAACCTAATGAAATCGCCCTGTGTCTCTACATCTGTCTTGATCTGTAATTACATATCAAACGAAGAATTATCAGAAGCTGCTTATGGTTGGTACAGTTTCCAAAATTTTCATTTTTCGTTTTTCTATTTCCAAAAGAAAAATAACATTGAAAACTTTGAAAACACTCATTATCGTATGAATTTTTATTTTTTAGAACTCAAAAACAATCTTTTCTGTTTTCTAAAATTGGGTGTTTTAAAAAAAAATTCCAGAATCAATTTTTGGAATTAGTTTACTAAACAGCGATATCCAGAAAATGAAACCAGAAAACATCTGCTTCCAAAAACAGAAAAAATTCTCAAAATCAATTTGACACGCGTGATCTTGGTGATTTACATAAAATGAAACCGGAACCAAATTACTATAATGGGATAATTACATTTTACCTTATTATGATTTGAGCGAAAATAAGATGAACCTATGATTTAAAAGTAAATAGATATTCTTCCTATAATTTAAACTTAACCCCAAAAACAAAAAATAATTTTGTCCTTTCAATTTTATGCTTTTACGTTAAAATAAAGGTTTCTCCTTTGTCATTTTTTCAAATTTGTTATTACTCCATTCACTTTGCCGGTAAGATCAAACTGTAATTATGTGATTATTTTTCGATCATCTTATTTTCGGTCAAATTTGTAAAGCGTAAATACAATATACAACCGAAGTACCAAAAGCTACAATTAAATTCTGTCAAATGACAAACTTCACCAAAATCTTGCCCGACTTAACTGACCTCGAGCCAAGAACGTAATCATTAAATATATATATATATATATTATTTGTCTGAAATGTCGAAATTGCCCCTTGGTTTCATCATCATTTCGTATCTAAACATTGTCTTATATTGCAAAGGAACGTATAGGGGTACAACTAGGCAATTAGCACCAAGAGTAGTCACTTGTCACGGACACAGAGACATAAAGTAAGTGGCAATATCGTAAATAACAGGAAAAGGGTGACCGTAAGGATAACTTACGGCGAGCAAGTGTGAGGACCGGTTCTCAATTTCGCCGATCATGTCGCGGGCGTTGGCCGGTGGAGCATCGGCGGGTCCGCCTCCGGGTTCCCGCCGGGAGTCCCTCCGCATCAGCGAGTGGTAGAATTCCACCACCTCCGGCACTCTCCTCACCTTCGTCGGCGCAGGCTTCATCCCCTTCGCCGGAAGTGGGGGAGGAGGAGGAGGCGCTGGCGCAGCCTTCAACGGTGGAGGTGGAGGCGGAGGCACTGATTTTACCTGCGGTGGAATAGCCGGTTGCTGCTCCGTTAACGCTCTATCCGCTGCAACACTCAATGAGCCGTAAGACGACGATGAAGAAGACGACAATGACGGCGATGATAAAGCCGAGAAAGACGACGACGGCCTCGGCGGAGGTTTCGGAACCCTTGGGGCTCGAGATCTCAATGTAGCAGACTCAGAAGTCTCAGCAATTTCTTCAGAGTTACAGCGAGAATGTCTCGGTCGCTCAAATCCAACGACCTCATCTCTCTTCAGCTCCACAACCTCATTATTCTTGTTTTCATGGTTTACGCCATAATGGGACGCTTTCAATCCTTTTTTCAAGTTCTTAATCAGATTCGACTTCACAGACACATCAATCAGCCCCTGAAACTTCTGAGACGACGATAACTCATCGCTCTCAGCAGGATCATTGTTCCCAAATTTGTTTGATTCTGTTCTGGTAACTTCCACGAGGGCTCTGTTTAACTCTGCAATCTCGACTTCCAATGCCTTCACTTTCTTTTCGTGTTCTCTCTTTTCTTCCGATGTCTTTGTGTGGAGAATCTCCAAAGCTTGTCTCAGCCTTTCGTTCTCGGCCTCCAAGCACTCGATCTTCTTCGCATTTCGCTCAATTTCTGTGTCTTTAGAAGCGATCTCGTTTTCGAGGATTGGTAGAATGGCTACGGACTCTCTGAGGAGCTTTTGTTCGAGGAGTTCGGTCTTCAAGCGGGACTCCCTCTCGCGCAACTCTTCGACCAGGCGGAGGAGCTCCGTCACGTCCGGCGGACGAGGCTGGACTTGGGCGGAGGCGCGTGGGAAGTAGACGCCGAACGAGCGTGAGAACACGGCACCCTTCTGTGGAACCTTGCCTGAGCTAGGTGAAGGCAATGGTAGCTTTGGGGATGAGTCTGGTTTGGGATTCACTGGCGATTTTTGAAGACCCGCCGCCACTTTGACCTTCCCAGCAACCATTGTTGCTCAAAACCCAGTTGAGCTCTCTCTCTCTCTCTCTCTCTCTGTGCGTTTGACGAGTTTTACGGTCTCTGCTGGTTCGAAATCAAGAAGGAGAGAGAGAGAGTGAAGACTCCAAACACGTCGTTGTCTGTCTGTCTGTCTGTCTGTAAGAGTAAGGTCTGAAACAATTACTTGGAGTTCGTGAAAGAGCTTAGAAGTTTGAGAGAGAGAGAGAGAATTCAGAATTGGGAAGGAGAAGGGCCAAAGGAGGAGCACAGAGGACGAGGAACGGTCTACTTTCTTTGGAACCAATTTAAAAAAATTAGGGGTGAAGTTTTTTTTAACGTAATAGACATTAACAAATGGTACCCGCTTGTACACTCGTCAAGATAATAATACTCAATTTTTTTGAGAAAAATGTTATTTTTTCTGAAAATTCTATTAAAATGTTATGAAAATTACATTATTATAATTAAAAGTTATTATAATAAATATTTTATTTTAAAATAAATGATTCTTACCAATTACATTATTCTTATGATAATTTTTGTATTTATATAATATTATTCTTTATTTTTTATTTGTAAGTCACAATAAAACTTAAAACTTCTATAATGGTAGCTCAGTGCACCATGTTTTCACTATTACGAGATTTAGATATAGTTAAATGTATACAATTTTATCATGCTAAAAATAGATCATTTTTGTATTTTGAAACTTATGTTACTATAGTTGCAATGGATTAGCCTTACTATATGCCCTCTAATGTCATTTATGATATTAGTATTTGAAGGCCTTGAAAAATACAAATATAATAGTGGCTATGTCTATGTTATTTTAATTCATAATTGTTACATATTATCTCATTTAAATTGATATCTTTAACTTATATCTAAAATAAGATGGCCGTATTAAAAAGAAATTAATAATAATTTATTAAAATGAAATCATACCTCTCTGTCAAATGTCATACGATATATGGTCGGAACTTGATCAAAAAATAAGGACATTAAATGCTTAATCGATGCATTTGATCACTAAGTGTATCCAACCACATAATAACCATATGGAATAATTTATTTATGATTTATGTTCTTGTTTTCTGTTTGGGTTTTTTGAAATTTGTTAAAATCATATTTAGCAAATTAATTTTTAAAATTGTTTCCACCAAGACCTCGTTTGGTAAATCAATTTTGGAATTTGTTATTGAGAATTTTTCATAAAATACCATAATTTTATTTTTTTAAAATGAGTTTTTTTGGAACCATTTTCATACATACATGAAAATGAAAAAAAATTCTGAACAATTCTTTTTTTATTTTCTATTTTTGAGACAACGAAAAATGAGAAGTTAACTTTTTTTTGTGAACAAGAAAAAAAAATTAAAACAAACATGGCTTTTTAAGTTTGCAAAGTGGTAGAGAGTAAACTATTCTTTTGCATTTTACTTAATTATAAAGAAGTTATTTCAATTAGGAGTACTAACAGTTAGGTGACTGTTTTCCGATGTATAAAAAAAAAATAGAATTAGGAGACACACATGAGACTCGAGTGTTAAGAGGGGTGCGCGTGGGCTTTGCAAATTTGATTGGGCCTTTTGTTGAGGAAAATAATATATGAACAAATCGAAATTTAACGGGCAGTACAAAATAAAGGAAAAGTATGAAAGGTGCTTCTAACGGTCGTCTAATTAACACGTGCAGGACTAGATTCTCGTGATATTATCTCGAGATTTCTTACTGCTCATAATTCAATGCAGTAAAATTTTGGAGTAGACCCTTTGAATCATTTTTTTACTCGGGCTGAGTTAAACAGGTAAGTTTAACCCTTGATCCAGGCCAGGTCATATTTGGATCCATATTCTTGGACTGCACCATGCCTAGAAAATTCCTCAAGTTATTTTTACATAACCCTCTATTCTTACTTATTTTTTATACAAATAATTTTTTGAAATTATGAGCCAAAGTAATGTGTTTTAATTAAAAATAAAATAACTAAAAATAGTCACATTATAAAAGTTATGTACAAAATTTCGTTTGTGTAACATTACTTGTATGTTTTTGTGATGGTCATTATGTGTAAATTACGTGATTATCATGCCCACTTATGAGTATTAATTTTAATACTGAAACGTACTAATGTTAATTTTAATTGCAGGCGTGACAATATTTGAATGACTGCATGTACCTTCATTTTTTTCCTTATCTTTCAATTGATTTTGAAGGTGTTAAAAAGGATAACAAGCAGTGGGAACAACACAAATCTAAAAAGAAAAAAAAAATATTGTTGTGTCATAAAACTAAAGAAAATATAAAGCAGATAAATATAACTTAAACAAAAGATATAATAAAATCAGTTCTTCGAGAACTATTAGATATTTTTCAAATTAGTTCTTCTAGAACTATTACGGATTGATTTTCTTGATCGTCTAAGATTTCATTATATTATAAGAAAAGATATAAATATAAATACAACTGTGTCTCTCAATATTTGTTTAGCACCTTTGCTCTGTCTCTTTTTTTTTCTTCTATCCTCTTCTTTTTCTCTCTTCTCTCGTGTATTTCTCTTCTGCTCTCATTCTCTTTATATAGAGAAAGATACCGCGTGAAAATAGTGAAATCCACGTGAATATTTCTACTGACAAGATTGGCACAATAAAGTTGATGTCGGTTTATTTCTTTTGTCTAAAAGGTCATCCAATGAATAGTTGCTAACTATTCACAACATTTCTCCGTAGATGACCATCACAAAAATATATCTCATTAAAAACTTATTAGGAAAAATTCAATGGAAAAAAAAAAATCTTAGCAAAGGAAAAATAATACAATATTCTTGTGCAACATAATGTAGTATGGGTGCATTAAAACTGCCTCGTTAAAACCTTGCCAAAAAAAATTCTGTGAAAAAAATCGTTGACGAAGGAAAAAGAGTACAGTATGTAACTCTTCCTCATTTATAGTTCTAGTATGAATTTGATAGTTTCTAAAACTTTGCAGTTGGTAGTGTTTTAGTAAATAAATTCGCCAAATTGTTACTTGAAAATGTCTACTAGACACTGATATTACCGCTCTTCTAAAGGTTATACATATAAAAAAATTTTGACAAAATATGCTTAGTTACATCACCTTTGATAGAGCCTCCCGTAATCTGTACAATCATTATTTTTATATAATATCGTCGAGGTATCTTTGATTAAAGATAGTCAGCAATTTTCTTGAATATATTGGATCATAAATCTCGATTAAATGCACTCTTAACTTGCTTCATGAGTATTGCCAAAAAATAATTTGAAGAAGTTATGTTAATAGTTGCTTTACAGATCGACATGATGTAGTAGTCTTGTCATCAGCAAACAAATACACCGTGTGATAGAGTTTTATGTAGATAAAAAAGATAGCCAATATCTGCATAACCAACTAATTCTGATAGTGCCTCATTTGCATAGAATAAACCCATATTTGTTATTTTTTGAAGATAACACAATGTGTGCTTTACTTCATTCAACTGTCTTGGAGTTGGTACAAAACTATATCTTGTCCGCAAGTTGACAAAAAACTGTAATATCAAATCTTGTACATTTTGTAAGATACATAAGAACCCTAATAGCACTCGAATATTGTACTTCAGGACAAAAAATTTCTTCACTATCATTTCGAGGACGAAAATGATCTTTCTGTATATTGAAATATTAGACAACCATTTGAGAAATCCATAAATGAGCTTTATCCATATAAAATTTTTCTGTATATGTCAACTGATGAATAAAAATGCTCAATCTGCAAGACAAGATAAGAATTGGTTCTCCAAAGGTATTTAATTTCACAGTTAATTTTTAAATAATTAGTAACTTTATAATCTCATTAGGAGTACTAATAATATTCAAAAGTATCAACATATATTACAATAATAATAAATTTAAATTCAAATAAAAAGGCATGGACAATTTGTATTGTTCACAGATCATTCTTTCAATATATATTTATTGGGATAATTGACCATCCGCGTCCAGTTTGGTTTAATCTATAGAAATATCTTCGAAACTTGATAGAATATAACTTTCGAGATTTTAAAATATCTACTTCAAGCATTTTTAACTTCTTCAAGAATTTTCATATGTATATCATTACCTAATCAACCATATGAATAGGTTACATGCATTAAATGCATATCCAGTCCTTCGAAAACTGTCACGCTAATTAATAATTTCCTCTCTATGAGAAACCTCCTGGTACGAATCGTGCTTTATATCGCACTATTCTATTTTCTTATTGCGCAAATACCTATTTGTATCAAACTGGTTTTATATCTTCGGGTGGGTGGACTACTAGTCCGAATACTTTACATCTTTTAGTGTTTAGACTACAGGTCTGATATTTGCTGATGTTTAGACTACAGGTCTGATATTTTCATCTTCTGGTGTTTAAAATATAAGTTCGAATATTTTACGTTATGCTAATGATTTTACTTCTAACTCAGTAATTTCTTTTTATTTTGGTCAAGCATATCAATATCGACATTTGTTGACTGTCTGTGATTCAGTCTCTTCATTACTTTTGGTAATTACGAGAGTCACTTTAAATAAAAGTATGTTGACAATAACAATATCATTTCTATTCCATCGTTCTCCTATATTCATATTATTATTCATTGAAATCTTATTATTTTCAAGTACCGTTTCCTTTACAAGGAACATCGTTTCAAGAGATTCCTCTTCTAGAGATTTTGTTACATGAGTTTCTGTAGAAAGTTTAGATGATGGAAATTCCTCTTTTGGAGGTTTATTTTCTTCTTTAGGAATTATAAAAATAATTTCTCATTTCTTCAGGAGATTACTCTTCAATGTTGGCCCAAGAAGGCAACCCAAGAGGGGGGATGAATTGGGTTTTATAAAATTTATATCAGAAATTGCAACTAAAAATTGTTTATGTATTTTAACAACAATTAATCAAAATATATATATTAAGCAAGTGAAGTATACATCAATATATATATTTATGCAAACATGTATAGTGAGCAAATAAGCAAATCAGAGGCAGAAGAGAAGTGTACCAGATTTATAGAGGTTCGGCCAACCTTGCCTACGTCCTCTCTTCTTCGATCCTTTCGAAGGAATTCCACTATGTAATACTGCTTACACAGCTGCTGGTTGTGCCACGAGTGCCCAGCTCACTCTTACAAAAGCTTCTTCCCAAGCTTTCAAAACCCAAGAGATTTTGTCCAAGCTTCTCTCAAACTTACAAGTGTTTTTCTCAAGAACACTCAAACTTACAAGGTTACAAACCCACCCAACTGAGAATGAATGAAGATTATACAAAGAGTGACTCTCCTAGTGAGTATATAAATGAATACAACTCAATGGATAACTTTAAACACTCAGCAAAAGTATGTGGCAGTGAGGTACAGGTGATTTTCAGCTTCAAGCACTTGATATGAATGGTATGATTGTTCTTCTATATCTCTTTGAAGCTGTATGTATCTCATATATATAGGTATGGATCGATTCTAGCCGTTAGAGAAGTATGGGAGAAGATTTGGTTACATTTTTGCCTATATCGTCTGTTAGAAAACTAGCCGTTACGGTCTAGGGGTCGACTCTTTTCACAATGAGTCGACTCTTTTTGCATTTCAGCAGATTTTTCAAGTCACTGTCCAAATGAGTCGACTCTTTTTGTCACAGGAGTCGACTCTTTTAAGCTGTCTGCAGAACTTTTGTTCTCTGTTGCAATGAGTCGACTCTTTTTGGCAAAGAGTCGACTCTTTTGAGTCTCCAGCACAAATCCAAGGCTCTGTTCGAATGAGTCGATTCTTTTTGCTTGAGGGGTCGACTCTTTTTATCAAAACCCATATTTTTGCAACTTTTCTTCATTCTTTTCCAAAGCTTCCAATCTCTTCAAGGATCATTCAAATAACCTTTTTAAAGCTTGCAAACACTTCTTGAAGATTAGATGACTCCAAGAATATCTTTAATCCATTCAAGGTGAATTTTCTTCATTTTCATCACTTGTAGAGCTCTTCCATCATCATAGCTTCATCCATTGATTCAAGTCTTCTTCAAGATCTTCAAGAGAGCTTCCATGACTTAGAATCTTCATTTCTTCAATCAATATGGCTTCTTTATGGACTTCAACAACTCTTCCAAGAAAGCTTTCCAAGTCTTGTGATTCCTTCCATGTCTTCAAGACATCTTCAAATCTTTCAAGAAAGCTTTTGTGTTTTTGAGTTGGTCTCTTCTTTTTCCATTCTTGCAAGATATCTTCAAGTCCTCAAAGTCTTCAATCTTTTAAATCAAGAGTTTGATCATTTTCATTCTTCTTCTTTGATATCCATCATCTTCATTCTCTTATAAAATCACCATTGTTGAATATGTTATTCTTTCATGCTTATCAATCTTCAATCTAGGATTTTCATCAACTTGAGATTTCTTTTTCTTCTTATAATATCAGCTTTGTAGAATACATCACTTCATCATGCTTTTCATTCTTTATTCAAATCTTTGCATCATAAAATCCTCTATTATGATAAGCTTCAAGTCAAGATCTAATTAATAATTCATCTGCACACTAAGTAGAATTATTAGATCATTTAACCATGTTTTGTTATCATCAAAATCAAGGCATTGACTCAACATTCAAGAGTTCATTTTTCAGGAAGTTTAGATATTATGGTTTTTTTAGGAATACCAATTTGTTTATTTTGTTAAATGTTTATCTTTTTGAGAGTTTTGACATTTGTACCAACAGGCCTCCTATGTTTCAAGCGCTTTGAAATAATATGCTACTATATTAACAAATTATCTTACAAGGACATCAATACGTACTAGAGTATTAACAATTGATATCGATATGATTTGATTACATTCTTTGTATTGGTGAATGCTTCAGGTAATTGATTTGTAATTGTCTAAAAGTAAATAATTTTGTGAATTTCATATTCACATCAACTTGTTTACAAGTAAATAATTTTTTGACAAAAAAAAATCTTCTGATTTTTTTAGCGGATATTCATGGAGTTGACAATGATTGGATGTATTATTGTAGATTCTGCATGATCAAGACTATCATGCCAAAGGTAAAATTCTCTTGGGGTAAAAGCACTTCTGGTGCAACACTTTAGATGTTTCACGTTAAGTGCATCACGTCAGGTGATTTCATAATATAAAAATCTTTTGAGTCAAAAACATTTTTGATGTATTACGTCAGGTGATTCCATAATTTGTATGGTCGTATAATATATAATTCAGAAGAAAAACGTCAAAATTCTTTATTATATGCTTCTAGCATGAAAATAATAGAAATAAAATAAAAACATCTATAAGATTTGAGCAAATTTCTTGTATTTTTAGTAGAATAAAATATATCATCAATATAGAGTTTTGTTCCTCTTGACCACATTATGTTAGCTTTTCTAGAGTATAACTCTTCTAGAGCTTAGATTTTCTAGAACCTTTAATCAATTTTGCAATGCTTGATATTATCTTAACATTGATTTCAGCTAATATTAAGTTTATGAAATATATTTTTCTTTTAAAAAATTGTGTACATTCTGACACTATCTACAAAACATATCTCTTCCACATTCATCTTTGAAATAATTAAAGCATTGGTATGATTCATGTCTTCACATGTAGGATATATATGAAGTTTCATTCTTACTAAAAGAATAATTCAAGAAACTTTAAAATAACGTATGAATCTATACATCATCAACTAAATAATTAAATTTGTAAAACTTATTTTTATTGTAAATAATAATTAATCATACTATAAGTATGTGATCAATAAAATATTTTCATAATTCTTGTGAGATTTATTCAGCAAATCTTTTTTTCATTTTATTTTTCTCTTACATTTTTTCACTTCTGATGGTATCTTATGGTATTTTCAATTTGCACATTGTAACCTTTAAGATAATCCCATGATTTCAAAAAATATTTATATCGAGTTACATCTGCAATCACTTCCACAATAGTCAAATTGCATTCGTTTAAAAAAAAAAAAGATGATATAACACTAATGAAAATGTGAAAAAAATGAAAAACAAAACCAAAATAGCGTGGGACCCATAAATAGTAATGTAAATAGTATAAATGAATAGTAGCTAATTTATTTAACTATTTACCTTTACATGATGTGCTATTGGAATACAAAATATTTATTCAGAATATTTTTCTAAATTAACACTCTCAATGTTGCTCCTGCTGGAGCACGTTCAAGGCATAAAATGTAAATATTTTTTTCTATCATATCTTCACTAGAAATATTTTCTCCACAATATTTTCATTGTGGGTTGATTTGAATAATAAAAATTATACTCTTTAACACTTGTAAATTATTGCAGCTTCAGGTGCATTAAATCATAACCTTGCAACTTTAGATAGATAGATTTTTGAAAGACTATGGTCTTCTGGCACTTGTTTCTTTTCTAATAACAATACTGTGCTATATTAAAATCAGCAGTAGCCATAATAAGATTTACCAACAGAAATTAAAGTTAAAAAAAATTAAAATAACACAAATTAAATTAGGCGATAAGCAATAAAACTTAAAGGAGGAACATGCAGTACAACAGTCCTTATAAAGCTTAAATTAAAGCAGAAAATAGAACAATTAGAATAAACAAGCTGTAGGGCTTAATAAGCATTCTACAGGAATGCTTGATTTCTTTTATGTAATTACAATTTTAAAGTAATATATATGATAAAATGTAATTGCAATAATATGATCTGACAACCTCTATTGAACATATTAATGTTAGATAGGTATTATGACAAAAGACAAAAAACTCATTAAAAGAAAACCGATAAAAATTTGAAAAGTATTGCACAACATACTATTTATTCATCTCAATATTTATCATTATAAATAGTCAAAGTTGTGTTGATGAATAGTATTTATTATTATACCATTCATCTAGTATATATACTATCACTATTCTGATTAGATCTAGATTTTTGTTTGAATTTAAATTGTCAATAACTTTCAATTCAGATATCAAAATATAGTCAAACCATATGTTTATGGAAAGCTATTGAAATAAAGATTCTAGATCTATGAATATCATATGCCAAAAATTCAAGATTTGTGAGAAATAAACTAACAAAGTTTTGAATTGTCAAATTTCTTTTTAAGATTTACGTCAAACGGGATTGAGTTTTATTTATGAAACTTCACCGATTGAATCATGTTGTTATAGGCTATAACATACTAAAAAAACAAGCTAATCAAAGATCGTTTGACCAAACCACCATTAAAAACTCAACCAAAACTTTGTGAAGAAAATAATGTACACAAGCAAGAAAACACCTTTTGTGGCTCTAATACTAAAGTTAAAAATATAATACGCAACGGAATTAAATTAACAATAAGCATACCTCAGATCCGGTGTAAACCCAAATGAAGTTTTATGTGTTATCTCCATAGATCATTTGATGTGGTGAAGAATACAAAAGAAACAAATTTTGTAAGCACTTCGAGCCTCGTGCTGATAACGTGTTATAAAACTAAAAAAATATAAAGCAAATAAATATAACTCAACAAAAAATATAATAAAATTAGTTTTTCGAGAACTATTAGATTTTTTCAAATTAGTTTTTCTAAAATTATTAGGGATTGATTTTCTTGATCATCCAAGACTTCATTATATTATAAGAAAAGATGTAAATATAAATACAAACTGTATCTCTCAATATTTATCCAGAGCATCTGCTCTGTCTCTCTTTTCTTTTTTCTCTCCTTTTCTTTTTCTCTCTTTTCTCAGTATATTTTTCTTTTACTCTCATTCTCTTTATATAGAGAAAGATACCTCGTGAAAATAGTGAAATTCACTTGAATATTTTCATTGATAAGATTGACACAGTAAAATTAGTGTCAGTTCATTTCCTTTGTCTAAAAGCTCATTTAATGAATAGTTGCTAACTATTCATAACATGTTGGTTATTCATCATTGTGCTAAATCCACTGTTCTGGAGAAGGAATTTCTTACTTTTTGTTTTGCGCTTAAATAAGTAAAATTAGAGTTTTATTACTCCATGCAAAGAGAGCTTTTGTATATGATTTCATTACCCTGCTTAAACATTATCCCTCATTTACTTGAAGGATTGTACAGTTTACTCTATGGGATACAACAATAATGATCTATTGTGTCCACCGGAAGAAATCACAATTATGGATGTAATTATTTTTATGATTAAGTAGGACAAAAGGCAAACTCACATTAGTCAACCCAATATATATTAAAACAAAAAAAAAACGAACCCCCAGTAGTCATGCTAGTCAACAATTAGGTTGTGGATTTTTGTTGGTTGGTAACAACCGTTATGATTTGAATACATAAAGTTTATATAATTTGTGTGACGGTGATTGTGTACGAGCTGGACAGATAATTGATTAAAGGTTTAAACATACCATAGCAATAAATAATAAAAAAAACTAAGAGACTCATATATGTTTGAATAAGCTTATAAACTGACTTGTTTATGTAGTTTATAACTTCTTTTACTATTTTTTTTTGGTTTTCGGTAAAAAAAAGCCAAATATAACCATCAAAAGATAGAAATTAAATTTTAATTAAAAAACTAATTACATAAGCTGATAAATATGCCGATCCAAATAAGCACTAATAATATAAGATTATGAAGGGAAAATATTGTTGATAAAATAGTCATATTGTTGACAACATAGTTATATGTTGCTATTGGATTCAAATTTAACTTGAATACAAAAAGTGGAAGAAGTTAACAAAAAAAAAAAAAAAGAAAATTAAAATTGAGTACCTTACGAGAGTGATATAAACCCAAAATTCAAATTCCTATGCCCATTACAAGAACTTTACAACTGCTCTGCTTTTAGGTTGTTGAAAGAACATGTTCTGCAATAATAGGGTTTGGTTTTGGGATTGCGTTTGGAATTTCATGGAATGATACATCACTTTCACTGTAAGTTGCTGATGAGCTTTGCAATTGGTGACCATTAACAAACCTTTAGATCCATTTGTCTTTTGATAAAAATTAGTAGCAGACTGAGGCTGACATATGAACCACTTGTGAATCCTCTCTCCTTGCTTTGCTCTTTTCACTCAAGATTTGTGTGGCCAGGCCATGATATGTCAACTGACTCACCACACCCTGAACCTTCCCCCCAACTCTCTCTATATATATGTATGTATATATCATCATCATCATCCTTTGCTGTAGCCTGTTCCTCCTGTTAGTTATTTACACAGAATTAGGCAAAGATAGAAAGGCCAAGGGTCTGCAACTCTGCATTGGCATTGTGTTATGAAAGAGAAAAGGGATTTTGGGTTTTGCATGTCACAAGATTTTACTAATACTCCCAATATCTTCATCGGGTTATGGTGATACAAATACATATGAATATACAAATATGTATATTCCCGTCTTTTTGTATTGTAGGACAATCATAACTTTGAAGACACATCAACCATGCTGTACCTTTACTGGCTCAAACTACTGACCATGTGTCCTGATGTTCCATGCACAAAACAAGACAATGTCATTTCGGAGTAGATTTAATTATGGGTTTTCTTAACAAAAACACTAAACTTGCCACAGGACTTCGAAATGTTTTGAGCCATATACTATTGCTATTTCGATTAACGACAGTTATTATGGCTGCTGCCATAACTCTACGTAGTTACACTAGCAGTGGCAATAGCCAATAATGCCTTCAAAAATAACTAATATAGAGAGGAAATAAGGTTGATTGATTCAACATAAAGCTTCTTACAAGTTTTCTCACAATTTTTTTGAAAGATTTCAAATGGAGTTCCATTTTACCTCTTGTTCAACATCAAGTAGGTATCCTGTATCGCTACCATTTTAGGACTTCGGCTTATGGTAAAAAAAGTCGTAAAAAAGCCATAAGCAGGTGAGAAAGCTACATTCTAATGGATCATTGGCACTGTTTGGATCAAGTATTTAATAATGGAAAAGCAAAAAAAAAAAAAAAAGAAAAAGAAAAAGATGAAAAAGAGAACACATTATAAATGTATGTAACATATGATTTCAATCTATTTTCATATATATATATATATATATAATGATATTCTTATAAAAGATTCATACAAAATGATGTGACAATGATAGTTTTGTAATTAAAAATCATTATGATGGTTCTTTTGTTTTAAAATAAAAAGCTCTCATTAAGACACCTTATTTTGTATAAAAATTTTGTACGAATTTTTTTATTTATATAAAATTATGTTCACACCCATGTCAAAACCCACTTTGAAGCAATTTCGTTTTCTCAGTGGTGAAATCTCTCTCTCTCTCTCTCTCTCTCTCTTGTTTTTTTCATTTTGTTTCTTCTTCTGATCTTTGGTCTATCCTTTCGTTTTACTTCCACATTCTCACTAGGTGTGGTGAACTAATGTCAAGGTCTTGAGATTGGAGGAATATAGGCCGTGGGTCTATTGCATATGAAGTGTTTTAGCCCTTTTGGCTAGCTAGTTTGTTTAATTTATCACCTTCAGTTGCAATATACGATAAATAGTCCAAAGCATGCCCAAGTGTCACGGGCTGGCAGGCCGGGCACCACACGGTGACACTAAATGCGACCCGCCATGATCATACGCAGCGGAATACTCCCGTGAGGCGACTATGCTCCAGGCAATAGTCCCGCCAAACTCAAACACCAAGGCATAAGATTATGCGCTTGTCCAGGATCCATCCGTAATGCCCCGCATAACTCTTTAAGCACGGACCTCTGATGCTCAAGCCATAAGGCAACCCAAGCTATAGGCGATAGCAACGCCATACTCAAATGCGCGCACACACAGCAAGCAACGTGCTTAGCGCCAGTCCCTCTCGAAACACAAGCCAGATGGCCATGTGCAACTAGACATGCGCGCGTCAGCCAAGCATCAACTGTTAGGCACAACGCCTCCATCCTTGAAGCTCTTAGCGCCCCGCGTCAAGGTTGCCCGCAAGGAAAGGCACCACCGAATAGCGACTGTTAAGCCCACAGCATAGTGCCCCGCGACACCAATGCTAGCCAAACCAAGCGGCTGTGTGCACAAGCGTGAACCCAATGCGCAAGTGCACACGAGACACACGGCATGCAAGTGTGCACACCGAGGTCCAATCCGTCATGGACATAAGCCCCACCATTTTATAATTATGGCGTAGCGGGTGCGAATGCCACAACCCCATCCTCGACGCCAATGCCCAACATTTGCCCCACCGGGCACAATGCCGCCCATGTAGCCCCTTGACTAGCATGAGGACTGCAGCCACGTGCCACAGCCGGCCCCCAAGTCTCGCCCACTCCCTTGGGGGACTCACTTGAATGCTGGCCCTTTCGGTAGCACCAGGGGGTGGTAGAGTCAACACCATGCCCCCCCTTATAATAGCATTCTGAGCCATCTCCAAACTGATAGGAGGAAACATCCTACCCCCTCGAGGAGTCATAATCCATAAATCCAATAAATATGGAAAATACAAATTACGAGATTGCCATGCCACCGGCCAATCATGCTCAGACATGCCCCACGCCAAGGTCCCTCGCGGCCCTCGACGTGCCACGGGTGGCAACCCGTGACATTCTCCACCACTTCAACCATCATCGTCCTCGATGATGCCAAAGCCCAGTGCCAACTCTTGGCACACGCCACAACTAGTGCCAACTCCTGACACCAGGCCTCGAAAGGGACTATTGGAACATGTAAACGCTCAAACCTACTCCATCTAGCGTGGGTAGAGAAATGGCATTGTTTGATCATCTTATCCTGTATATTTATAACATCTTCACATGCCTAGGATTAGTAAATCTTTCCTATTGTTTGAGGAGAGGGCCCACTCATGCCATAAGATCAACTCACCTCTCCCTCTCCCTAGAGTTTTGGCTCTCCATTATACCTAAAAAAAAGAAAAAAGAAAAAAAAAAGAAATTGCTATGAAAACTTGTTAGTTGTTTCAATTTTAAGGAAAAGCAAAGCTCTTAAGCTATGTTGTTTTGATTGGAGTAGCGTTGTTGAATTCGTGTACATATCTAAAGGTTAGACTCATTTCATTCTATGTCCAAAAACATAGAACACGATAAAATATTCATATAAAACATTTTATGCATAATATGAGAGTATATACAAATATATAGGGTAAACTTGAATTAATAAACATTTATATTGAATGAATATCTAGCAATATATGTTGGATATAAATCCGAAGTGTTAGAGTTTAAGTGCCTGTTAAGTGTCCAATATGGTACTTTATACATTTTTAAAAATGTTCGCATTACATATCCCCTGAAAATGGAAATTCAATCTGGGGCAGGTGGAAAAACAAAGCAATGAATGCGAGGAGCGGTGTTTGGGAAGCAATAAAGGAAAGTGAACGAAAGATCGGAATAAATGAATGTGGTCCATTGACCTCCATACCCTAGTTTATCAGATCACTGCTTAGCCTACACATCTAATGCCAACAAAGCAAGAGTAAATGTAGATTGCCTACAAAAGGGTGTGTTTCATATTCATATAAAGGTTCTGCAAAATTCACAATTTGTCTACATGCATTGTTTTAGGTTTTGAGCTGTTGATGGCCATGAAGGCTGGCGTTGGGGAGGGCCTAGTTGTCACATGTTAGGATTAGGGACACTTGGTGGTGTTTAGTACTTGAAGTTCCCATCAAATGAAACACACAACAATGACAAGGACAAGGACGCGTCATTGCACCTATTAAATTCTCACCGCCTAACAAATTTGAGATACATAAACTTCAATACTTTCCGTATTTGCAGTAATTGATTTAAATTTAGAAATTGATGCAAAACGGTAACATTTTTTTTTTTGATACATGAAACAAAGCACAAAGGCCAAGAACTACAAAATGTCCAACTGGACCAACGAAAAGAGACGATCCGGAATAAAAAACAGAGGCAAACAAATTTTTCCTGTCAGCGCAAAGGAGGCAAACCAGTGTGAGCAACGATTAGCTTGCCGGCGACACCATTTGAAGGAAATAGGAGCTTGGCTGGATTTGTCGAAAATATCTTCAAGGATGGACTTGATTTCCCAGCGGGTAGTAGACTTCGCAAACCCTAGAAAATTAATAAGAGGCAAGGAATCTGATTCGATAATAGCTGGAGTGAGATTATGCTTTAAGGCCAACTCACGATTTTGTAAAATTTGATAGTTTGATTGCAACGTGTTGAACATTTAGATTCATAATAAGACTTTTCCGAATTGAATTATTTAAGATTTGAATTTCCCATTTTTTCCATTTTAAGAAACTTTGCTTTTAGCATTAAGTTGAAGTTTTAAATTTTGTTTATATTTTTCTTATTTTTATAATTTTTGTTTAATTAGTGTCTTATTAGGGGTTAGAAACATAGTTATCAATATCGTACCATACAAATTATAAAACGGTACAAAAAAAGGTTGAGTTCCGAACTGATTAACGTAGGTCAATTTTGACAAATACCAGTTGTATCAGACGGTATTTGCCAATACCAAATTTACCAGATAGTACCAGACTCTATGTAATTTAGTTTAAAATAATTTATATTTCTTGTATTTGATGATTAATTTTTGTTAGAACTTGTGTTAAACATATAATAGATAATTAATATGTATTTAAATATGTTTAAACATATACTTGATTAGATAACATGTTTATATTATTTTTTTGTAAGTAAATATATATTTTTCTAACTAAATAATATTTATAGTAATAAATTCGAAACGGTATATACTGTACAAACGATAAAAATAGCACATTGACCGCTAAGTATTGGCAACTATAATTAGAAGTTGATGATGCTATGTTAATAGAATTAATGTAAGGTAAGAAAAATGATCAGACATGACTGCATACTCGTGACGTAGATCTATGTAACCCATACGGCCCACCAAATCAACAAGATAGGTGGCGAATAAGTACTCGGAGACTGCTTTTGAAGCCAAAGCAAGTATACTTGCTCTTGAATCCACCAGACAATGGCATTGTTATAGATGCTCAACCTTGGTCGTCTCCCAGTCTCCAGACCAAGGACATCGAACCGAGGACAATATATGTGCTAGTATAGAGGTTTTGAGAATCGACCAGAGGCGTATCTACTAGGGTTTAAAGCTCTCTTCTTTCTCTTCTTTGTCTGTCCAAGAAAAATTGGTGAAAGCTACATTTCCATTCCCAATATAATAGCAACATAAAAACTATAATAATATTTGAGATGTAAACTCTCAAAGCATGCATGTTTTAGACTTTTTTTTTTTGTCTCTAGAGTTTGGGCAGAAGCCCAGGAATACCCATTTCAGTGAGTAAAAACTTAGATTTTCTCACTTCATGTTTGACTTTGAGTTTCCATAACTATTTTATGGGACTGAACTTACTCTTCACGTGGTGAGACCTAAAGTTTAGACTTAACGTAAATGCCGTGTGGATAGATGACTGTGTAATGCTGATGGACAATACTTGTTGGTAGATTAATAGAGCAGCCTATCTGTACCAAAAAAAATAGAAGCCTAAGAATACAACTCACTCAACATTAATAATTCTCTCATTTAGAAATCCCTCAACTATAGTTTGAGATTATCATTAATTTTTTGTTTGGTTTACAAAATGGATATGCAGATAGGCTACTTTATACATTCGTTAGGACTTATAACCCTTCAGTACTGCACAGCCATCTGCGGGAAACCCATCACACTTGCATTGAACCCGAAGTTTAGGTTCTACATCGTGCTTTAAGTACTGAATAGTATGTTTAACTCTATCAAGTGACTATGAAGATTCGAACTCAAGTATTGAATAAGAAAATTCGGATTTTACCCACTGAACTAACCACTCGGTGATGAGATTATCACTAAATTGGGTTTGCCTCGCATTGCCTTGAACACTGATTCTCGTGCAAGCCGTATGCCAATCCAAAAACTTAACTAATCGTACAATAAGAAATGCATAATCTCTTTTAGTCGAATATTGATGGTAATTATAAATTTAGCCCTTACACAAATTTAAGAAATTTTATCTTTGGCTCCCTCGACACAATTTTTGAGTCCGTGCCTCAACACAAAATACTAGAACCCACGTTAATAAATTCACGTGTTACTCATTCATTCACTTACGTCTAGAACTCTAGGAATGAAAAAAATCAAATGAGAAATGATATTAAATATAGCATTTTTCATCTTGTCGGGGGAACAAGGCATAGTTAGAGGTTGGGGTCGGAAAAGGAACTGTCAAAACTGCTTTGCAATTGCGGTAGAGATGAAAGGAAATAATAATTTTGCTTTGTATGTCTATAAATTGCTTCCAAAGAAGAAATTATCATACTCTATTACTATATTTTTCTAGTTTTGTTGCATCACAATATTGCTCTGGGACAAGGATGTTTAAACCCTTGTTTGGATGGAGCTTATTTAAATAACTTATGAAATAGTTTTTTTTAGTGATTTTTTTAATCTAAATTTAAATTTTTTTCTAATTGTTATGAGTTTTTAAGTCATGCATACCCTTCATAAAAACAAAATTAAATTCCGCCTGACCTAAAAACCTATAAAGAAAAATTGAATTTTAAATGAAAAGACCATTGAAAATGAAAAAAGCTATTTTGTAAGTTGCTAAAAAAAAAAAACTATAGTTGTTGAAAAATTCATTTGGGAGGAGAAAGTTTGTATTTCTGGAAATGTGCTTTCGGTATGAGTATGAAACTTGTATAAAAATTTTGAGAAAACGTTCGGAAACATGGAGAAAACATTTTTAAAACTCTTGGGATTCTTGACGAAAAGTTTTAAAAAACTTAGGAAAAAAACTTTGAAAACTTAAAATATTAATTTTTACACATTTTTCCCCCTAAGTTCTACCTAAGTATTTATGAAATTATTCATGTAAGTTTTTACTAAGTTTTTTAGAAGGTTTTTTTTAAGTTTCATAAAAGCTTCTTAATAAAATTTTTATTAAGTTTCTTAATTATTTAAAATTTTTTGTTTTTTTATATTTTTTAATTACGTTTTGTGTTTTTATTTTCTTAATGTTTATCGCTTTCCCTTTTGATAATTATGAAAGAAATTGATCCAAACATCTTGCCTGTGTGTGCTGTCTGTTTGCATATGAGAGAGAGAGAGAGAGAGGGAGAGAGGGAGGTGATTGACGCCGCTGGCTGTGGGGTGGCGTGAGCCCCGTGTGATGTAAATGGGGTTGGTAGTTTAGGTGGTGAGGTGTGGTGGGGTAATATGATTAGTTTCATCTTTCATGACGATTTGTCTATCTTGGGGTTGTCCTGTCTCCCAAAATCTTTCTCGTGAACTTCCTTGTTTTGAGCAGAGGCTGCTGCAGCAGACTGATGGGACTTTTCAACTCATATACACACACACACACATATATATATATATATAGCAGCTGATGGTATTTCAACATCAGCTTGATATAATTTCAATTGGGGAACATGCAGTTACATATAATTAACGACTTTTTTATTCCCCACATGGCTTTGCTTATTTGTGTAACACTTTCAAAAACAGCAATTTTATGTAAAATTTTCTTTATACAAGTGAATTATTAAATAAAATACGTATTTTTTACAATTTAAATATATAAAAAAATTTATAAATACATATTGCATTTTAATACTTACTTATATAACGCTAGTAGTGTACCAAAATCAAACTTAAAAGCAATAGCATGTGTTAGAAAATTTTCATCCAATATTCGTTCCTTATTTCCAAAAATGTCAGTATGTGGGTGTGGGGTGTTTATGCATGATATGCACAAACTGTAATTTAGAAGAATCTTTTTTTGTATATGATTTGTTTTTTGTGATATTGATTTTTTGAGTAATGCTGCACCGACCGTCTTTTCTCACTTGTTTCCTGTTTAGTGGGTCCATTGCTTTTTCGTGTTTCTTCGAATTGCATACTATTGCAGTCATAAGACAATGACATTGCAACTTATTTCTCATGGTACTGAAGGCACCACAAGCCCGGTGAGTTTAACGGCCCTCATACCTCCATTGTTAAATTACGCCTTAAAATTAGGAGTGAACATTGGTTAGGTTGGCCGAACTTACACTAAATTTTTATTTTTTATCGGGTCTAAAATTAAATTTTAAGTTTGATTATTTAATCAAAATTATTTTTAATAAATATTTTTTTAAAAAATAATGCTAAATAATATAAGATCTAAATACATAAATGTATTAAAAAAATATTATTCTAGATATATTTCCGACTGAGCTTGGCATGAAATACAATTTCTAAACCCGCTCATTAATCTAATTAGGCCTAAAAAACTTTCAAATCCTATAAATGATGGGTGGGCTAAGCGGCCCCTACTTAAAATCTTTTAATTACTGTGTCAATAATAGTAAATAATACTTGTCCCTACTAGAGTTGGCAACGGATTGGATTATGCGGGTTCAAAGCGGTAGAAGCAGAACTTTGTTTTAGCAATGTTGGATATATGGTGGCAAGATGTCGTCTGAATTAATAAAAGTTAATTAAAATGTTATTGCTAAGTTTTTTCTCACCTTATATTCGTACCTTCTAGAGAAAAGACGGTAGGAAAACCTAGGAGAAGTTGCCAATTTTATAAGATGGTGATCAAAATTTTCCAAAATGAAAATTTCGGTTTTTTTTTTTTTTCTATTTATAAATACATGAAAGGAGATATTCAAATCGGGCCCTTAATCTGACGAAATAAGTTCTCAGGCCAAGTTCTCTTGACAGAAAAACCATCCTCCAGGCCCAAACCCATTTTGACAGATCATATCTATGGGCCTTTCTCCTTCAGCATTAGGCTTGTCCATTTAGGTTTATTAAACCCTTCTTCTGCAGGAGCCAATGGGCCTAATCAGGCTGGGTTGTTATGATCTTTAGGCCAGTGTAGCCCATTAACCTTCCTCTGATCCGATGAACACTTTCTTGTATTCACACAAAGAATTCTATGAGTAATACTATATGATGAGAAAATTTATACATAATTTATTAACATAATAAGGTGGTTGAATATGAATCATTCACTTTAAAATAATACACCCATCATAATAATTTTTAATTATAAAAATACTGTTGCCACATTATTATGGTGAAATTTTTTGTACAAATTTTTTAGAAAAATAGCTATTCTTACAAAAGAAATAGTACAAAAACACCTACTAAAATGATATGATAATAACAATTTTATAATAAAAAGTTATTATGATAGGTGTTTTGTTTTAAAATGAATGACTCGTATCCAGACACATCTTCTGTATGAATTTTCTATTTGTATAGCATTACCTTTTTTTCAAATGCTAATCTTTATACAAAATATCCACTAGAACTACACACTAAAAATTTCACTAGAATTGTGTGGCAATGGTACTTTTAGAAATTAAAGCTAACTTGATGGGCATTATGATTTGCACTGAAATGCCCTAATTTAACCAGATCATTTTATACAAAATTCTGTATAATTTTTCAGTTCATATAGCTTTACTCTTTAGCAAAGGGGTTGTTTTCTTGTCCTTCACTTCTTTGGACTCGCCAATTCTCTCTCTCTCCCTTGAAATTTTTTTCCTCTTTTCTTTCTAGTTTTTATTTTTTATTTTTTGGTTCACCAAATAGTTAAAAGTCAAAATTAATCTCGACACTGCATCTGCATTTGCCACGTTCAAATCTTTGTACATTAACCTTGAGGGTAGTTGGGCTTTCAGAGGTCTGGTTCTTTGAATTAAAACTTTGATCAATCACATAGCCATGCGCGCAAAGGTTTGTTCTTTGGTATTATTTGCATGATAAGACAACGTAAAGACCTGCTTTTCTCATTTTGATTTAGTTGTAAGATCTTGACCATCAAAAAGGCTGCTATCCATCACAAGAAGTTGTTTCACCTAAAGGTCAATATGCTCATATGGCCGCCCGTTTTGAAAGTGTTTAAAACACTTTAACCTCCCGTTTATTTGTTATCGTTTTTATTTTTGTATTTTTTGAAAAAATAAGAAAATAAAACTTCTTGTTTTTCATATGTTTGAAACAAAAAAAACGAGAGCATTAAAAACAACATTTTTTTACTATCGTTTTCATTTTTGTATGAAAAGTTGAAAGCGATTCTGAAAACTTAAAAAATAATTTTTTTTTAAAAAACAAATGTTGTGGTGTTTTCAGAACCAATTTTGTGAAAACAGTTTTTTTAAAATCACTTCAATTTCTTAGCGAAAATAATTTTGGAAATCAATTTTCCAAATACAATCTCAAAAAATTTTAGAAAACGAAATAAGAGAACTGGAATAAGAGCCCAACCAAGTGAGTTTGCAACACGCTATCCAAACATCAAAATTGCTTAAAATAGAGAAAATGCTTATTTGACGTGAAATAGGGATTACTGAACTTATAGGGGGATATCTAGATTAGGATTAGGTGATACATCATTTTCTCTAACTTCACCAAAAATTCCAGTAAACTAAACTTATAGCATAGAGAGATTGATTTCTCACTTCAAAATTTCACAAAATGTATTCATTGCCATATCCAACAATGAAAATGATAATATATAATGAGAGTAATGCTATCTATACAAACAGAACTTTTGTATATAATTTTCATATAGAATGTTGTGATTGTGATCCATTCATCATTTCAATTCAAATTTTGGTGAAATTTTGTATATGTAAATTCTTCAAGAATATAAGTTTCCTAATCACAACATCCAAATTAATTACAAAGCCTCTTCAAACTTTGCAAGCATCTTTGTACTTTCCATACTTTGGATTTTCTTGATGAAATTTGCAAAATTTTTTGAGTTGAGGAACTATTTTTTGGCGAGTTCAAAAGAAAAAAAAAAGGGTAGGGCCATTCTGTCAGCATCAAAGGTAGAGTGGATATATATCCATGAAAAGTCTGCTCTGCTACATATAAACTTTAACAAGAGGGATGAAACATTCAGTCCACCATGAGTGTATTGCCAAGCAAACTCGTGTGCCTAATTCAGAGTCAGCAAACTCATTGTGATTGAGGCAAACAAGTTATTGTCCCAATCTTGACCAAAAATGTTATATTCAATTTGGGAATGGGTAGCACTTTCCGACACCTATATATATATATATATAAGTATATATGTATTTCCAGACACACGTGTGAAATGTTTGTTTCATCCTTGATTTTTTCTTCTTTCTTTCTCGTTTGTTGTGGTACAAATCCTTGAATTTTTTCTTTTTACATACTTTTTAAGCAGCATGACCTTTGAATCAAAGAGTGTGTGTTGGAAACGATCACCTAACCTGACTTCACGGCCATGCCAAACTTACGATTTTCATCATATCCATCTGATGCGGGTAATTTTTATGGTCTCACCATGTTGCTTGTGGATTTAACCAAAATATTGAGAGAGAGAGAGAGAGAGATGCTTACACGATTCATTCTGCAGGGTCCTAATGATGAATGCTTACATTAACTAAGCATGGGAAACAAACTCAATTTCAGACCAAGCATAAAAGGATCTACCTGAAAAGAAAATTAGAATTGTTTTAACAATTTTATGTGTTGAAGTCAAGAAGTTCTCTATCCCATATTGGTTGGGATAGAAAACTAGAATCTTCTTCTATTCTATAAATAGAGATTTAACCTATGTAACTAAACACATTACTTCACTTACTCTCTATCTCATTATCACTCTTGTAATTCTTTTTTACTTTATAATGTATTGTGATTATACATGGGTCTTGTCTTTTTAATATTATGTATCGATTTTATGGAAAAATTCAAGGATAAACCCAGTACCTTGTTGATGATGATGCATTTACAATTGTTGAAATAATATTTATTCCACTGCATTTGAAATTGATGTAACTTGTCCAAGTTACTGGGCAACTTACCCTATATATATATAAATATATAAATGTGTCTGTAAAGATTTAACTATAGTAATGGTTGGAATCATGGATACATGTTTTACTGAGTTTTGAAGGTGCTATGGTCAACTAAACAACAGTATTATGCAGAGAGATAATAGACCTTAATGGATAAAGAAAGAATGGTTATTTTGACAAGAATCTTATATAATTCTATAGTTGAAAGAACAAGATAACAACCAGTCATACCAAAGATACATAGCTTACAGCAGGTCAACGCGGTTCCTATCCAGCTCACTATATAAAGCCATGCAACTCATGCCTATTCAGTTCAACTTTCATATGAACAAACTGATACACATGGATTGTTTCAGGAAGAAAAACACAAAAAAGATTTCTAGCAACAGCAAAAAGATGGCTAGCAATAGCAAAAAGGTGGAGAGCGATGGCACCATAGCTCAAAAATGGAGGCTTCTAAGCGGTGAAGATAACTGGAATGGCCTGTTGGAAGATCTACATATTGATCTCCGGCAGTACCTCATTCACTACGGAGAAATGGCTCAGGCAACTTACGACAACTTCATCTCCGAGAAGGTATCAAAATATGCAGGGAGCTTCCGATACGCAAAGAAGAACCTCTTTGCCAAGGTTGGTCTAGAGCAAGGCCATCCATTCAAGTACCAGGTGACTA
Source organism: Euryodendron excelsum (assembly GCA_033060915.1). NCBI lineage: Eukaryota > Viridiplantae > Streptophyta > Magnoliopsida > Ericales > Pentaphylacaceae > Euryodendron > Euryodendron excelsum. The sequence continues at coordinate 54,482,183 of CM065377.1, read as the reverse complement.
AATATTTGTACGCAACGTCTTCAATCTCGGTCCCTGACGCGTTTCTCTTGAAGTCCTTATCGAGAGAGGCGTGGAGCAAGGAATCGAATTGGATGGGGTATGTTGCGGTGGCCACGGACGAAGGGAAGGCTGTGTTGGGGAGGAGAGATATTGTGATTGCCTGGAGAGGAACAATCCAGGCCTTGGAATGGGTTAATGACTTGGAATTTCTTTTACTCTCAGCAGAAAAGATACTTGGAGAGGAACATGACCCTAAGGTGCATCAGGGATGGTACTCTATCTACACTTCAGATGATCCAAAGTCACATTTCAATAAGTCCAGTGCCAGAGACCAGGTAACTTTGATTAACCATTTACCTATAAGCTTATACTTCTAAGAAACGTTAATCAAGCTTGATATTGCACAAGTGATGCCAGAAAACTGTTGGATATCTCAGTACTACCTCAAATCAACATAACCTCTGAAAAAACTATGTTAAAGAGTTTAGTTGCAGGTCATACTGCAACAACGGCTCCTAGAAGTTATGTTGATTTAAGGTATTATTGAGATACCCAGCAGTTTTCTGACATCAGTTATGTAATAACAAGCTTGGTTCTGGGTGAAAGACAACAATTTCTTTGGAGACATTATCAAAACTAATATTTCATATTATATTTTAGGTTCTTGCTGAGGTTAGAAGACTTGTGGAACAATACAAGGATGAAGAAATCAGCATCTCTGTAGTTGGCCACAGTTTGGGTGCAGCGATTGCAACCCTAAATGCAGTTGACATAGTTGCCAACGGATTGAACAAACCTAAAAGCCAGCCAAACAAGGCCTGTCCCGTGACAGCCTTCGTGTTTGCCAGCCCCCGGGTCGGAGATTCAGGCTTCAAAAAGGTCTTCTCCGGGCTTAATGATCTTCGAGTCCTACGTATCCGGAATACCCTAGATCTTGTTCCAAACTATCCATTGATAGCTTACTCAGAAGTAGGTGAAGAATTGGAGATTGACACAACCAAGTCCAAGTACTTGAAGAGTCCTGGAAATCTTTCTAGTTGGCATAATTTGGAGGCTTACATGCATGGTATTGCAGGTGCACAAGGATCAAAAGGAGGATTCGAGTTGGAAGTTAATCGCGATATCGCGCTTGTTAACAAAGCCATGAATGCTTTGAAGAATGAATATTTAGTACCTGGTTCGTGGCTGTCTGTGAAGAACAAGGGTATGGTTCAACAGGCCGATGGCTCTTGGAAGTTGATGGACCATGAGCCAGATGATGATTTCTGAATTTTCTTTTGCGGTTGAGATGTTGTTATGGCTCTTCGAAAAAGGCTAAAATAAGCTAGTGAAATAAGTTAGTAAATAAGCTGATTCAGGCGTAAATAAGCTAGTAAATAAGTTGATCCATATGAAGTAGGATTGAAATATGTTTTATTAGTCCAATAGGGTTGGTTGGTATGTAACATCTCTTTTCGGTAATTAATTTTTCCACTAACTTGGGGGAAGGAAACAACTGATATATGTTTTGTTGGTCCAATGAAGTTGGTGGGTATGTAAAACTTATGTTTTAAGTAATTCATTTTTCCACTAAACTTGGGGAAGGAAGCAACCGATTATTGTTTTTCTTTTGTTTGATTCAACCCAATGTTTTAATGATAGGTGAACCGAAAAATAAATCGGATCAAGAGGTTAATGGTTTAACCATCAGGTCAATCGAAATTGAATCGTGATATCAAAATTATCTCATAAATATATTTAAAAAATAAACTTATTTATTTAACATCATTAAAAATCCAAAACTTAGTTAAATGTCTCCCAATTTTTTTTTCTCAAATTATGAAGTAACAAAATATCGTGAAAATTAATGCATAAGTCTACACCAGATTTAAGAAAGTGGCATATTATCTATTAGTTGTACGTGTTGTCTTGGCTATATTACATAATTTTTAATCTATGTCCCATTTCAACTCTAATTGAGCTCAACAATATATATCAGTTACATGCGATATTTAATTGAGCCCATCAATACATATCAGTTACATATCAGCTTTAATTTATATCTCATTTCACATTTATGCACACCAACCAATGACTTGAAAAGGCTGAAATACAACAGCTGGTAGCCATTTGCTAGAAGAAAAAATCAAAAGCTAAATTGAGAAGGCCATTCGATTCCATATTTACCCAATCCATCACGGCATCAGTGCATCACCATTAATATTTATGGCCTCCAATGTTTGTAATCCTTCTCAGAAGTCTGCGTTCTTTGTCCAGAACGGTTTCTGCTATCAACCACTTAGTTGCTGGCCATGGCGACGAGCCTCAAGAACTCAAAACTTCGATGGAAAGAAGTTGGAAAGTGGCCATTTGCAGACTAGTGAAGAAGGAGAAGGCTGCCGGAAAATGAAATGAAGGCTGCCAACGGCTATCGTCGTTCTGTTACATTGTTGCTTTGTGGGACTGAGATGATGCAGAGCGAAGGCAGAGCTCTGATTGTGCTGTAGACACAAGCCATTAAATCGTCCGGTTCATGTGAACCGTCAACTGTTCTCACAAATGACGGTTGGACCGCCAGTTTGGAGGGTTTTGCAAAAAGAGAGCGGTTATTAGATTGAAGCGGTTCAAGTTCTCGGTTTTTTTGGGTCGAATCGACCAGTGAGGTCCGATTTTTAAAACATTATATTCAACTATATAATGCTGTAGTTTGTTGGATAGTTGCTCTAATTTAACCAAATTTAAGGCCTGTTTGATATAATTTTTTTACAAATTTTTTTTTAATCTTCTAAGTAAAGATGTTAATTTTTTTCATTTTTTTAAACTAAAAATAAAAAAAAAAAAAAATTCAAAAAACTTAAATTTTTTTATTTATAAACTTAAAAAAAAATTAAACAAAAAAAATTATACTAAACGGATGAATACTAAGGACAGTCGCTTTGTCTGTCACTTTTCCACAGTTGTGCCCATATGATGATGCGTGACTCTAAACTTGAAGTCATTTATTGGCAATCGAAAGTGAAATAAACACGTAATGACAGCATCAGCTTTCTCTCTCCCTCTTCCTTCTCTCTCTTGCAAACCCATCCCCTCACTATTTGTCAATTTCACAAACGCCTCCCTCTTTTTCTAGAACCTACCTCTCTCTCGCCCTTTCTCTAAAGCTCAGACTCATCAGAGGCCCATATTGCATATTAAAAAACCCTCCCACCTCTCTCCCAGCGGCCTCTGTTTTCTTCCTTATCAAGCACACCATATGCCACCATGGAGACACCCTCCTCTATTTCTCTCTCTAGAATAACAAACCCAAAGTTCAACCCTTTTTTCTCTCCAGTTCCTCTCTCTCTCTGAACTTGGTTTGATTCATTAGTGTTAGATTGTCCCTCAACTACCTATGGTTGGATTTCCTAAACAAGCCCTAAGACAAATGAGAATATAAATTGCAAATCTTAAAAAATTCTTGAAAATGGAAACACTAAATATTTTTGTGAGGAAGAATAAAAATTAGGAATGAAAAAAAGAAATATTTTGTAGGAAGAATCGAATTAATTCGATCTTGGATGAATCCTAATGGATTATAATGGAACGAAAGGGTGAAATCAAGAGGTGTAGATCGACTGATATTAGTGCTTGTGGTGGTAGAAAATATTATAGTAATATGAACATAGAGTTTCAGCGAATGTGGGTTGGTCTAATTTTAGAGACAGCCGATGATGTCATTAGGGAGCTGGTTGAGCTTCTGAACCTCTGGTGCTTATCTGTGTTTTTTTGAAAAGTTCATTTATTTATCCTTGTTTGTTTGAGAAAGTTGAGAGCCGGCATTAGTAGGTTACCAATGATTTTGCAATTATGAGAAGGCGAAGGTTGCTCCGCTATAGACCAAAAGACTGCCGTTAGCATTCTCCGAAACATAATAGGATCATGCACAGAAATAAATAGAAAAGAAACAATATATATAAATATATAAACAAATATGTTCCTTTTTCTTTTGTTTTTTTGATTTGTCTTCCGAGTTACTCCTTCTAGATGGAAGAATTATCACTCTTAGGCAATGAAATGTTTTATTAATAATTGGAAAATAAAACTAATTATTGATAGAGATTGCGGAATAACTTTGTATCCGGTTACAAAGCATATGTATAATACCAAAATTATAATATAAGTAATAGAAAGTAATCTACGTGATTAGTATTATATACTTGAGATCCCTCTATTTTGATATTGAACAGCAACATGTATGACATTTGAGATTTTTTTACTTTGATCTTGAATAGCAACAAATAAAAATCAACTACTCGAATGTGATTTTTCGGACTTTTACTGTATCTCTCGTACATACTTTACTCCAGAAAGAATGAGTGCACAACTGCTAGAGTTTATTTCTCAGACAGAAACATATATCTGAGATTATGATATCATCGTAGTTATTCATAGAGTGCACTTATATAGATGTTATAACAGCGACCACATAATCAGTATAACTAGGACTTTCTAACAAATATAGATTCCTAATACAACACGGATTAATTTCAATTTACGTAAATTAAAATTTATACTATTAAAGAATTATAATTGCACTCACTGTCATATTAGAAATTATATTTCGAGCTTCATGTTATTAAATGCTTATTTATCTCTCCATGTTAAGATCATAGACACTCGTGTATTAAATTAAATTATTAATAATTAAATATAATATACTTATTTAATTGATTCAAACCTTTCATTTAACTTATTTGATGTATCAGATTTATAATCCATTGCGGGATTAGACATAATCATAACTTATAAATTTCTTCAGGGAATATTATTAGTTCCTACACCGGAACATAGATTCCATCAACAATTAATATTCACCATACATATAATGTTGTCACCCAACTCACTGAGTTTATTGACTCATAAAGAATATCACTATTTTATAAATTAAAACAATAAATACTACATGCACGTGTCTAATAATTATATTAGGATTAAGAGTATAAACACTGATAATAATCATGAAGCATTAATTATTTTTTTATAACTGGTATAAAAATAATTACCCCAATACTATCATGTTCAATATACACAAAGTATATTAGTATAAAGAGTTGTAAGTATATTGTTCTCCATAGTTAAGACAGATCTATTAAAACCTTGTGCTATAGTTTTACTGATGGTATGTCCAATGCTATTTAAGGCTGTGAATGATAAATTTATATTCTATAAGAACCAATGATCTAATCTTCTATGTGTAAGCCGTACACTACCTATTATATAAAATAAGAGACATACATATATACAATTATTACATAAAAATAATGCTGTACAAATAAAAAAATTATATTAAAATTCTTACAAGATGAGATGGCTAGACAACTAGCAAGCCATGTCGCATTTAATATATAAAAATGTTTCTATTAGAATAAATGTCTCTTTCCTTGAAACTTGAACTTGATGTTTAACTATTCCCACCTACTTTACCGGGGTGAAACCCAATGTCCCCCTTGTATTTATTTCGGCGACCCAAAAACAAGCAAAATTTTTTTCCTTTAAAGCAAGATTCTAATCTCATATTGGCATTTTGGGATTGGAATTCTCTTTATTTTATGATTGGCATAAAAATTTTCATTAAATTAATTGATCTGTTGATACATTAGTCAAAATAAAAATTAAGAGTTTAATTGAGTTGATTTCAAACTTAATTAAAAATAAATAATTTTGTGATTATAGATAAAAAAATAAATTTTATTATAAAACGATATAATTTTAGTAAGATAGTTAATAAGCTTACATTTACTCCATTATTTGATAGAATAAAGATATCCATTATATGGTTAAAATGGATAAAATCCAAATCTAGCATTTGGACATCTAAATCTAAGGTTTCTTATAGTTTCATAGTTTCATGGTACGTACTTGCTCTGACAATCGGAGAAAGTTCAAAACTTTCCTTAGAGCAAGGTCAAGGTTCTACTTTTTATGGTGATGAAAAGGTAAAGATATTGAAAGGTAATGACCAAAATCTTATATGGAACAAAAAAGAGAAAAGTTACTGTAAATTTCCAAGCTTATAACACATATACAGCTTGTTGGTTTTGAGATCTGAATTCGATCTTGATTTGAATGTTGCTACAAACATTTCCGAATAAGTATGAACAACAATGGAAATGATGTCAAAGGAAAAGAGAAACCAAGGGGAACGATCGTAGATATAGAGGTTTACTGTATTCGCTGGTTTTGGGTCTTGACGCCATGATTGGGTATTCATTTCGGTGGTGCAATAATGTCGTTGACAAAACCAAGTTGGAACTAAACGAAAAAGGGCAGTTTTGTCTGTTTGCCTTTTGTCACATAGGTTGCTATGTGAGGCATACACCATATTCTAGTTAAATTTTTTGTATAAGTTTTATAGAAGAATAACATTTTTTTTAAATAAATAATACAAGACAAACATTACTCATTCAGATTTTTATTTAAAATGGAATAACTAAATTATTAATAAATACTAAAATTATTACATAAAACATATTTTTTAGTACAAATCTTTAACACTTATAAATATTCTATTTTACATGAACAAGCAGCCCCCAAAAAAAAAAGAAGAGAAGATATGATTGATAAATATTTATTCATTTTCTTTTCATTATTTTCATAACCAAACCAAATAAAAGAATTTAGATCATTCTCATAGCAAGTGTGGTCCGAAATCTTGAAATAGTGGAGTCTTCAATGGGTATGTCTATTAAACTTAAGATTAATTATATTTTGTACTCTTGCACTTCTAATTTATTGTAATTTCAATCTTTTGTTCAGAAAATAGACAAAAAAATTCAAATGTAATAACCACATGGCATTTTTTAAGGGAACATATATGTAAAATTTAACTATTTTTTATTCAAAAGACTCACGTGTATCATACACGAGTTGAATTGAAAGATTTTACATAAAACCTAATTACACTATGTACATTACAAATTTGATTACATTCATGATTTTTAGAGTGATTTAAAAGAAATTTATAGTAGACTTTACAAAAAAGCATAATTGTACATACTTGCCCCTTAAAAAAGGCAACGTGCTTGTCATATGTAAATTTTTTTTAATCTATTTTCTAACCAAAAATTTGTAAAAGATTGACATTGCAACAGACTAAAAGTGTAAGAGTTTAATTACTACATTTAAAAATAAAAGTTTTGAATTAAAATTTAGTATAAAATACAATAGTATAAAATACAATTAACCCTTAAACTTATCGAACCTTATGGATTGGTGGGTCCTCAATAAAATGCAAGAAGTTGAATTCTTTTACTTGGTTCGGTTATGAAGATTGGAATGTATGCTCAGTATGCACTTTAATGGACATAAGTGTCATCCCATTATTTTCATAACTGAACCCTTTCAATGCTTATGTCCACAATTATTAATGTTAGTACCAGATGATGATTTCTGAATCTTTGTGTTGTTTGAAGAATTATCAAAGCGTACTTTCTAATACTTGATTAATTGGAGTTGTTTTATTAGGAGCTGCGGAAATTTTCACTACTTGATTATAGTGTATAAGCATAGTATGAAAAATTCTAATTTGATTAGCAGAGTCTAATATATGTAATTAGAATATAATACTTTCGAGATCTCTCTGATTTAATCCCGAATAACAGTAAGTATGAATTTCGAAATCATTTTGCTTTGATATTGAACAAGTAACAATAACAAGTACAAATTAACTACTCGAATTTAACCTTCGCACTTTTCCTGTATCTCTCATACACGCCTTACTCCAAAAAGAATAGGCTCATAGCTGTTAGGGTTTTTTTTCTTCACAAAAATATGTATATCTCAGTTTTGACTCAATTTTGAATAAGTGTAACACTAACTGCTCTTAAAATGCGTATATATAGAGGTTACAGCAGGGACTATATGATTAGTATGATTAGGACTTTTTAGCAAATAAAAATTTCTATTCTAACCAGAAATAATCCCTATTTACGTAAATGATAATTTATACCACTAATGAATTCTAATTGTACTCTTTGTCTTACTAGGAATTATATTTCAAGTTACATATTATTAAATACTTATTTATCTATCTATGTTAATATCACTGATACTCGTATATTAACTCAAATTAATGACAATTAAATTTAATAGACTTATTTAATTACTTGAGACATTCTACTTAACTTATTTGATATGTCGGATTTATAATTTACCTGAAGGGTTTGAAATAATCAAAACTGATAAACTTCCTCAAAGGGATATCATCATTCCCTATATCAGGATGTGGATTTCATTAATAATTAATATTTATTATACACATAATGTTATTTTTCAACTCACTGAGTTTATTGACTCACAAAAAATCTCACTTTTCTGTGAATAAAAACAATAAACATTAAATGTACATGTTTATTTATTATATTAAGATTAAGAGTATAAGCACTTATAGCAATCATGAGGTATTAATTATTTATATAATCAGTATAAAAATAATTAGTTTAACACGGTCCTGTTTAATACGCATAAAGTGTACTAGTGTAAGGAGTTGGAACTATACTGTTTCTTATATTCAAGACAGATCTATTAAAACCTTATGTTACAATCCTACTGGTGGTGTGTTGAGTTCTATCTAAGACTGTGAACGATAAATTTATATTCCATAAGAACTGATCATCTGATTTTCCGTGTGTAAGCCGTACTCTACACACCAAATCATCTACTATATAGAATAAGAGACACATATGCATAACCATTAAATAAATAATGCAAGACAAAAATTGCTTACATAGATTTTCATTAAAATAGAATAACTAATTTATTAATAAATACTAAAGTCATTACACAAAGTATGTCTTTTAGTATAAATTCCTAATAGTTTCTTTCTAATAACTACATGTTTACTTTCATTAGGGATAAGAATGACAATTAGACCTGAAAAATTCGAACACCGCTTCACCCTGCCTCTAATTGGAAGAGTTTGGGGTATAAATAAACGGGTTAGGGAAAGGGTATAAGCAAGAAAACAAATTTCGATGTGAGTTTGAGATGGAGTAGTGTTTAGGTCACTCTATCCCGAATCCGCCTCTATTATATTATGAAAGCTCTAAATAGTTATATTATATTTAATTATACAAAATATTCTTAGCATATAAGTAAACATTAGGATTCTAATGTTAATATATATATTTTTAGATGTAAGTCTCTTTCTTTCTAAATTTTATATCACGTTAGATTTAGTATAATTTGTATTATTTTTTATTTTTAGAGATTTATTTTTGTTTTAAAATTTTATATAAGGTAAACCCGTTTTAAATCGAACTCCGATTAAGTTAAGTGGGATGGAAGTGGAGTGAAGAGGTTCAACCTGTAACGAGTTTAAAATGGGGTGTGAGGTGGAGTATGATTTAGTTAAACCTATACCAAACCCGTCCCGTTACTATCCCCAATCAAGGACGAAGTCAGAAATTCATTTTCGAGGGGCCAATAATAGATCTACAAGAAAAATACGACTAATAATACAGGTTAGATTTAACGTACAAACATAAAAAAAAAATACATACATTCCAATCTTAATTAATTTATGATAGCAAAATACCACGACGAAGTTATCAAATGGTCTATTAATCAAAGTGGTACTGGAGGACATTTCATGTCATAAAATCCCACTATAATTAAATTTACATTAAATTTCTCAACGAATGTGTCTTCAATGTACACAAACAAAGTGTTAATGATTTTGTTTTATGCGAACAAGTCACAACAAAATCTAAAATTTAGTATTAATATTAATAGCCTAAAACGTGCACGCCATTGTATTCTCGCTAAAACTAGAGAATCTTATATATATATATATATATGGTTCAAATTTTGTCCTAAATCTTCATTAGTTTGGAACGGATAAGTATGGACTTTAGGCTACAGGCAAAACAAAAAAAAAAAAAAAAAAAATGAGGTCCCATGACAAGTAAAAAAAGGCCAAAATATGAGTTGTACAAAAAGAAGGCTATTTTATTATGTAAATTTTTTAGACTTTGATCTATATAATGGGTTGTTTAAACAATAGGAGGACCATTTAAGTGTATAAAAATTTATGGCGTTGATTTATATTAAACATAGTGATATTTTTCAAACACTCGGGAGGGGCCATGGCTCCCTTCGCCCCCTATTAGCTTTGTCCCTGCCTTCCATTTTCAAAAATGGTTTTTATACGCTCAAACAATTCATATAGGTGGAAAGTTGGAAGCTTCAACAGTTCGCTGCAGAACCTTCGAGGACTATGATGGGATATTTCAGTCCGTCCATATTATTTTCTCGTGTTCCACGTTTTTTTGGCTAGAAATACCCTCTCCATGGCATTCGACTCCCGTCTGAACCTTTCCTTCCAAATTTTAATCTCCATAATTCTCTAAATTCCTTATTTAATAGTGTCACGTTTAAATAAGGTTAATCTAATGGATCTATTATTTGTTGTAAATGCTAAATGAATTAAAATAAAAATATAGAGTCATAGATTAATATTTTAAACAAATCTTATCTCAATCCTACCAAATCCTTCATTGGCTTTTCATGGGAGAAACCTCCCAACTACAACGACCCTCTCTCCATTCTATCCTTTCTATTACTCGGATTTAGGTGTCTCGAATCATTGTTTTCACCTTCTCTTCCAAACAGAAAGAATAAAAATAAAAATAAAAAAGGACATAGGTTTTTGTAGTTGGAGAAGATTTGGGGAAATTGAGATAAAAAAATTATTTTAAAGATTTAGTTTATGACTATTTTTATTTATTTTAATTGAATTAGTGTTCTAAAAAATTTGACAACTTAGAAAAACCGTTAAATTTATCTTATGTAAACGTGACACTACTAAATAAGAAGTCTAATTAAGGTTTAAAAAAGAGTCGAACCCCTCCCCAAGAGAGTGATGAATTTATGAAGTATATATTATTTATTTGTAATAAAATTTGATATTTTTCTCTCGTGTTTGCCTTGGGGAGTCAAGGTGTCTTATCGATTTAAGGGTTTCTAGTGGATTCCAGGGTTTTTTTTAGATTGAAGACGGTGATCTTCTTTGAGTCTCCGCTTCCCTTACGTCAAATAGAGTGGGCGGTGGGTAGGTGAAACATCTCTTTCATGTACTTTGGTCCTCCAACTTGGTGAAAAAATAACTTTCTATTTTTTACCTTGCAACTACGCATTGAAAAAATTGAAAACGTACAAATAATTTCTTGATCAATATATTGAATCATCTCAATGACAGATTTATATATAAAAACAAAAGAATGAGGTAAAGTAAATATAAATGGAAAGGGTAAATATAACATAATAAAAAATAGAAAAGTAGTTTTTTTTTAGCTTTCTTTTCTATATTCTTATTTCTTCCAATTGGTTCCCCTTAAATCATGTGTAGTCAAGTTAGGCACGATTCCCTTGTAGACGGCAATTCTCACCCACTTACTGTACATCAATCAATTGTCAAGTTTTTATGAGTTTTGAGAAAAGATAGCATTAGTTGCGCTTGTCCAATAGGTGTCAGTTGATACGTTACACCTCAATTAAGTCCCATCAGTTGAGGGTAAGCCCTAGATAAGATGTAATGTATCAGTTGGTGTCTATTGAATAAGCGTGGCTGATGCAATCACCCTTTGAGCTTTTAACGAAAATTTCAACGTAACTGCATATGATATGAGATAGCTCTCCTTCGTTATGATATCTATTTCCGACTTGGACCTTAGAAAGTGTTACAGTATAATCCAATATTATATGATATCCAAAACATTGAAATTAGCCAAAGTAAATGCTCATCAACTATTAATACCATTGTTTAAGTGCCTAAAAGGAAACCCTATTGCATGATGGAGTTGACAATCAGCACTAATCATTTGGTTGTGTTTTTTTTTTCCCCAAAATAGATATACGCTAGATATATCCAGAAATCAATAGAGACATGCAACATCATATCCAGACATTCACTACATTTCTTTGCTTTTCATTTCTTTTCGTTAAAAAAGAGTGGTGATGTAAAATACCACTACGTTCGGAAAAAGCTTTGGATGAAAGGAATTGTGAGGACTAATATTTTTTTTATGTCAAATCACGAGGCTCTCACCACCGTGGGATGTGAATAGGTTTATACGTTATATAGCCTTGTTCCTACGTGCAAGGCGGCTATTTCCGCATATATTCTCACACACACGTATATATATATACACATCCCTCGTTTTTTTTTTCCCTTCATTATTCTTTTTCCACCTACAAAAGCATATCTCATTTTCAGGCATTCCTCTAGGAAACAACAAAACATGATTTACAATGGAACAAAGTTTCTTTTACAATGTTACCACTATCGTATATCCTCATTCTGTAGAAAGCAAAATGATTTTTGACTGAGAAGATGAAAGAGTTTAAGCGCTAGACAGAGTTATGGTCGATAAATCAATCATATCTGGCAGTATGTTCACCACCATCTGTATATTCTGAAAGAATGAGTACATGTTAAGTACAAGAGCATCCTCTCTGCAGCTTTACCTTTTCCTTCTTGGCTAGGGATCAAATGCATTCCACAGCGTACAAATCGTGCCAAGGCCAGGCATGGGCATTCCAAAAGATAGACGTTCACTAGAAATCAATAGAGACAAGGATTAATTTCAGCACGTAAGAATTCTTCGCATGTCAGTAGTATAGTTTCATGTACACCCTCTACCAGATCTTATTCCTTTACAATACTAATTCATTTGAATGTTTGTCGAACTAGCTCATGAGAGATATTCTGTTTATCTTTTATTCGTGTTAATCTTTTGTTGGTATTTCGTTATCAAAAACTTTCAAAATTCTCTTGATTTAGGCATGGAATTCAGCATCAATTTTCCAGATCGGTAGAAAGTATTTTGTAATAAATTCTTCTTCCTGATTTTATGCTATAGAGAAATTTAGTATTAGATTTTGACATGCGCAAGGTTTTGTTCTCAAAGTCTGGTATGTAACATTAATTAGCAGTTATAAATTGGAACGAGAAAAGAAGATATGCAACCAGGAATATAGACATGAACAAATTAAAGCATTCAACCTTCCTCTAGCCATATATAAAGCATGCAAACAACAGCCCAAGAGGGGTGAATCCAACGTTACAATTTTCAGAACTGACTTCTCAAGCCAATGCGCATGCGTGATGCAATTAGGTTGGGTAGCTTTTGCTATCTTTTTTTCCATTTGGATTTTTTATGCTCCTAATGTTTTGGGGCAATGCATGAACAAAAAGATAAATGGTCTCGAAGAGATGAAAATGACTGGCGGGATAGCCAAAAAAATGTAGGATCCTTAGTGGAGAAAATTACTGGAAAGGGCTATTGGATCCTCTAGACATAGATCTCCAAAGATACATAATTCACAATGGAGAGATGGCTGAGGCAGCTTACGACACCTTCAACTCGCAGACGGTGTCAAGGTATGCAGGAAGCAGCCAATATGCAAAGAGAAACCTCTTCTCCGAGGTGGGTATAGAGAAAGGCAACCCATTCAAGTATAACGTGACTAGATATTTTTACGCGACTTCATCAATCCCAGTACCTGAGGCATTTATCTTCAAGTCGATATGTAGGGAGGCGTGGAGCAAGGAATCGAATTGGATAGGGTGTGTGGCGGTAGCCCCAGACGAAGGGAAGCCTGCATTAGGAAGGAGAGACATTCTGATTCCTTGGAGAGGCACAATTCACACAATTGAATGGGTTGGGGACTTCCAATTTCATTTAGTTTCTGCTTCAAGTATACTTGGAGAGAAGTTTGCCTCGAGGGTGCTCAGTCACAATTCTGTAAAGAGCAATCCTTTAAATGAAATTCTGGGTATTTACAGGACCCGCTCAAGACAAGTTGAGGCCTAAGGCGACAATTTTAATGTGGCTCTTTAGTTTTTAATACCATTGTTATTTTTTTTATTTAAAATTATTTATTTTATAAATTGGTGTTTTTCCTTTTGAAATCAACTATTGTGCTGAGTTTGGACCTGTTTCTAATGGACATTAAAATGTCCATTTAGACTAAGACCTCTTCTTTTAAAGGAAAATCTAAGAATCATGTAAGGCCTTGAAACTATATAAAGGTTTTAAAAATTTTGGAGCCTTTAAAAAATTTTATTTGTACAATTTTTTGTTTAGCCAATTTTTTTTCTTTCTAAAGTTCACTTAGGGTAGTTGATTTTTAGTCTTCTTTATCTAATAAGCCTTATTTTTTTCACCTAGACTGCGAAATTCTCTAGAACAAAATGATATGAAAACTACATAACACGTTGATTATAACATTTAATGTTTAAAAAATTTGTTTGTACAATTTATTTATTTATTATTAAACTAGTTTTTTTCTTTGAAGTTCACTAGTGTAGGGTAGTTGATTTTAAACTTTCTTTTTTAATAGATAATTTTTTCTCATATTAATTAGGCCTTTTTAAAAAAAAAATACTGTAAAAACTATATAAAACTTGACCAGCTTTTAAAAATCTTGAGGCCTTAAAAATATTGAGGCCTTAGGCGATTGCCCAAATGGCCTTAAGGGTGAGCCGGCCCTGGGTATATATATAATGCTCAGTCACAATTCATACTGCTCGTTAAGTGCATGTCCAATGCCCGAAAGTAAAATCCAGGTCATGCATGATAGGTTTGAATTGGAAGGCAATTTAGTTAATCAATTGTATGGGTTAATATCAAAGATACGTTACCGTGTAATGGTAATTGAATATATTCAAATCAACCCATATTAGGAATGGAATCATAGAAACCAATTAACTGATATTTGTTTTCAAGCCAAGTGCTTGTGATGAGATCCTCCTTTCTTAATTAGTCCGGTCCCATGTCATTCACATCTGTTAGAATAGTTTGAATCACAATATAGGAGAGAGAGAGAGAGAGAGAGAGAGAGAGAGAGAGAGAGAGAGAAATTTCTGTATATTATTAAACCGAATAGTTACAATAGAAGACATCTACACTATATATAGGAGTATAAAGAGTGTTGTACAAAAGACCTATAAACTAGAAAATCATAAATTAAGAAAAGAAAAGAATCAATTCAATATATGTATAACATATACTAACATATATAGAATATGTGTTAACAGCCCCCGCAAACTCACAGTGGTAATATAGAGGTCAAATTGAGTTTGAAAACTAGATCATGAAACCGTCCTTGGGGATAAGACTTAGTGAAGATAGCATCAGTTTGGTCAGCAGATGTCACAGAGAGAAGATGGATAGTACAATATACGACATGCTGACGAATGAAGTGACAGTCAATTTCAATGTACTTAGTATGATCATGAAACACATTATTATAAGCAATCATAATAACACTGCGATTGTCACAATGAAGAACAGTAGCACCAGAATGAGAGACATCCATGTCTTGAAGCAACCATCGAAGCCAAAGAAGTTCTTGAGTGGTGTCAACCGGTGCATGATATTCGGCCTCAGTGCTAGAGTGAGCAGTAAGGGTCTGCTTCTTATTACACCAAGAAATGAGAGAATCACCAAGAAAGAAGCAGAACCGGGTGGTAGAACGACGATTAGTAGGTCACCAGCCTAATCAGTATCAGAATAAGTCTGGAGTTGTATAGAAGAGTGGCAAGTGTAATGTAGACCATTAACCAGGGTACCCTTGACATAACAAAGAATATGAAGAACTGTAGCATAATGAGTGGAGCGAGGCAAGGACAAGAACAAATTGACAAGGTGAACAACATGGGCAATGTCAAGGTAAGTAACAGTGAGATAGACAAGACTACCAACGAGCTGTCAATAGAGAGTAGCATTAGACAAAAACTCAACATCTAAAGGAATAAGACGCACATTAGGTTACAGAGGTGTGGAAATAGTCTTTCTATCAGTGAGACTAGCACGAGTAAGAAGGTCTGAGGCATACTTGGCATGAGAAAGATAATAACCAGTAGAAGCAAAATATGTCTCAAGACCAAAAAAGTAACTGAGAGGATCAAGATCCTTCATCTCAAACTGTTTGCTAAGAAAGTCCTTAAACTCATAAATACCATGCACATCATCAGTAGTGAGGATTATATCATCCACATAGAGAAGGAGAAGGAGGAAGGAGCACCAGAATCCTCAGCAGTGGTAGTAACAGACTGAAGGTGAGAATCTCAGCGGGAAAGATTTTTGAGGCAATAAAAAAGAAAGTGACTAGAGTCACGCCGATGACAGTGTTTGCAGATCCGAGTAAGGCTGGTAGTAGACGATGGTCAGTGGCATGGCAGAATGTGCAGGTATCGTCCCGGAAAAGAGGACTAGAAAAGGTCTTACTAGGCTGAGTAAAAGAGCTGCAGGAACCACTAGAAGTCAAAGAACCGTGAGAACCACTGGAAGAGCCTCTAAAAAAAGTGGTGGAGTGGGAACTAGATGTGGCAAGTACTGTGTCCACAGGTGATGGCCGAATGAGATCAAGACGAGTCTCCTCAGATAAGAGCTCAGAAATAGCCTATTCCAATGTAGAAAGAGGACAAAGATGCAAAAAAAAAAATACTCGAATAGGCTCAAAGACATCAGTGAGAGCCATAAAAGACATATTTAGGCACTGCTAATTGTGGTAGAGAGCAAACTGAGCAGTATCAGCAGAGCAGATTCAAGTAGGCTTAGACGGAATCAACTGGTCCCATAAAGTACACATCTGAGATAGGAAGGCGTTAATAGATTGGATAGGTTCCTATTTTATACAATGCAGAAAAATCAAAAACTGGTACTGATGAGCAAGGTCTACAGTAGTATAGCGGTTAGCCAGAAAGGCGCAGATAGAGTGACCAGTGTTAAAGAGTCCAAATTAAAGACTAATAGAGGGAATGGATGTATTTCGAAACTAGGTAATGATCTGATGATTCTTACTATCCCATTCCTCAAGTCATTCAATGAAATATGTGGCCATTTTAGCGACACCTTTAATAGGTGCCTCAATATTGCAGTGATATAGCGCCAAAGTTTCCTCCCCTTGAGAAAATTGGACATGACATGAGACCAAAGAATATAGTTAGGACTCTTTAAAGTGATAACAATAGGTCTGGATACCTAAGAACGCTCCATAGCGTAAAGATGTGTAAGAACAGAAACCCAAACAGGAGAGAACGATGGCAGAAAAGCTTGCAAAACAATAGAAATACCAACAACAGAGTAGAATTAGGCAAAACAGACTGCAGAAACAAACTCAAAAGGCCTAAATTATTCAAAAATTGGTCTGAAATGAAGAGAAAATGGCCAAAAAAGAACTAAACCAACCAAAAGAACTGAAAACTAGTCTAAACCAATTCTAGTGGACCGACGGTGAGGTGGCTGGAGCTAGAGGCTGGGACTTGACGTCAACATATGACATCACGAGGTTGGCGTCAGTGGCTAGCTGACATGATGTCAGCAGATGACATCACTAGGGTTGACGTTAGCAGATGCAACAAGGATACGCGTGGACGGGCACGTGGCGCGTATGATGGAGCGTGGAAGAGAGTCTACGCGTGGGGAAGACATGCCTAGCTTAGGGTGGCGGATGGGGGCACGTTTAGAGGAATTTTTGATGGTTGATCTCGAATTTCTGAGAGGAATCCAATGGTGTGATCAGATTTGAAATCTAGGCAGGATTGGTTTTGACATAAACATAGAAAACGAGACAAATTTGCAAACTAGTGACAAAAACAACAGATTAAGGTTGTGGAAGAAGGATTGAGAGGTGGCAGGAGCTTATGGCATTGATACCATGTTAGAATAGTTTGAATAACAATATCACAGAGAGAGAGAGAGAGAGAGAGAGAGAGAGAGAGAGAGAGAGAGAGAGAGAGAGAGAGAGAGAGAATCTTTGTATATTATTGAACTAAATAGTTACAATGGAAGACATCTACACTATATATAGGAGTATAAAGAGTGCTGTATAAGAAACCTATAAACTAGGAAAGCGTCAATTAAGGAAAGGAAAAAATCAATCCAATATGTGTATGATATATACTAACATATATAGAATATATGTTAACAACATCAACAAAATATTTCTGAAGCACCATAAGAGTATCCTATTAGCTAAATATTTCAACTTACTTTAATTGCCAGATACTACAACAAAATCGGGCTTTTGCTACCAAATTTATTTTGTGTAATTATTGACTTATTGTGACAAACAATGGCTACGAAATTTTGGTTTGTAACAACAAGGTTGCTTTGTGTGACAAATTTCACTCGTCACAATAAATTTTGAAGCAATCTCTAATATTTGATATAATGAAAAGTAAAAAAAAGTATCTATTGAAAATTCAATATGTTCGTAAATCACAGATATAGTTGCAAGCGTTAAGCTATATTTAGTCAATGAATTTTAAATTAAGTGAGCATTTGACATCAGCCATCAGATTTGCGTACCCCTTCTACATATACTCATAAAGAATCTATTTAGGTATGTTTCAATACATTCTACATCAATGGAATTCTATATGAGAGATAAATCATGCAAGCCAAAGGTATTTCATGACTTTCTACATAATGAACAACCTTGACTCTCTTGGATTTGCCGCCTTTGGTGGTTGCTCTTTCATATTTTTTTTTGAACAACAAAATTTCATTGATTATGAAAGTGTACATAATAGAAAAGAGGATAAATTAAAACTGAACAAGCAAACAAAAGCTTGATAGAAAAAAAATCAAACCAACTGATCTTAGGGGAAGAAAAAGGAATAGATTGGCAAGAAGCCAACAAACACAGAGAGAAGGGAGAGATATAGGACACTTCTAGCTAAAAATTCAATATTTTAAAAATTCAATATACAGTACAGATCAATATTTTAAAAATTCAATCGAACCAACCGGTTCAATTAAAAAAATTAGGAACCGAATTAGCAAGCAGTTCGGTTACACCCTCAAAACCATTTGAGCAAAAACATGACCTTATTTTTTAAAAACGCTCAAAATCACGGCTAAACCGGTAGTTCATCTAAACCATTTCTGATTCAAAGTATTCATCTGATGCAATGTGCCTCAATATCTGGACACGTGTTGGTTGTTCACCGTAATTTCAGCTTTTTTCTGACAAAAGGTGTAGCTTCACAATATTTTTACCCTTCATTTAAAGCAAGCATTAAATTTTTACTGATAGAAAGGACAACCCTAACAGGCTAAATTTTATTTTACTAATAGTTTTAAAAGTATGGCAAGACTAGCAATTTGACCCATCTTTTGCTCTTTCATGATAAGACTAGCAATCTGACCCATCTTTTTACTGACCAAAAGAACAATTCAAGAGGGTGTTCAAATGGTCTTCAAAGCATTTGAACGTGCGTTCAAACGTGAAACAAGTTCGTTCGAATGGTACATCAAGACGTTCGAACGGTAATCCAAATACAAAAAGCAAAAAATTCATTTAAATCATGTTTTAAGTGCATTAGACAGATTCAGAGGCATGGACAAGCATTAAAAGTGCATCAGATGTCCGTTTGAATGGGCGTTCAAATGGAGGCCCAATGGTTCGAATGCTTTGAGGGATTTGCAAATTTTTGTGCCTATTAAAGCTGGAATTGAGCCCTGTTTTGGAGAGTAGTTAATTTTTTAATTTTTAGGGTTTCTTTTAAAGTTTTAGGAGTAGATTAGAGTATAATTTTATTCTTTTTCATAGTTTTTTAATACTTGTAATCAGATTTAATCTTTTCCAACAGTTTTTCAGTACATATATTTGCATATCTATCGTGGAGGTCAGCATGGGATTAGTTGTGAAGATCAATTGAAAATCTTGAAATAACAATGGAGGTAATGGGTTTCAATGTTTCTCTCTTCTTCTTCATAATTCATTGTGATCAAACCCTAAATATTTATAAAAACTTAAATTTTTTACTAAATTCGATATTATTTATGCACAAACCCTAGTTTAGTATATTTACTGCGCAAATTGATGGTGTGAATATATAACTTTAATTTGATTACAAATCAAAGGGGTCGATTATTAAAGAATTCATGTTTCTATTGCTAAATCTTTTGAATCAAAGACTCGTATCGTTGTTGATGATTTGAGTTATCAAAAACCCTTCGTTGGGATTTTAGGTGAATTAATTAATTGGTTCAATTAGTTTCGAGACCTTTCTTTTATAGAAGTTAAATTGTTTTCAATACCATAGTTTAGTTAAATAAACTCCTTCAAAATTATTTTCTTTTTATTTTGTTAGAGTGTTTTCCTGAGATTTTTAAATCAAGGTAAGTTTTTATGTATGCACTGATCCTCTTCCTTATGGATTAACCTCGAATTTTATCGAGTTATTACTACATCGTGGTTGTGCACTTACGTTTTATTGCACGTTTCTCGAGCGATCACATTCCTCAATCCATTTTGCCATGTGTTCCCAAAGCTCAAATCAATCATCATGTCTAGTAAGTAGGTCCAGTTGACAAAGTTAAATGCTTTCTCAAAATCTAGTTTCAAAACAATTCTTGATTTTCTATTTCTTTTCCAATAATCAATGACTTCATTGTGATTCACTAATGATCTCATAGATTACTAGCTTTAATCTACTTGCTAGTGTTTCAGACAAAATCTTGTACATTGAGGAGACAAGGTTAATAGGGCTATAATCAAGAAAAGAATCAGGAAATTCAGTTTTATGAACCAGAGAAAGAAATGAAGCATTGATACCTCTAACAAGCTTTCCATTTGAGTGAAAATTATTGATGAAATTCATGATGTCTCACTTTTAAAATATGCCAGAATTTCTTAATGAAGTTAAAATTGAAATCATCAGGTCCTTCCTTTGCTGCCATTGCAATTTTTAATAGTTTGTCAAACTTCTTCCTATAGGAAAATGGATTCCAACCACTTGTTCCTTTCAGCCTTCAGATTTTGAGGAAGAGCTCCTCCCATTTTAGGTCCATCTTCCCATTTTTTTGAGAAAAAGTCAAATAAGAATTTAACTACTTCATCTTTTACTTTCTCTGGTTCATTGATGACTTGTCCTTGCAAGTAAATTTGCCCTATATAATTCCTTCTGAATCTTTTCTTTATGGAATTATGAAAGAAAGATGAATTTTTATCACCATGCTTCAGCCACAACACTCTAGATTTCTGCCTAGTCATAGACTCCTCTATTCTGTATGCTTTCCATAAATCAAACTTTGATTGGCTTCTTTCTGCAGTATCAGCTTTATTCAATGGTTCCACTTCACTTTTCATGCTAGTTAATCTACTACCATCAGGTCCAGGTGGTTGCTCTTTCATATTAGTTAATCTATTACCAAAATAATATAGTTGAATAACAGTGACATAACATCTCGATGAGATTTTCTGTCCAAATTTTCTAAAAGTATAGCATTTTCCTAATGAAAATAGTTTTTGGTTTTCTACACCCTTGCACTCTTTTGCCTTTAGTTTCTTCTACGATTCTTTCCACCAAAAGTGGCTGCTGGAGAGACTCGTCGTAAATGTTATCTTACTCTAAGACTCATTCTGTCCTAGGTGTTTCTATGGTTGTCTCATAAACTCTTCTATTTTTCTCTCTCTGTCTGTGTATGGATCTCACTCTCTTGTCTTTTGAAGTTTTAGTGTCTCTCTTAATCTCTTATTCTCAACTAAAGTTTTCCTCAGTCACAAGCAATTTTGCATTCCAGATCTACAATCGTAGGTTTGTTTGTGGTTTCCAAACCCCAGGTCGACATACTTTGCATTCCAAATCTAAAATCATAGGTTTACATTCCACATTGACAAAGCGCAATAGAGCCCCAATCAAGATCATGAAGCTTAGTTTTCTAATTTTAAAATTAGAGATTTAGTTTGTGATTCACCAAATACTCCAACAAAACGATATCGATCAAACTTTGGTTTGTTACAAAAATTAATTTTTTCATAAGTGTACATTTTCTGACAAATTTTAGTTGGTCACAATATATTTCACAGCGCTCTAATATTTTATGTAGTGAAAAGAAAGAAAGAAAAAATCTATTGAAAATTCAATGTGCTCTCAAATATCAGATACAGTTGCGTGCATTAAGCCATATATAGTCAATGAATTTTAAATTAAGTGAACAATTGACTTCAGCCATCAGATTTGAATACCCCTTCTCCATGTGTTCATAAAGAATCCATTTACGAATATTTCATTACTTTCCACATCAATGGAATTCCTTCTGGGAGATACATCATGCAAACGAAAGGTATTTCATGACTTTCTACATCAGTGGAATTCTATTCGACCGTCAAATAGTATGGCTGCTGGAGAGACGGTCGTCGTAAATGTTAATAAAAAATTACTCTATAGACTCATTTTAAATAAAAATATTAACCGCGATAGTTTTTAATTAAAATGTCCTAGGTGTTTCTATGGTTGTCTCATAAATGGTTTTTGGTTCTGCAGCCTTGCACTCTTCTGTGTCTTTAGTTCGTGAGATTCTTCTATTATGCTTTCCACCAAAAATAGCTACTAGAGAGACTCCTGGGTCCGAATTAAAGAATGAGGAAGCTCATGAGCATTGGGAAACACTTTGAAGGAGTTCCTCTAATGCCGTGGAATAGTACAACCACTGGTGATATCTATGGTCCTTTATAGGATCTAAATCTGCAAATTACTGGGTTGGTTTCTTGCTGTTTGATCTAAAAAAACACTTCCTGCCGACTTTACATTGTTTGCTGCTTTCCAGGGTTTTTTTTTCTCTTCTTAAGATCGAATGTGCCAAATTCAAGGAGTTGAAGTATATCTAAGATTACTAAGACACTTGTACTCTGACAAAGTACAACAAGTACTACGTATACTATGTTTAGATCCTGAATTTGTTAAGAAAAAAAATATAAAATTATCTTAGGTGTGAGACAAAGTGAAAAACAAAAGAACATAAAAAGTGACATCAATGTTTTGAAAATCGGACGGTTGAGTAAACCGAAAAAGTGACCGAATTAAGGGTTGTTTATTCAATCGTCAGATTAATCGAAACTGAATCGTGACGTCATAAATATAAATAAATAAAATATTATTTTATGTTTAATTTTTTTATTTTTTATGTTACTAAACTGCTTAATACACAGTAATACACAACTAATTAATACAAAAGTGTAATGGTTAGTGGGCCAACAACTCTTAGTGTACAGAATGTGATTCCTCTTTTTGTATATACAGAGAGAGTACAAAATGGAGAAAGGGTGGTAAACTTTGTGTAAAGTTTGTGGGTCTAGAGTTTAGGCATTCATTTTAAGAAAGAAAATACAATTCTTTCATAAAATTTGCAGAAAAAATTCTATTAAAATGGTGTAGCAGTGATATTTTTATAAATAAGAATCATCATGATATGTTTTTTATTTTTAAATAAATAATTCTCATTTAATCACATTATTCTAAAATTTTTTTAAGAACGTTATACTCTATATTAACGAGATAGAGGGTTAGTATTTATGACTGGGGAACGCTTACCCATAAAAGTGGGGCTCCTTCTTTTGTATGAAAGCACTGTCAAACAGATAGAAATTTGAAAAGCTTTGAAAAAAATTTTGTGAGGTGAGCTTTACCGTTAGTGAACCGCTGGATTTATTATAGGTTTTGGGTCTGGTTTTGCAATTTAACCACTGTTCTTTTTTATTTTATTGTTTGAACGGTTTTAGTGATAAACCGAATCATTATTTGGTCCAATTTTCGATTTTAGCAATTATACCGTTTAATTCGGTCTGATTTTTAAAACATTACTCGACATTGTCCATATTTAAAATAGAGGACGATTATCTTTAACACTACTTTTTATTTGCTTCAACTTGAACAATTCAGATAGTTATCTGAAACACACACACACATATATATAATGATTATGAAGAGTTTAGTTAATTACTGTCGGTCTCATCACGCTGATCCCAGAGGTAATGGAGGAATTTATAATGAAGAGAAGGATAAACACTGGCTGTAACGTCGCAAAGTGCTTATATGTTTCCAAGGTAGGCACTTTTATGAGGCGATTGACTAACTTACGTTTAATTCTAGTCAAGGATAGTGATTGACTTGTCTCCACAAGCGGATGGTTTCCATGTAATTTAATTTGAACGAATTTGAGTATGGTTTTAAGTTCAAAATTTCGGAATCCAACATAAACTAATTACACAGCTCAACTTTAACTTACTCAAATGTGGTTACAATTTAATGAGAAGAGCAAACAAAATAAAGCCGAAAATCCCTTGAGTTTTGAGGTATAATTGTAATCTACTACAAAAAGGCAATTGACAATCAAAGAAAAATGCTAAGTAATTTGAGAAATGATTGAGTTTAGTTGATCCAAACACCCGAAGAATTCTAAATTGTCATTAAAGGTTTATGACTCAAATTGCTAAGCCACAATCAAGGGTAGCAATTTAGAAGATTTGACTTTAAAAATTGGGCAATTCAAGTTCAATTGAAGTTAGATATGTAATCAATCTAAGGATCCTATATTAATATTATCGATTTGGTCAATTTCTTCCCATAATTGTTAAACCATGGCTTGGAATTGTCCAACTTAATCAATAACATAGGTGTTATAAGAAATACAACATTCAATCAAAGAAGAATATTAATCCAAAATGATAAGACAATGAAATCATGGGATACCTTCAAAGAAGCTTTGAATTCCTTGAGTGTTCTTCACAATTAAACCCAATTTGGTAAATTAGCTACTCATCTTCAAGTAAGAACTCCACAATTGATATGATTTGACGATGAAAAATTTGAATTAGAACAAGAAAGAGATTGAAAGTTTCTATTGAAATCAACTATTCAAATCAATTACAAGGAATATAGCAAGAGATTCTAAGCAATCTAACTATTACAATGGTAGGAAAGTACTTTCTCTCTTTAAAAAAACATCCTCAAACCCAGAAATTATGATACATCCCCAAATCCCCGTACAGATCCATATATAATAGTGAAGGAAAGAAAACAGGGATAACCAGGACCGTACGTATGGTCAGACCACCGTACGTACGGTTGGTCCACCGTTCATACCATTTTCATGCGGTATGGGTATACGCTAAATGAGCCTCTCAGTTTGAAAAATCTCATAGGCGTACGTATGGTCCTGTTCGCCGTACGTACAATTGAGGTACCGTACCTACGGTGAATAGTAACGTACGTACAGTCATGAGTGTTTTTGCCTATCTTCGTCCATTTTCAGCTCGTAACCTGCAAATCAAATATTAAAACGTATTAGAGACAATATAATATTAAAATAAAAAATATATATCATTAAATGGATTAACAAAGGCTATTTAGGGACTTTGGATTTCATTTTTGAGGTGTAATTACCACCCCCCCACCTAGCTTTTGCTAGTCCCTAGCAAAATACTAAAACTAAAGTAAGTATGTACAAAAGATAATCTCAACTTTCATAGGAGTCCTGGATACATTTAGCCTATGCATCAACCCTTTGAACTCCTAGGTTACTCATAGTGGACGAGAGGTGTCTCACGAGGGCTTACAGTAATGACACCACAAACATCAATTCAAAATCATCAATCCAAGACTTAGAACAATATGAGAATGGTGTATGAGTGTATCCGAGCAAGCTTAACATGTCACCCCTTATGTTAATGTAAGCAGGATTATATCATAAATAACACAACAATGAGGTTCATGTGCATGTGTGCTAGAGTCATGCAATGTAGCTTAGAAGTATCTGCTCACACATTCATACCCTTGGAGCTTTGATCCAAATCCTCACTGGACATACATTCTCAAACAACGAAGCACAAGGTTTTCCTTAATGGAATGCTCACAAAAAGAGTAAATTCCATGAAAAATGCAAGAGAGTACTCCAAATGTCAAAAACCGCAATAATGAAAGTGTATCAATCTTGACATGACTTCATGAAAGAATGCTTATAGCATAAAAATCAACTAATCATGATGACAAATAGGAACTCAAATTCAAACAAGATCTCACATGAAGTGCATACTTTTGGATCATCAAGGACTTTGTAAGAGAAAGCCAATAAAGTATCAAGATAAGGTTTAAGAGGAAAAGAAAAGGTAGAAGGATACACTACATACGTGATCGCGGCTTGTAATGTCAAGGAAGTAATTCTTCTATTTCTTTCTCACTCTATCTTTCTAGCATATTTTCTTGCCTATTTGTGGCTTCAACCCTTCTTTCTTTTATTGTTTCATTTCTTTCTTTTCCTTTCTTTTGATTTGTTTTCAATCCTATTGTCTTTTTCTTTCCTTTCACTTCTCTTTACTACCCTTGTTGCATACCTTCACCATTTTCTACATTTACACAACATAGCTCCTCTTCACTTTTTCATGAGCTTTAATAGAGTGAAGATTTGTGCCTTTTCAACTAGAGAGAAAAACTATTTCATCAATGATCACATCTCAAGTGAGATCATGCACCAAAAAAGGTCGAAAGATGTGGTTGCAAGGGTAATAAAAACAACACAAACTCTGTGGCTCAATAGGATGAAAGATGGCCTAAAATCATTTCCCAAAGCATATAAGAAATAAATCTTGAGTGAATGTGAGTGTCAACAATGTGAGTCAATATAAAGAAAATAAGCCAAATGCAACTGTGATGAAGCCATTGAAATGATAAGAAATAAGAAATCTCCTCGAGTAAGTGTAATCTTTCTTCAAAGAAGTTATAAAGCTCTAAAGCTCACAAGGTAAAAATCTCCACTCAAATAAGATTACAAATCCACAAACTAATACAATAAATCTGCATCCATGATTTGTGCTCAATAAGTATAATCCCCTCACTTAATGTGTACTAGAGATACTATCCCACTGAACGTCGAAATCAAAAAGTGAAATACTCACCTTACTTTGGATATAAACCATGCAACAATCTAACTATTCAAAAATTAAAAATTGAATTTCATGAATATGCCATGGTCCCTCATGCAATCAACCATCCACTATGAATAATAAAGATTAACGATGAATCAATAATGAATGCTAGCAATGAAGAACATACAATGAGAGAAACTATGTGATATCGTCAACCTCTTACTAACATGCTATCAGATAAGGCTAGATTATCCACTTAATTTATATCTAATAGAAAACCTGTATATACAAGAGATCGAAGTACAACCAAAAGATATATATATTTATATATAATGCTTAAGAAGAGATACAAGACATGTGTGATGGAGTTTTAGATACATTGGACAAAATGAAGTATAATAAAATGGATGCTATCTAAACTCTATCCAAACTAAGGCCCAAAATCATCATCATCTCGACAATCATGCCCTCCCAAGGATGCAGGGGCTGAAGGACCTACTGCTAAGTCTAGATAATCAAATGGTGATAATGGCCCATCATCCCCAAGTCTATTCAAAATATCTGTCAACATCTGACTCTGGCGTGCCTGCTCCTGTTTGACCTCCTCCTGAAATCTGGTCTAAGAGGCCTGAAACTCTGCTATATGAGCTGTTTGGGCTGGCTGGAGAGCAGTGATCCGAGCTGCTTGGAGAGCAGTGATCTGGGTTACTTGTAAATCTATAAATCTTTGACCAAGCTTTGTATAAGTTGTCTGTAAGGTAGTAACAACCAACTGCATCTGCTGAATGATGGTGGTCTGCTCCTCAATACGCGTGTTGTGCTGCTCCAAAAGCTAAACAAGTAATTGTAAGGCTAGCTGTTACTCCTCAACTGGTAATGGCTACTGTCCATCAGCTGACCGTTGCTACTGCTACTGTCGAAGCTGGGCCTGAGTAACTGCCTCAGCTTAGCTCTAGATGCCCTCAAGCTGGCCCACTGCCCTGTTCTATGAGGACAGGGCAATTAGTGCAAGTGCTGTTGTTCAAGGATCATCCTCTGGAGCTGTAACTCCAGCTCATCTAATAAGCTTAGTCATCATGCCGACAAACGAAAGGTACCCTGCGACTTGGTAAAAGCCGTGGACTCATAAAGACTTTAAACATATAGTAGGGAAGATCAATGGTCCTACCTGTCCCTAGGTGAATCACTCCTAAAAATGATATAGACTTGAGCTTCCCCGCAAGCGAACGGGTGTGCGATTGAAGTATAATTTGATGGTATCCTGTATCGTTCTCCTAAAGGATCAAGCCAAATATAGGCATCACAAAGGTATACAACAAACAAATTGATTCATATTAGAAATTCATTTAGGCAAATTGAATTAACTATCTACAAAGAAGACTAAAAATATATCGAGGGTGAGAGTATTTTGACTACCGAATTAAGCTAATTAAACAAAGTACTAAGGCCAATTCTAACTAGATTTGAAAACAAGTAA
Source organism: Euryodendron excelsum (assembly GCA_033060915.1). NCBI lineage: Eukaryota > Viridiplantae > Streptophyta > Magnoliopsida > Ericales > Pentaphylacaceae > Euryodendron > Euryodendron excelsum. The sequence goes on along the minus strand of CM065377.1, from coordinate 54,454,030 downwards.
TGAAAAGCTTGAAAGCAATGAAATAATCTTTAATGTAATTGATCTAATCTACCAATTCTCTACAAATGTCTCAATGGAGGATTTGATAACTCAAACCAAGGAATCACTCCGTGGATCCTTGATTCGAAAGATTTAGACCATAAAAATAAGAGTTCATACTCAATTGGATGTGAATTTGTCTTCAATGTTAAGAATCATAGAAGCAAATCATCAATTGTACAATATCTATACCAATTTAAGAATTGTGTATAAAGATTACCAATAGTGATTATGAATTTAGGTTTTCTATAGATTTACAACATAATTGAGATGAATATGAAGAAATCATAAGATAATTCATTGAAGTGTATATACCTTCATTGAAGACCTTGAAGATTCTTGGTACATCGTTACAATTGCATCCAAGGATGAGTTCAGTTACTTGAATCCATACACAAATGCACTAGAAATGGTAAATCTTTCATTACTTGTAAAGGAAACTATTGTTTGGCTATAAGGAAATTGAGGAAAAACAAAGGAAAATCTTTAAATACATTTTCTCTCTTTATATCTATCTAAAATTTATAGAAAATACGTCCAAAAACTGGAAGAAGAACTATATTTTCGACCAAATCTGATATATATAGGCACAGGTAGTTAGGACATTCGAACGCCAAATTCCATTGTTGGAACGCCCTTTATGGTTGTTCGAACGGACTCCGAATGTTGAACTTGGCGTCAAACGATCTTCAAACGGGAAATATGGCTCTCTGAATCTTATCAAACTTGCTTCAAATGGAGAGTGCACCTCTCTGAATCTCCAAAATTTGAACTTGGGTCGTCGCATCATTCAAACGGTGCTTCGTCGCACTCGAACACTTGATGCCATCAGAAGGTCGTTCGAACAGACTGTTCGAACACCAAGTGAGGTTGCTCGGACGGCCATCTAAGCTTTTTCTCACTTTTTGCCCCTTTTTTGCCTAATTCCTACAATTCCAAAGAGACAAAGGCCAATCAGTACAATTTATACTAAAAAGTTAAAATAAAGCCTAAAATGAGACTAACAATCCACTAATAAGGGGATTGTGATTACACTTTTAGAGTGTAATCACACCCCCCCCCTCCCCCCCCCCCCCCCCCCCCCCCCCCCCCCCCCCATAGCTTTTTGCTAATCCCTAGCAAAATCTATACAAGAAAGAAAGGATATATATACAAAAAGATAATCTCCCTTTTGTAGGAGTCTCGGATGCATTTAGCCTATGCATCAAGCCTTTAAACCCCTAGGTTGCCCTAGTGGACAAGTGGTGTCTCGTGAGGGTTTCCATTGATGATACCTACAAACATCTCTTTATAAGTTGTAACATTTAAATGAGATTAAGGAATAACAACTAATCAAGCCATAATCAATGCATGCTACTCTCACTTCTTAACACTTATAAGATCATACAATATGCCATGCAAAAGAGAGGTTCAAGTGAATGTGTGAAATATCATGATAAAAGTTCAATTCGAAACATCTCTAAAGATAAATTCATCTTTTAAAGTTTTGATCCAAACCTCACTAGGAATACACTCTCAATTAAAAGACCCACAAAATTCTCACAATGGTATGTTCAGCAATGAAGTAAATGTAAAGAGACACATCAAGTGAACATACCAATTACAAAAATCGAAAAGATAGAAATGTATTGACTTTAGCATAGCTCAATGAAAGAAAGTTCATATTTAGGTATTGATTCAAAGATATTGACAAGATATAGCCTATTTTCTATTGAAAACTTTAATCAAGTACAACTTAGATCACTAATCCATGTAAAGATGAAAATAGCAATGTAAAAGAGGTGAAGGGTGAGGGTAAAGAGATAGTAAATGGTCATATCATGTGTGATCAAGATATAAAATGATAAATGCAAAGCAACTACAACTCTTTCTCTTTTTAGTCGTTTGATACACTCTTCTCTACTTCTTGTCCTTTCTTAAAATATTTTCACATCAATTTGTTTTTTTTTTTTCGAACTCCTTTTTCATTTTTTTCTTCTTTTCTTTCATCATCCCCCCCCCCCCCCCCCCCCCCCCCCCCTTTTTTTTTTTTTTTAGCATCTACTCTTTATACTTCAAGATGTTTTTTTTGTGTTGAAATCTCCAAATCAATCTCTCTTTCTTTTTTTTTTTTTTTCAACTTTAGTGATGAAGTAACACACCATTTTCTCACTTGGACGTCCCTTTGTGATACAAGAGGAGAAATTACTTTGCATTTTCCATTATACAAGCAAGAGATCAACAAGGGTGAAAGGAAATGTATGGCTTGGCAATGAAAAACTAATGGCTGTCAAGAAGAATATGGTATAAGATCATTTCCAAAGTTGTATAACCGAAGCATTTCATAGAATACAAGTGCCAATATCAAGATCAAAACTCAACTCATGAACCAAATACAAACATAATGAACTTATTGAATTAAATGAGGGTGAAAATCTAACCTTGAGTAAATGTAAACGCTCCAAAAGGCGATAAATGCTCTAAAGCTCATAAGGTAATAATCTCCACTAATGTAAAGATGAACATGATAGAGATAGTAAAAATTGATGCTCATCATCATAATTGTGCACAATAAAGTGATCCCCTCTACTTAAGCATGAATAAAGCACAATCTATAAAGAGATCAAGTATAGAGAGATAAAGAATCAATCTTAGCAAAATAAAAGCACATGTTCCTCTCTTTTCATCGCAAATAACACTCTCTCAAGTCACGTCATGGTATTCAGAAACAAAGAGTCAACACTTCCACCATGCAAACTAGGAATCAATATAGAAGAATATGAAAAGAATGTGCTAGACTATAAAAGGAAATGATACCGAGACTATACAAACCCATATCTCTGGTAAATGATACAAGTGGTAACAATCAAAGTCATCCATACTACACCTGTAATCATACAACTAAAGCAAGAGATAGAGAATGTCATCAAGTGGAATAAACATAAGATGAACTCAAAATGAAATACAGTCCACTAATGCAAAACAGAGTTGTAGATACATGGTATGATAATGTCAAAATATTGTAGTATCTAAACTCTAAACTGAAGGGTCCGGAGTGTCGTCACTGTCGGCTCGCTGTCTTTAAACTAGGAGGGTCAACTACTGAATGCTTATCTGCTGGTGCTGAATGTATAGCCCTCTAGTGCTGCTATATGGTCAGTCTGTGCCTCCCGAGCAACTAACTCGGCTGCCGCTCGCTCCTCGAGTCGCAGCAATGCCTATGTCTACTAAGCTAATGTCTTAGTGATCTAAGTCAGTGTCTACCCCTGCTGATCAATCTTGCCATCATCTGCTGGAGAATTGGAAATGGATCAGCTGGTTAAGGCTGAGCTGGAGCCTCCTACTGCTGTGGCTGATCCTTTGCCTGAAGATGAGAATGGGACTGATGAACTATCAATCTATCAATAGGAGACTATGGCTGCTCCCTCAATAAACCCGGTATGTACCTCGTAGTTGCCTCTATAACTCGAGTGAGAAGTGCTCCATAAGGGCCGGACCTGTGAGTCCTAGGCTGGTCAACCTCCTGGCGCAGCACCATGAACATGTATCTAGGAAGATCAATGGTCTTCCTAGTCCCTATCGCCCACAAAAGCGCTGCTTGCTCCCAACTACAGTCAGTGTGCCTCCTAAGAGGTAATAAAGAGTGGAAGCTGAAAATAGATAGGGGTCGATACCTGGGAAGGATCACTCATGAGGGCATATGCTGCCTATCTAACCATCGAGTCCCAACAACACAAACCTCATGAGCAATGACATCAAAATCGGGGGCCCCTTCCATCAGATATCCAAACTAAGCCCCCTCGACTCTAGGTTTCCTATATATCTAAAAAAATGTGTAGGGAATGATCTAGATAGTGTGTCCCTAACCCCATGAAGTGATCCTCTTGTGCCCCGGTGCAATGGTGATCAGACTCACGTTAGTAATGAACTCAGCAAGTAACATGACTACACATGGCTCAACAAACTGTGTGAGAGGGACCCACTGCCTTGCAGTGAATGCCTCCTCCCATCTACATGGCTCCCCTCTAAATACTGCTAAAGTCATCATCCTCTTTAAAGGCATGCCCCTAATACTCCAGGTCTGATAGAAGGCATCAGATGCTGCCCAATTGATAAACTGCTCAGCATCATAAGCGGCTGGTAGAGCAGCCATACTAGGCAAACTACTCAAACGAATGAAATGAACAAGAATGGCACAAGTAGAATACCTATAAAAAGGCAGGCTTACACTACAAGACCTCGGTAAGTGCAAAAATTGGGGTGCCGACACTCGAACAGGGTCCCGCTAGCTCGAACAATCAAATCTCAGATAATATAGGAGTGAAAGAGTGTTTGAACGTATGAAAATGAGTTTGAACGCCCCTTTATATAGACCTGCCTGGCCGTTCGAAGACCGTTCAAACTGTCACTTAAGGTTGTTCAATATAGCGCGCAACGATCGTTCGAACGAACTCACCGTTCGAACACCTCAAAATAACGTTCAAATGCCTAGTTCGAACGTATCATCATGATACCATTCAATATAGCAAAAATGCTTCGTTCGAATGACCACATCGTTTGAACGACCCCCCCCCCCCCCCCCCCCCCCCCCCCCCCCCCCCCCCAAAACAAAAGGAATAACACTATCCTCAGGGCAGAAAATAGAGCAAGGCAGAAAAGAAAGGGCAGGGAGGGAAAACAGGGAAACAGATTATAGAACCTCAACAAACTATCCACTAAGAAAGATGAGAACAATATAACCAAAGAGAAGAGACATGAGAGATCATGAGAAAGCAAGCTAAGTGCCATGAAACATCAACAAAACAACATTGGACATTAGCCATACTACAAACTACAAAGTACTACTCATGCTTCTCGGGCGCTGTGTGACTTGGGACCCCAGCATTCTTCGAAGTGGATGAGGGATCGACGGAAGGAAAGAAGTAAGGAGCAACAAGCATGGAAATCTCGTTGGCCTTCTCCTCAAGGAGATCCATCTGTGTAAGAGGTGTAAACATGTGAAGAAATGCAGCATAGTCGGGATCCATGGTTACCAACTAGTCATGAGTGGGAGTGGAACTTTCTTTGGAAGTGCTCTTGGAAGCCATGGGAGTATTAAGAATGAAGAGAACAAGAAGGCCACTCAAAGAGAGATGGGAACAAGAGAAAATAGGGGATCACCAAGCTCATTAATAGGCTAAAATGCTGAGGGATGGTCAGAGTACTAAAGGGGAACAATTTGCATGCAAGATTTGGAATCTGAAAAGTCAGATACCATTCGAACAGTGGATGCTGCTGCAAAGACTCACAACTCTATTCTACAGACCCCTATTCCTGGCCTGCTACTGAAACAGAACAAAAAACAGAAACTATACAAAAACTAGAAGAATTATGAAAGAAAAAAGAAAATAACCAAAACAAATCCTAATCCTAAAGGACTAAGATGGCAATGGAAGAAACTAACTAAAACTAAGAAAGGGAGAAACAAAGAACAAAACTAAGAACACTAAGAAAGAAGAAAGAAAAGAAACTAACTAAATTTATCCCTATTTCTAAAAGACTAGAACATGGGCCATTATCACTCAAAGGAGGGTGGATCAATAAGATCCACACAATCTAAGTTGCCCTGAAAGGTCTCAAAATATGGCTTCAACCATTGGCCAATCATCTTGAAAGCTGACCCATTAGTGAGATTCTTCACTTCTATAGCACCATGGGAAAAAATATCGGTAACAAGGTAGGGACCCACCCACTTACTCCGTAACTTGCCCGGAAACAAATGAAGGCGCGAATCTTAAAAGAAGAACCTTTTGACCAATTTTAAAGGTTTTGCAAATAATGTGTTGGTCATGAAATTTCTTCATGCGGGCCTTAGCAATTTTAGCTTTTTCGAAGGCATCATTCTGGAGTTCATCAAGCTCATTCAATTAAAGTTTTCAGTGGATGCCCACGGCATCAAAGTCCTCATTACATTGTTAGATGGCCTAATAGGCTCTATGTTCAATTTTCACTGGGAGGTGACAAGCTTTTCCATAAACAAGCCTATAGGGTGATGCACCAAGCATGGTCTTGTAACCCATACGGTAAGCCCACAATGCGTCGGTTAACCTAAGGGACCAATCCTTTCTATTAGGGTTGACGATTTTTTCAAGGATTCTCTCAATCTCCCTATGGGCTAACTCGACTTGCCCTTGAGTTTGAGGATGGTAAGATAGGCCAACCTTATGAACCACACCATACTTCTTCATTAAGAATGCAAAAGGTCTATTACAAAAGCATGAGCCACTCTCACTAATGATGACTCGAGGCATGCCATAACTTAAGAAAATGTTCTCCTTCAAAAAGTGGACCACCACTTGGTAGTCATTGTTCCAGGAGGCAGTGGCCTCCACTCATTTTGAAACATAGTTCACCACCACTAAGATGTAAAGGTAACCAAAAGAGTTAGTGAAGGGTCCCACGAAGTCAATTCCCCAATAATCAAATATTTCCAAGATAGTAATGGGTTGAAGAGGCATTATGTGACACTTAGTAAGAGTTCCTAAACATTGGTACCTATCACATGCAAGACAAAATACATGAACATCTTTAAAGATGGTTGGCCAATAAAGGCTACATTGAAGAATCTTAGCGGTGGTCTTTTTGGAGGAAAAGTGTCCTCCACAAGCTTGGGAGTGGCAAAACTCCATAACTTGTTAGAATTCATAGTTAGGCACATAATGTTGAATAATTTGATCCGGGTAATACTTAAAGAGGTAAGGATCATCCCACCCCCCCCCCCCCCCCCCCCCCCCCCCCCCCCCCCCCCCCCCCCCCCCCCCCCCCCCCCCCCCCCCCCCCCCCCCCCCCCCCCCCCCCCCCCCCCCCCCCCCCCCCCCCCCCCCCCCCCCCCCCCCCCCCCCCCCCCCCCCCCCCCCCCCCCCCCACAACAAACCCCCCCCCCCCCCCCCCCCCCCCCCCCCCCCCCCCCCCCCCCCCCCCCCCCCCCCCCCCCCCCCCCCCCCCCCCCCCCCCCCCCCCCCCCCCCCCCCCCCCCCCCCCCCCCACCCCCCCCCCCCCCCCCCCCCCCCCCCCCCCCCCCCCCCCCCCCCCCCCCCCCCCCCCCCCCCCCCCCCCCCCCCCCCCCCCCCCCCCCCCCCCCCCCCCCCCCCCCCCCCCCCCCCCCCCCCCCCCCCCCCCCCCCCCCCCCCCCCCCCCCCCCCCCCCCCCCCCCCCCCCCCCCCCCCCCCCCCCCCCCCCCCCCCCCCCCCCCCCCCCCCCCCCCCCCCCCCCCCCCCCCCCCCCCCCCCCCCCCCCCCCCCCCCCCCCCCCCCCCCCCCCCCCCCCCCCCCCCCCCCCCCACCCCCCCCCCCCCCCCCCCCCCCCCCCCCCCCCCCCCCCCCCCCCCCCCCCCCCCCCCCCCCCCCCCCCCCCCCCCCCCCCCCCCCCCCCCCCCCCCCCCCCCCCCCCCCCCCCCCCCCCCCCCCCCCTCCCAAAAAAAATAATGCACATTTCGAAAGAACTTGCGTTTATCAATGGATGACCAATGGGATGGAACCTCACCGATTACAAGATAGTTTGCAATATCGGCAAACCAAGGGGGAGGAACTTTCTTTAAAGCATGCACATGCAAGATTTGCTCATTTGGGAAATGTTCATTGATAGGAGTGGAGTAGGTGGCTCTTCCATCAAAGGGGAGCTGGGACAAATGATCCGCTACTACATTTTCTACCCCTTTTTTTTATCTCGCATTTCAATATGGAAATCTTGAAGCAATAAGTGTTGGCCCAAGTAGGCAACCCAAGAGGGGGGGTGAATTGGGTTTTATAGAATTTTTAACAAGAGTTTCAACTAAAAAATCGTTTATGGATTTTAGAAACAAATAATCAAAGTATATGTATCAAGCAAATGAAGTGTACATTAAAACAAGTATTTGCAAGCATGCATAATGAGCAAGTAAGCAAAACAGAGGCAGAAGAAATATGCACCAGATTTATAGAGGTTCGGCCAACCTTGCCTACGTCCTCTCTTCTTCGATCCTTTCGAAGGAATTCCACTATGCAATACACCTTACACAGCCGCTGGTTGTGCCACGAGTGCCCAGCTCACTCTTTACAAAAGCTTCTTCCCAAGCTTTCAAAACCCAAGAGATTTTGTCCAAGCTTCTCTTAAACTTACAAGTGTTTTTCCCAAGAACACTTAAACTTACAAGGTTACAAACCCTCCCAAACAAGAATGAATGAAGATTATACAACGAGTGACTCTCCTAGTGAGTATACAAATGAATACAACTCAATGGATAACTTTAAACACTCAGCAAAAATATGTAACAGTTAGGTGCAGGTGATTTTCAGCTTTGAAGCACTTGATATGAATGGTATGATTGCTCTCCTCTTCTTCTTTGAAGCTGTATATATCTCATATATATAGGTATGGATCGATTCTAGCCGTTGGAGAAGTATGGGAGAAGATTTGGATGTGTTTGTGCCCATACCGTCTGTCAGAAAACTAGCCGTTAGAGTCTAGGAGTCGACTCTTTTCACAATGAGTCGACTCTTTTTGCATTTCAGCAGATTTTTTAAGTTTCTGTCCAAATGAGTCGACTCCTTTGTCCCAGGAGTCGACTCTTTTCAGCAGTCTGCAGAATTGTTTGTTCTCTGTTGCAATGAGTCGACTCTTTTTGGCCAGGAGTCGACTCTTTTAAGCTTCCAGCAGAATTCCAAGGCTCTGTTCGAATGAGTCGGCTCTTTTAACTTGAGGAGTCGACCCTTTTTCCAAAAACCCATATTTTTGCAACTTTTCTTCATTCTTTTTCAAAGCTTCCAATCTCTTCAAGGATCATCTAAAAAGGCTTTTTAAAGCTTGCAAACACTTCTTCAAGATTAGATGACTCCAAGAACATCTTCAATCCATTCAAGGTGAGTTTTCTTCATCTTCATCATTTGTAGGGCTCTTCCATTATCATAGCTTCATCTATTGATTCAAGTCTTCTTCAATATCTTCAAGAGAGCTTCCACGACTTAGAATCTTCATTTCTTCAATCAACATGGCTTCTCCATGGACTTCAACAACTCAAGAAAGCTTTCCAAATCTTGTGATTCCTTCCATGTCTTCAAGACATCTTCAAATCTTCTAAGAAAACTTTCATATTTTGAGTTGGTATCTTTTTCTTCCATTCTTGAAAGATATCTTCAAGTACTCAAAGTCATCAATCTTTTAAATCAAGACTTTGATCATTTTCATTTTTCTTCTTTGATATCCATCATCTTCATTCCCTTATAAAGTCACCATTGTTGAATATGCTATTCCTTCATGCTTATCAATCTTCAATCTAGGATTTTCATTAACTTGAGATTTCTTCTTCTTATAATATCACCTTTGTAGAATACATTACTTCATCATGCTTTTCATCATAAATCCTTTATTATGATAAGCTTCAAATCAAGATCTAATTGATAATTCATCTACACACTAAGTAGAATTATTAGATCATTTAACCATGTTTTGTTATCATCAAAATCAAGGCATTGACTCAACAATCTCCCCCTTTTTGATGATGACAAAACATTAAAAATATATGCAATTAATTTCAACATGAAACATGAGGATTAATATGTATGAGAAGTATGAGACTTCAAATGTCCAGTACTTCAAATTTTCAGTTTTCTTCCCTGTTTCAATATATTTTTCATAAGTATTTCTCCCCCTTTTTGTTAATCAATCAAAAAGGTATGCAAATTTGGAATGAAAAATGGGGAATCATAGTCCAAATAAGGAAATTTCTCCCCCTTAATGAAGGAGTTTTCTTTGAAATGGCTTAAAACAATTTTAAGAGTAGTATGCTCAAACCTCTAAGAGACTCAATAACTTGCAATAGCAGAAAAATTTAGAGAAAGTGAGATTTTTATACCAATCATTTGCTCCCCCTTGCTTTTGTACTTGGTGCTTGAGAGTTTTATTGCTTAAGATCCACTGAATCAGGTTCATGCTTCTCATCAGACAAAGATTCCAACTGAGGTCTCAGTTTTCAAGGCAAAACAAATTCGAACTCAGAAGTGCAGAGCATGTAGGCATCTGGTGATGTAGAAAATTCATACTGCATTTATGGCATTGGATGCTTCTTACTGCTTCAACTTCATTAAACCAATGCTCCTCCTTTCCTTTGCAGTTGATGTCTTATGATATAATTCATGGTAGTGCATTGAGGAGTGTTTTCTCTCCTTTTGATCTTTTTGAGAAAAATTTCTCCCCCTTTTTGTCAAATCCTCAAAAAGAGGAATAATAGATGGAGAAAAACAGACAGGTACAATAGCAAAAAAAAATAGAAAACAATGATGTTTATGTGAAGATCATTTACTAAGACAGTTAAAGCAATCATTTATTCAGCAAAATCAATCAATGTTAAAGCAATCATTCATTCAGCATTGTTAAACCATTCATTCATTCAACCAAACACAAATGAGATAGCAATGTTAAGATAAAGAGATTCAAAGCACACCATTCATTCATAAAGAAATATTAAAAGAGTTTAACAAAAAGAACCATCCATAAACATATTACATGATGCTTTAGAAAATGTCTTGTTCAAAAACAGAAAATAGAGAGTTCAAAGGCAGAGGTCTTCATTTTCTTTTGGGAGAAGGGGTTTGAGAGAGATCAACTGGATTATCAGCAGTGTTTGTAAATTTGCTGCTTGAAGGTCTTTGTCTCAGGCCATATTTGTGAGGAGCAACAGAAGACTTTGAAGGAGTTTGGTCAAGGGGATCAGAGGGGTCTGCAGGTGATGGCTGAGAAGAGGTATGCTCCCTTCCACTGGATCCTTCCAACTCATCAGTACTTGAGTCTTCTGCTACAAATTCTGCTGCTGAAGGGAAGAGTGGCTGGTATTGGTCTCCCACCAGCTTCTTCATATATTTGCCAATATGCTCAGTGGAAAGAGCAATGTCATTGGCAACTTTCTCTCTGATTTTGGTTCCTTCAGACACAAAGGCCTTGCTCAATTCTCTTACCTTCTTTTCAACAAAGAATAATCTAGTTGCCCCATTATCAATTTTCTTATCCAATTTGGTGAACATCTCTTCTTGATGCCTTTTCAAGTCTCTTACCATGCTCATCAAAATACTCATATCTACTGATTGGCCACCTGGAACGATGCTCATTGGAAAAAGTTCCCTTGGAGTAGGAGAAGAGGCAGGTCTAGAGGGTTCACCACTTTCTGGTATGGCACTGGAAGGTTCACCTCTTTCAGTGGATTCAATTCCAGGAGTCCCACTGTCAATGTGTTTCTCTTTTCTAGGGGTCCAGGTCTTGCTCTGTGGGTTGAAGTGATAGCCCATCCTTGACAAAGTTTTCTGATTATACTCATCTGAATTTGAATCAGGAGTTCTGTGCTTTTCACCTCTTAAATCTATCTTAAAGTGTTTAAAAATTTTGGTCAAGAGGATCCCATAGGGTAGGCTAACTTTGGTTCTTGAGGCTTTGACAATGTGCTCTAAAATAAACTCAGGCAAATCAATTTTAGTGTCTGTCAAATAAGCCCAGAGGAAAAACAATTCCCTTTCAGTGATGTAGTCAAACTTCCCACCTTTAGGAATGAGAATATGACAAATAAAGTGATGCACCAGTCTCAGTTCCAAAGGCAACTCATTGGCCATGGGTTGGAATGAATCATCAGTAATTTCCTTTCCCAGTAAAGCAGATAAAGCAGTCTTTCTACTAACATCTTTCTTGTCCATTTGCCCACCACTACCAATTTTTAAAATTTGACAAATCACTCCTTTAGTGAGGGTAATGGTTTCACCCTTCACATAACTAATCACATTTACTTCTCCAGTTTCCTTTTCTACATGGGCATAGAATTGTCCAACAATTTCAGGATATACATCATCCTTTAACAAAGTAATAGATTTCCAACCAAGGGCTTCAAATTTTGGTTCAAAAGCAAACTTCTCTTTAGCAAAGAAAGCATAATCTATCCATCTTCCATTTAAAATGACTCTAGAAGAGAAAATTTTCTCATACTTATCTTGATTTGATTTCTTCTCAAAGTAAATGGTGTTGTCGAGAAATACATCTTCCTCCTCCTCAGTTTGCTTCCCTTTTCTCCTCTTTGAAAGCTTAGAAGAGTCCCCTTTAGTCTTCCTCTTCGTTCCTCTCTTAGATATGGGAGTCGGCTCTTTTAGGGCTTTCTTGCCTTTCTTCGATGGAGCAGGTTTAGGAGCCATGGAAGGTTGCAAATGACGGTTGAAGGAAGTTAGAAATACTCTAGGATGATCAAATATAGGTTGGGTAAGGATTGAGGGAGAGTTTTTCGGTGGTTGGAAGTGGAGATGGCCGTTGATCGTGAAAGAAGAGAGAAATTTGAAACGTTGGAATGATTTGAATAAAACAGGGGTGTTACAGTTTTAAAGTGATTTTAACTTAAATGAGTCGACTCATGGTTAAAAAGGGTCGACTCTTTTTGAGCGAAGAAAGCTTCCTGAGCTCTCTGTTCAAATGAGTCGACTCTTTTGCCAGGAGGAGTCGACTCTTTTCGACAGAGGACATCTGGGGCTGATTCCAGAGTCCAGGAGTTGACTCTTTTGGAGCATGAGTCGACTCTTTTTCTCCAGAAATGCAAAGATGTGTTTTTAAAAGCCATGAAATGCATCAAACAAGTTTGTAATCAATTTCAAGGATACTTATGCATTTATCAAACATATATAGACATCTAAGCATTCAAGATAAAGGGTTGCTCATTCCCAATTCTCTCCTAATCATACAAAACCTATCTTCATTCAAGGGTTTTGTGAATATATCTGCAAGTTGATGTTCAGTACTCACAAAATCAAGCAAAATGTCACCTTTTTGCACATGATCACGTATAAAATGATGTCTAATCTCAATGTGCTTTGTGCAAGAGTGTTGGATAGGGTTTTTAGTCAGATTGATGGCACTTGTGTTATCACATCTAACTGGAATATGTTCAAATGTTAAACCAAAGTCTTCTAATTGATGTTTTATCCAAAGCACTTGTGCACAACAGCTTCCGGCTGCAATATACTCAGCCTCGGCTGTAGAAAGTGCAACAGAGTTTTGTTTCTTACTAGACCATGAAACAAGCATATTTCCAAGAAATTGACAAGATCCACTAGTACTTTTTCTATCAACTTTGCTACCAGCATAATCAGCATCTGAATAGCTAATTAAATTCAAAGATGTGTTTTTAGGATACCACAATCCAAGATTAGGTGTGTGTTTAAGGTATCTAAATATTCGTTTAACAGCAACAACATGTGATTCCTTTGGATTAGTTTGAAATCGAGCACACAAACATACACTAAACATAATATCAGGCCTACTAGCAGTCAAGTAGAGCAATGAGCCTATCATACTTCTATATAGCTTGGTATCTACCGAAATACCTTTCTCATCACTGTCAAGTTTTGTTGAAGTACTCATAGGAGTGCCCAATGGTTTCGCATTTTCCAGCCCAAACTTCTTGAGTAGATCTTTGATGTACTTAGCTTGGTTAATGAAAATTCCTTCCCTTGATTGTTTGATTTGAAGTCCAAGGAAGTAATTGAGCTCACCCATCATGCTCATCTCAAACTCACCCTGCATACACTTAGCAAATTCTTTGCAAAGCTTTTCATTAGTAGAGCCAAATATAATGTCATCAACATAAATTTGCACAAGCAACATGTCATGATTTTTAACCTCTATAAAAAGAGTTGTATCAACCTTTCCTCTCGTAAAATCATTTTCGGTTAAAAATTTGCTTAGCCTTTCATACCAGGCCCTTGGAGCTTGCTTTAAACCATATAATGCTTTAGTAAGTTTGAAAACATGTTCTGGAAATATAGGATTTTCAAAGCCAGGAGGTTGTTCAACATACACCTTTTCAGAAATAAAACCATTCAAGAATGCACTCTTCACATCCATTTGATAGAGTTTGAAATTCTTGAAACATGAAAATGCAAGCAACATTCTAATAGCTTCTAATCTAGCTACAGGTGCATACGTCTCATCAAAATCAATACCTTCTTCTTGACTATAGCCTTGAGCTACAAGTCTAGCCTTGTTTCTAATAATGGTTCCAGATTCATCCATCTTGTTTCTAAACACCCATTTGGTTCCAATTACAGGATGATCTTTAGGTCTAGGAACAAGATTCCAAACCTTATTCCTTTCAAATTGGTTTAATTCTTCTTGCATGGCCATAATCCATGACTCATCATTTTCAGCATCTTGAAAACATTTTGGTTCTATTTGTGAAAGAAAAGCAAGATGATTACACACATTTCTAAGAGATGATCTTGTTCTTACCCCTTGTGATGGATCACCTAGTATTTGCTCTGTTGGATGGTTGTGGACAAATTTCCACTCCTTTGGCAATCCTTCATTCTCATTTTGTTGGCTTGAGGAGTCATCTTGATTTCCTTTGTCATGTGGTGAAGCTTCATTTTGAGTTTGATCAATGTTCATCTTATCCAAGTTCTTCTCCACATCATCTATATCATCATTCACAGCCTTTCTAGACAAAGAGTTTAGTTCATCAAAAGTAACATGAATTGATTCTTCAACAACTAAGGTTTTCTTATTGTAAACTCTATAAGCCTTGCTATGTGAGGAATATCCTAAAAAGATAGCTTCATCAGATTTTGCATCAAATTTACCAAGGTTGTCCTTGTTATTATTTAACACAAAGCATTTACATCCAAAAGCTCTAAAATATGAAACACTTGGTTTCTTGTTTTTCCAAAGCTCGTATGGGGTTTTATTTAAAAATTTTCTTACCAAAACTCTGTTTAACACATAGCAAGCTGTGTTAACAGCTTCAGCCCAAAAATATTTTGGCAAATTGTTTTCATAAAACATTGTTCTCCCCATTTCTTCCAAAGTCCTGTTTTTCCTCTCAACAACTCCATTTTGTTGAGGAGTTCTAGGTGCTGAAAGTTATGTTCAAAACCATTTTCATCACAATATGTTTCAAAAGGTTTGCAATCAAACTCACCACCATGGTCAGTCCTAATTGCTGTGATTGTAAATCCTTTTTCGTTTTGAACCCTTTTACAAAATTTGGTAAAGAAAGCAATTGTTTCATCTTTGTGAGCTAGAAAGAATGTCCATGTAAACCTTGAGTAATCATCAACAATGACAAGAGCATATTGTTTACCAGCTAAGCTTAGAGTTCTAGTTGGTCCAAACAAATCCATATGCAATAGTTGAAGTGGTCTAGAAGTAGAGAGCATGTTGGTAGATTTAAAAGATACTCTGGTTTGTTTTCCCATTTGACATGCATCACAAGTTTTGTCTTTTTCAAAATTAAGTTTGGGAAGACCATTTACTAACTCATTTTTAGAAATTTTTGAAATAATACTCATACTAATATGGCCAAGCCTTCTATGCCACAACCAACTATCCTCTTTGCTCACAGCAGCAAGGCATTTGATCTTACAAGAAGATAATTCATTTAAGTTGAAAGTGTAAATATTGCCTTGTCTTTGGCCAGTCAATATGATCTTGTTATCATTTATGTTTACTACATTACATTTAGATGATTCAAACACTACTTTGCAACCTTTGTCACACAATTGACTAATGCTTAACAGGTTGTGTTTAAGTCCTTTAACAAGTAGAACATTCTCAATAGAAGTTGAAGAATTTTTACCAATACTACCTATACCGATGATCTTGCCTTTGCTATTATCTCCAAAAGTGACCAATCCTCCATCTTTTGGTGTGAGAGAAGTGAATTGAGTTTCATCTCCAGTCATATGTCTTGAACAGCCACTGTCCAAGTACCATTGATCCTTTTTGGGGTTGGCTTGAAGACACACCTACAAAACAAGCAACTCAACCTTTGACCTTTGGTACCCAAATCATCTTGGGTCCAGTGGAGTTAGTCTTCAATGTTCCTTTTGGAACCCAAGCTTTCTTGACACATGAGATTGTTGTATAAGAAAACATTGATTTGCAAAGTGACCTCTCTTATGACAATAGAAGCATGTGATTGGTGCTTTTGAAAACTTTTTATGTTTAAAAACATTGTAACCTATTCCAGCCTTGTCAAGAGAGCAATTTCGTTTTCCAAGCATAACATCAAGTTTATCTCTTCCATTGACACATTTAGAAAGAGATTTTTCTAAATCAGTGACTTTTTCTTTTAAAAACAGAGTTTTCATTTTTCAAAATGTCATTTTCATTTTGTAACTCTTCACTTTCTTCTGTGAGAGTGAATACCATATTCTTGAGAAGATTGTTTTTGATGCTTAGCTTTTTAAATTCAACTATCAAATCATCAAAAGCATCTTGCAATTCATTAAAAGAAAAATCAGAATTAGTTACCTCTGTTTCTTCTTCATGTGCCATAAGACATAGGTTGGCTACTTCATGAGTTTCAGATTCATCTAAGCTTGAATCCTCACTGTCACTCCATGTTGCAGCTAGAGCCTTCTTCCTTCTTTCTTTCTTTCCTTTCTTTTTCAGCTGAGGACACTCATTTCTCATGTGTCCTGGCTTTTTGCATTCGTAGCATATGATGGTAGAATCGTTGTTGTTGGATTCACCTTTTGCTTCAATCTTCTTTCCTCCCTTCCACCTTCTTCTCATGAATCTCTTGAATTTTCTTGTGATGAGAGCAAGATCTTCCTCATCTTCTTCTTCACTTTCAGATTCATTTTCTGATGTGGTGGTCTTGAATGCAACAGACTTCTTTTTCTTGTCCTCTTCTTCTTGAGCATTCTATTTTCGGGTTAGCTCATAAGTCATAAGAGAGCCAAGAAGTTCTTCAAGAGGTAGAATGTTGAGGTCTTTAGCTTCTTGAATGGCTGTCACCTTTGCTTCCCATGTCTTTGGCAGTGATCTTAAGATTTTTCTCACCTGTTCACTGTTAGGATACACTTTTCCAAGAGACTTTAAGCCATTTACAATGTCAGTAAATCTGGTGAACATCTCAGTTATAGACTCATCAGATTTCATTCTAAATAATTCATAGTTATGCACAAGAATGTTAATTTTTGACTCCTTGACTTGATTTGTTCCTTCATGAGTTACTTCAAGTCTGTCCCAAATTTCTTTGGCAGATTCACAGGTAGAAATTCTATTGAACTCATTTGGATCTAATGCACAATATAAGATATTCATAGCCTTAGCATTAGATTGCATAAGCTTCATGTCATTCTCATCCCATTCATTTTCAGGTTTGGGGATAACTTCTCTTTCAATAACTTTGCTGGGAGTTTTAGGACCATTAACGATAATCATCCATAACTCATAATCAACGGATTGAATATAAATCCTCATTCTATTCTTCCAATAGTTGTAGTTTGTACCATTAAACATTGGAGGTCTATTAGTGGATTGACCCTCACCTAGAGAGCTTCCAAACATGGTTGCCATGGATCAACTCTAAGGATGTTAAGCCTTTAAACTAGAGTACTAGCTCTGATACCAATTGTTGGCCCAAGTAGGCAACCCAAGAGGGGGGGTGAATTGGGTTTTTACAGAATTTTTAACAAGAGTTTCAACTAAAAAATCGTTTATGGATTTTAGAAACAAATAATCAAAGTATATGTATCAAGCAAATGAAGTGTACATTAAAACAAGTATTTGCAAGCATGCATAATGAGCAAGTAAGCAAAACAGAGGCAGAAGAAATATGCACCAGATTTATAGAGGTTCGGCCAACCTTGCCTACGTCCTCTCTTCTTCGATCCTTTCGAAGGAATTCCACTATGCAATACACCTTACACAGCCGCTGGTTGTGCCACGAGTGCCCAGCTCACTCTTTACAAAAGCTTCTTCCCAAGCTTTCAAAACCCAAGAGATTTTGTCCAAGCTTCTCTTAAACTTACAAGTGTTTTTCCCAAGAACACTTAAACTTACAAGGTTACAAACCCTCCCAAACAAGAATGAATGAAGATTATACAACGAGTGACTCTCCTAGTGAGTATACAAATGAATACAACTCAATGGATAACTTTAAACACTCAGCAAAAATATGTAACAGTTAGGTGCAGGTGATTTTCAGCTTTGAAGCACTTGATATGAATGGTATGATTGCTCTCCTCTTCTTCTTTGAAGCTGTATATATCTCATATATATAGGTATGGATCGATTCTAGCCGTTGGAGAAGTATGGGAGAAGATTTGGATGTGTTTGTGCCCATACCGTCTGTCAGAAAACTAGCCGTTAGAGTCTAGGAGTCGACTCTTTTCACAATGAGTCGACTCTTTTTGCATTTCAGCAGATTTTTTAAGTTTCTGTCCAAATGAGTCGACTCTTTTGTCCCAGGAGTCGACTCTTTTCAGCAGTCTGCAGAATTGTTTGTTCTCTGTTGCAATGAGTCGACTCTTTTTGGCCAGGAGTCGACTCTTTTAAGCTTCCAGCAGAATTCCAAGGTTCTGTTCGAATGAGTCGGCTCTTTTAACTTGAGGAGTCGACCCTTTTTCCAAAAACCCATATTTTTGCAACTTTTCTTCATTCTTTTTCAAAGCTTCCAATCTCTTCAAGGATCATCTAAAAAGGCTTTTTAAAGCTTGCAAACACTTCTTCAAGATTAGATGACTCCAAGAACATCTTCAATCCATTCAAGGTGAGTTTTTTTCTTCATCTTCATCATTTGTAGGGCTCTTCCATTATCATAGCTTCATCTATTGATTCAAGTCTTCTTCAATATCTTCAAGAGAGCTTCCACGACTTAGAATCTTCATTTCTTCAATCAACATGGCTTCTCCATGGACTTCAACAACTCAAGAAAGCTTTCCAAATCTTGTGATTCCTTCCATGTCTTCAAGACATCTTCAAATCTTCTAAGAAAACTTTCATATTTTGAGTTGGTATCTTTTTCTTCCATTCTTGAAAGATATCTTCAAGTACTCAAAGTCATCAATCTTTTAAATCAAGACTTTGATCATTTTCATTCTTCTTCTTTGATATCCATCATCTTCATTCCCTTATAAAGTCACCATTGTTGAATATGCTATTCCTTCATGCTTATCAATCTTCAATCTAGGATTTTCATTAACTTGAGATTTCTTCTTCTTATAATATCACCTTTGTAGAATACATTACTTCATCATGCTTTTCATCATAAATCCTTTATTATGATAAGCTTCAAATCAAGATCTAATTGATAATTCATCTGCACACTAAGTAGAATTATTAGATCATTTAACCATGTTTTGTTATCATCAAAATCAAGGCATTGACTCAACAATAAGGTCCACCGAATGTGGCGGGTTTTGCATCGGGTTTGGTGAGAAGGTACTTGAGGGCTGCATGGTCGGTATGAATGATAACTAGTAACCCTATCAAGTAAGAATGAAATTTATCCAATGCAAAAACTACTGCTAGAAGTTCCTTTTTAGTTATGGTATAATTGATTTGGGCATCATTAAGGGTTTTAGAGGCATAATATATGACATGAGACTTTTTGTCAATTTTTTTTCCCAAAACTGCCCCATGGCGTAGTCACTAGCGTCACACATAAGTTGAAAGGAGTGAGACCAATTATGTGCACGCAAGATTGGGGCGGATGTTAATAACCCTTTTAAAATGTCAAACCCTTGTTGACACGTTGGGGTCCACTCAAATGGCACATCAATAGACAAAAGTTGACACATTGGCCTAGTAATTTCACTAAGTCTCTCAATAAAATGCCGGTATAAACCGGCTTGCCTAAGAAATGATTGCACATCTTTCACACAAGTGGGAGGAGGTAGTTTTGGATTAATTCAACTTCTATCCCCTTAGAAGACATGACGTGACCTAACACAATTCCACTAGTAACCATGAAATGATATTTTTTCCAATTAAGGACGAGGCTACTCTCCTCACATTGCTCTAACATCTTTCCTTAATTCTCGAGACACCCCTCAAAAGTGTCTCCATACACCGAGAAATCATCCATGAACACTTTTACAATATGCTCTACCATGTCACTAAAGATGCTCATCATACGCATTTAAAATGTGGCCGGTATATTGCACAAGCCAAAGGGCATGCAGCGATATGTATAAGTACCAAATGGACATGTAAAGGTAGTTATGGATTGATCCTCTAATGCAATCTCAATTTTCTTGTACCTGGAATAGCCATCAAAAAGCAATAGAAAGCTTTTTCGGATATACTCTCTAGAACTTAGTCAAGAAATGGCAAAGGAAAATGGTCCTTTCAGGTCACGACATTAAGGTGATGGTAATCGATACACATTCGCCATCCGGTTTGGATATGAGTAGGTACCAATTCATTCTTATCATTTCTAACTACTGTGACACTCGATTTCTTAGGTACCACTTGGGTAGGACTTACCCACTTAGAATCAGAAATGGGGTAAATAATACCCGCATCAAGCAATTTCAATACCTCACCCTTTACCACTTCCTTCATGTTAGGATTCAGTCTCTGTTGCATTTGATGAACATGTTTAGCCCCCTTTTCTAGGAAAATGTGATGTATGTACAAAAGAGGACTAATACAATAGAGATCGGCAATGGTCCACCCTATAGCTTTCTTATGGTGTTTAAGCAAGCCTATCAAGCCTTCTTCTTGGCTCAAAGATAGCGTGGAAGAAATGACAACAGGATAAGACTCATCATCACCCAAAAATGCATACTTCAAAGTGATCGGTAATGGTTTCTTCTTAGGAATGGGAGGCTCTACTTTCAATGGAATTGGCTTTATATCACTAGGTTGAAGAGGTTCAAAAGAAGGGGTCCATTGACTCACATGCATACATTGGGGACTCTCACGACCTAAGGAAGAAACTTTTTCTAAAGCCTTAACATGACAATCCAAAGCTTCATGAGGCTCACTCCTCAACAAAGCTTTTTTCAAAGAGTCCTCAAAGAACTCATTCTCAAAATGGTCTTGCACTATTGTCTCAATGATGTCGACTTCCGAATATCCTCACACTCACCCAGTTGTTTGGTAACCGAAAAAATATTCAATTCAAAGGTGGTGTTGCCAAACGAAAGTTTCACTAACCCATTCCTATAATGGATGATAGCATTGGAAGTAGCTAGGAAAGGTCACCCTAGAATGACAGAGATTTGTTTGTGAGCTATAAAATTCTCCACGGGTTGGGTATCCAACATTATGAAATCAATGGGGAAATAGAAGTTATCAATTTGGATAAGCACATCCTCAATGATACCCCTAGGAACCTTGATAGATTGATCCGCTAGTTGTAAAGTCACATGAGTAGGTTGCAATTTTCGTAAACCAAGTTCCTTATATACAGAAAATGGGAGAAGATTAACACTAGAGCCTAAATCCAATAAGGCTCGATCTATCCTAGTGTTCCCAATAGTGCAAGAGATGGTAGGACATCTGGGATCCTTGAATTTTGGAACGGTTTTACATTGCAAGATTGCACTTTGATTCTCTTTCATCATAGTCGTCTCCTTGACATGTAACTTCCTCTTGAAAGTACATAAATCCTTTAAGCACTTGGCATATGATGGAATTTGCTTAATGGCATCAAGAATAGGAATGTTGACCTTAACTTGCTTGAGCACTTCATAAATTTCACCATTCAAAAGTTCATTATTTGATTTGGTCAACCTTTGAGGAAAAGGTGCATGCTTCAAGTTGTCCTTCCTCTTATCCCTAGTGGTCTCACTCAAAGTATCAAAAGGAGTAACAACGGACTCCTTTTTCTCTTCATGCTTATCACTCTTTCCCTCCTCTCTTGATTTTTCCTTTTTCTCAACTTCTTTTTCTTTTCCTTTCCCCTCTTGGTCAACACACAGTATAGAAGCTACATCCTTTGAGGGAATGGTTTTGTCAATGACTCTATCGCTTCTAAGAGTGGTGATAGCTTGTACTTGTTCATGACTTGTTTGAGAGTTCACGCCACCTTCGGTGATGTGTTCTTACCTAACCACCGGATTGGGTTGAGGTTGAGCCGGGAATCTCCTCTGGACATTTTGAGTCAAAGCTTGTGTAAATGTAGACATTTGCTTTTGTATGTCCTCAAGCATCTTAGTATGTTGGTCCAACACCTTATCTTGTTTATCTACCCTTGCATTAACCCCTCTCATATCATTGGATATTTGATAAAAATTATCTTCCTATGAGGAGGTTGATACGTTTTAGGTTGATTTGGAAGTTGTGCCATGGGTTGGGGTTGGTAAGCTTGAGGTTAAGGTGCTTCAAATGGAGGAAGAGGTGTGGAATAGTATTGAGGGTTTTGATACCTTCCTTGGTATGGTTGGGAGTTTGAACTACCCTTATTCCTCCACCCAAAATTAGGGTGATCCTACCATCCCAAATTGTAGGTGTTAGAGTAAGGGCTGCCCCCTCCTCTTTGGAATTGGCCAATTGTATTGACTTGGCCATGTAAAGTTTCTTTCACCCCCAGAATGATTGGACACGAAGATATGTCATGGTCGGTGGTGTCACACACTATGCAACAAGTCTCTTTCCTCACCTCACTCTCGACCGCTAATACCTTTTTTCCTTCTAAAGCCTTTAGTTTCTTTGTTAAGGTGGCCACTCTCGCATTAATATCATCAACCTCTTTTAATTGATATTGCCCTACCCCTTGTTGAATGGAATGACCCTCAGGATTTTGGGTTCCAGTAAGTACCTAATCTCTAGCCTTATTTGCTAAGGTGCCAAAATATTCATATGCTTTATGGGGTTGTTTGTCAAAGAAGGTCCCTGCACACATTGACTCAATCAAATGCTTAAGTTGAGGGGTTAGGGATGAGTAAAAGATGTTGATGATGTGCCAATCGGCGAAACCATGATGAGGGCATGTATTCAATTGGTCCTTAAATCTCTCCCAACATTGAACGAACGTTTCCTCCATCATAGGAAAAAATTAGAAAATTTGCCTTTGGATGCTCTTCGTTCAGTTCTTGAGAAAGAACTTCTTTACAAACTCTCTTTAGAGTACGGCCCATGAATGAATAAACATATGCCTCAAAGAATTGAACCAAAGTTTGGCCTTGTCTCCCAAATAAAAAGAGAAGAGTTTTAACAAGAAAACCTCTTTCAGGCAAGAATTATCCATGATTAGTGAGCATGCATCCTCAAACTCTTTAATGAAATCATATGGTTATTTGGGGTCCATTCTATGGAATTGAGGGAGCATTTACATACTTCCCGATCAAATGTTAAATGAAGTGTAATGTGGTGGGAATACTATGTATGAAGTTGGTGCTTGACGTGGGGGATTCAAGTAATCCCGTAAGGTTCTTTGATAGGAGGCCGCCATGTCGCCATGGTGGCTCCCTCTCTCCATATCATCATCACCCCCTACATTAGAATCTACCCCCAGTAGAATGGGTTGAAGATTAGGGTGGAGTTATGGATTAGGTGCATTCGGTACGGTGTTAAGATTCGAAGGGAAGACGTTGGGTAAACCTTAATCATTCATGTTTGCCACTGGAAGAAAGCCTAAGTCCACAACTAATGAAAGTTCCGATGTATATGATGATGAACTACTTGCACTTTCAAACCTCACAAGTCGGTGATGAATGTCTCTAGAGAAATATGGCATGTGAAGATGAATGCAACAAATAATGGACCGTCTAGGTCATACAGCACATTATACACAAATATGCATTACCGGACAACAGTTTTTTCTCTTGTTTTCCGACCGATCCTCCAATCTCCTTATGCAAAGTAATACCATCGATTTGTAAATTAAGCACACTATCCTACCTTTACTAAATGCCTCCTCACAAGGAGTCCTAGTAAAATGCAATGCAACTAAATCTACATCAAACAAAATAAATAAACAAAGAAAAACAAAAAATCTAGGCACATTAAGGGAGAAAGAGATTACCAAGGCCCAAAGTCATAGATGCTTCCGTCGAGGGTGCGTGATCAAATCCCAACCGTTTGCAATTTTGCTATTCTATTTAATTTTCTTTTTCTCCTTTATTTGCTATTTTTGTTGTTTTTTTTTTTATATGTAATTCGCCAAGTGCTTCTTCAATCCTCAACTTGTTGGTGTTTGCCTTATGCTTTTAATTCCCGGCAACAATGCCAAAACTTGAATCGCTCTAAAAAATGATATAGACTTGAGCTTCCCTGCAAGAGAACGGATGTGCTATTGAAGTATAATTTGGTGTTATCCAGTATTGTTCTCCCAAAGGATCCAACCAAATATAGGCGCCACAAAGACATACAACAAACAAATTGATTTATATTAGAAATTCACTTAGGCAAATTGAATTAACTATCTATAAAGAAGACCAAATATATATCGATGGTGAGAGTATTTTGACTGCAAAATTAAGCTAATTAAACAAAGTACTAAGGGTAATTCTAACTAGATTTGAAAACAAGTAATGAAAAGCTTGAAAGCAATGAAAGAAGCTTGAATGCAATTGGTCTAATCTACCAATTCTCTACAAATGTCTCAATGGAGAATTTAATAACTTAAACCAAGGAATCGCTCCGCGGATCCTTGATTTGAAAGATTTAGACCATAAAAATGAGAGTCCATACTCAATTGGATGTGAATTTGTCTTCAATGTTAAGAATCATAGAAGCAAATCATCAATTGTGCAATATCTATACCAATTTAAGAATTGTGCATAAAGATTACCAATAGTGATTATGAATCTATGTTTTCTATGGATTTACAACGCAATTGAGATGAATATGAAGAAATCATAAGAAAATTCATTGAAGTGTATATACCTCCATTGAAGACCTTGAAGATTCTTGGTAGATCTTTACAATTGCATCTAAGGATGAGTTTAACTACTTGAATCCATACACAAATGCACTAGAAATGGTAAATCTCTCATTAATTGTAAAGGAAACTATTGTTTGGCTACAAGAAAAGTGAGGGAAAACAAAGAAAAATCTCTAAATACACTTTCTATTTCTACATTGATCTAAGATTTACAAAAAATACATCCAAAAATTGGAAGAAGAACTATATTTTTGGCCAAATCTAATATATATAGGCACAGGTAGTTAGGGCGTTCGAACACCCTTAATGGTCGTTCGAATGGACTCCGAATGTTCGAACTTTACATCAAACGGTCTTCGAATGGGAAATGAGGCTCTCTGAATCTTATCAAACCTGCTTTGAATGGAGAATGCACCTCTCTAAATCTCCAAAATTTGAACTTGGATCATCACATCATTCGAACAGTGCTCTGTCACGTTCGAACGCTTGATGCCGTCAGAAGGTCATTCGAACAGACCGTTCGAACACCAGGTGAGGTCGTTCGAACAGCCATCCTAGCTTGTTCTCACTTTTTGCACCTTTTCTGCCCAATTCTTGCAATTCCAAAGAGACAAAGGCCAATCAGTACAATTTATACTAAAAAGCTAAAATAAAGCCTAAAATGAGACTAACAATCCAGTAATAAAGGGAATATGATTACACTTTTAGAGTGTAATCACTAGGGCATACAACAACTGGCCTCGATGCCTACCTACCTCCCCTTGACGACCCAATGGAAAGATAGATGAATAAGTAAATAAGAACATCGGGCTATACCTAGTGGCCAAAAACCTCTTTGCAATCTGCGAAGTGGTCTACTAAAAACTCGGCTCACAAATCTCTGCCTCCATCACCTTATGATTGTCCTCGCCAAAGATGACCAACTAAGAGCTAGGCCATGGACTTTGGACAGACCGAAAAACTCTACAAATGTAGCTGGGGTAATCGTAATAGTATGACCGCTGACTATAGATGTGATGCTCTCCAAACTAGCAACACCCGATAGTGAGTGGATGTTGGCCATCAGTTCAGTGGCTAGCTTAAACCTATGCTGATTGCTATACTATGCCAACTAGAGCCACCCTCAGGTCTCAAACATCTTCTTCCAGAAGTAAGGATCACCCTCTAAGTGGTCGGGGACCATCGCCTGCTCCTAGACTACCCCCTCTTAAAGAATATCTACTCGAAACGCTGTTGTGCCTTCCCGTCAGGAAATCAGGAGGAATCAAAAGCAGCGGGGGTCTTATGGACCCTCTTAATCCGCGGAGATATCAAACAAAAATGAAACTAAACAAAAAAGAGAATAAACTATCTAAGCTAGGAAAACTAACTAAGCTTGACAGAAACAAAAGATGCAAAAACAAGAAAAAAAAAACTTAAAAGAGGAATACTTAAGTGTGGACAGAAGATGGGCTTGGACAAATTAGATCGGGGCTGGAAACTGGCAGGGCTCGGCTACAGGCTCAGGAACTCCCTTCACTCACACTCTATGAGTTGGCTCTAAGTCATCTCAGTTCTTGAAACGAGTTAACTAAAAAAAAATGAAAGGTTTATATAGGAGAAACTGGCCACCGTATGTACGGTGGCTAGTGCGTACGTATGGTGGCACAAGCCTTGCGCCATACATTGGAACTGCCAATACCGTACGTACACATTAACCACTGTACATACGATTACGCTGCGAATACCAATTCAGTTGATAGAAGTGAGCCACGTCAGCGTACGTGCGGTTCAGATTACCGTACGTATGCTACCACTGTACGTACAGTAATTTGAATCGAACGTAAGCTAATTGTACGTACGCTAAAGAGAAAACAAACAATAAAAAAAAAAAATTCAAACCCAAATGAAATGGGCAAAAGCTAGGCACCCAAATGCATGCATATACTTGCAGAAACAGAGGAGAATGCTCCAGATTCTGGCCCCACCGCCCATCTAGAAATTGCATTATTCTCAGTATATAAGAATAAGTAAAGAAAACAACGAATGGGGAGAGAGGTGATAATGCCAACCATAAGTTTTATTCCAAGAGACATAAAGGAAAGATAACAATGCCGAATAGGCATGAATAACAACGCAAAGAAGAAATTAAGCATTCCATGAGGAAAACCCGATAAACAAGTGAAACCGTGTCTCTAACTACCATTCGGCAGTTTCGAGCGAGCTTATTTCTTGGAGGTCTTGGAGTCAGAGGGTGCACCGGTATCCTTTTTGGCTTGTCCTGACGAAAAAGGAAATGACTCATCGAGGAGGTGCGAAGCAACTAAACAGGCCACGATCGTGGCTTTATTATCGAGAAGCCAGGACAAAGAAGCACAAGTATAAGCTTCCAAAAATGCCACATAATTTGGGTCGACTAACTCAGCTTGCTCACTAGAGTTCTGATCACTTAGAGCATCCCCAACCACCTTAGCAAGGCTTTTGGAAGCCATAGGACCTAACTATGCCAAAAAGCACAAAATGGAAATGAGAGGGCAAAGGAGGGAAAATGGTGGAAATGAGGCACAAGATATAACGGATGCTCTCTTCTTAAAGGCCCAAGACTTTCGCATGCTAGAGAATAAGGTGATACCATGAAGTGTACTAGGTGGTTAAGATTCTCTACAAGGAATAAGG
Organism: Euryodendron excelsum; assembly: GCA_033060915.1. Classification (NCBI taxonomy): domain Eukaryota; kingdom Viridiplantae; phylum Streptophyta; class Magnoliopsida; order Ericales; family Pentaphylacaceae; genus Euryodendron; species Euryodendron excelsum. Next base: position 54,426,756 of record CM065377.1, on the reverse strand, counting down.
AGTATGTCACCCCCCCCCAATAATGGGAAAACCACTAAGACTAAGACCACTAGACAAAAACTAGAAGACTACCACTAAAAAGAAAAAGAAATAAAAGAAACTATGAAAATAAGAATAAAACACTACTCCTAACTACACAATTGTGAATCATGATTACTCCGAAAATATTGGATCAACGAGATCCAAACACTCCACCTCACCCTTGAATGGCTCAAAGTAGGGCTTTAAACGCTGCCCATTGACTTTAAAGCATGCCCCGGTATCCATCATTTGCACTTTAATGGCACCTTTGGGTGTAAACTCTTTAACCAAATACGGTCCCAACCATTTGTTCAGCAATTTACCCCGGAAAGAGATGCAACCGGAAATTGTAGAGGAACACCTTTTGGCTAACATGAAAAGTTTTTCTGTGAATGTGTTGGTCATGATGGAACTTCATTTTAGCCTTAGAGATTTTGGCATTTTCATAGGCATCATTGCAGATCTCCTCAAGTTTATTTAATTGTAATTTCCTAAGCGTCCCGGCCTCATCCAACCCTTCATTAAATTAACGAATAGCCCAATAGACTTTGTGCTCTACTTTTACCGGGAGGTGATACACCTTTCCAAACACTAAACGGTAAGGAAAAGCACCAAGAATGGTTTTGTAGGTGGTCCGATATGCCCATAAAGCGTTGATTAAGCATAAAGACCAATCCTTTTTAGATGAATTTATTGTCTTTTCAAAGATAGTCTTGATTTCTTAGTTGGCTAATTCGACTTGCCCTTGAGTTTGAGGGTAGTATGGAAGGCCAACTTTATGCACAATGCCATAGTTCCTCATGATCACACCAACCAGTTTGTTACAAAAATGGGACTCACCATCACTAATGACGGTTCTAGGCATGCCAAAATGAGAAAAGATGTATTCCTTTACAATTATACCACAACACAGTGATCATTAGTTCAAGTGGCAATAGCCTCTACCCATTTTGAAACATAATCGATGGCGATAAGAATGTAAAGACGCCCAAATGAATTAGGAAAATGCCTTATAAAGTCGATACCCCAACAATCAAAGATTTCTAGGACAAGAATTGGATTGAGAGGCGTCATATGCTGTCGAGTAAGACTCCTTAAGCGTTGGCATTTATCATAAGACAAGAAAAAGTGATGAACATCTCTAAACAAGGTGTAAACAATGACATGTGAGCCCACTAAATATGAACGAAACTTGTCCAAAGCAAGCACTATGGCTAAAAGATCTTTCTCGGTGGTAGTGTAATTCACTTGAGCATCATTTAATGTTCGACTCGCACAATGAAGCACATGGGGCTTCTTATCTTTTCTTTGGCCTAAGACGGCCCCTATGGCATGGTCACTAACATCACACATGAGCTCAAAAGGGAGGCTCCAATCCAAGGGTTGAAGTATCGGAGCCGTAGTCAAGTGATTCTTTAAAGTATTAAATGCTAGTTAGCAAGAAGAAGTCCAATCAAATGGTACATCTTACGCCAATATGGCATACAACAACCTCGAGAGAGCACTGAAAGATTGAATGAATCATTGATAGAAACAGGTATGCCCAAGGAAGGATCTCACATCTTTCATATTCCTAGGGGTAGGTAGCTTTTGAATTAGTTCAACTTTGGCGGGAATTACCTCAATACCCTTAGTGAAAATGATGTGTCCTAGAACAATTTCTTGTGTTACCATGAAGTGACACTTCCCCTAATTTAAGACCAAATTACTCTCTTCACATCTTTTCAATACCAATTCTAGATGAGTTAGACATTGTGAGTAGGTATCCCTATAAACTGAGAAATCATCTATGAAGACTTCTACAATATACTCAACCATATCCGAGAAAATGCTCATCATGCACCTTTGAAAAGTGGCAGGAGCATTACAAAGTCCAAATGTCATCTGCTTGTAAGTGAATGTGTCAAATGGACAAGTGAATGTAGTTTTATCTTGGTCTTCCAATGCAATTTCAAGTTGGTTATATCTGGAGTAGCCATCAAGGAAGCAATAATAGGCTCGTCTTGCTACCCGTTCAAGGACTTGATCCAAAAAGGGAAAGGAAAAGTGATCCTTGTTGGTTACGGCATTAAGGCAGCGATAATCAATGCATATCCGCCACTCGGTTTGAATTTGGATGGAGATCAACTCATCGTGTTCATTTTTTACTACCATGACTCTAGACTTCTCAGGGACAACTTAAGTGGGGCTCACCCACCTAGAATCGAAAATGGGGTAAATGATACCGACATCAAGAAGCTTTTGAACTTTACCCCTCACCACCTCTCATTGTAGGATTCAATCACCGTTGCATTTGACGCACTGGCTTAGCTCCTTCCTCAAGGGAAATAAGATGAGTGCAAAAAAGGGGGCTAATCCCATGTAGGTAGGCAATAGTCCATCCTATGGCTTTGCGGTGTCTCTTGAGGACCTTTAAAAGGCTTTCCTTTTGAGATGTTGATAGTGATGATGATATGACTATCGAGTATGACTCGCCCTCACCTAAGAAAGAGTATTTGAGTGTGGAATGCATTTGTTTTCTAATGGGGGTAGGAGCTTAAGATTCCGACAGTTGGGGTTTTATGGGACTAGGAGTCAAGGGCTAAAAAATAGGGGTCCATTGACCCACAGCCATGACGGCCATCACCTCTAAACCACAACCTTCATCAACTACTTTCTCCTTTTCTAATGACAAGTTAGCTTGACTCTCTCCTACCATCAATATTCTAGCTAAAGGGTCTTCTATACTATGCCTCTTAAAATGCACTTGCACAATGGAATCAATGAGATTCACTTCTTGGATATCCTCAATATTCCCCGGTTGTTTCCCGGCATTAAACATATTAAGTTCCACCATCATATTTTCAAAAGTTAATTTTAGTAAACCTCCTCTTACGTGAATAATAGCAACGTATGTTGCTAAAAAGGGTCTCCCTAATATGACCGGAATATGATTTTGGGCATTGGGGTTTACTATTGGTTGGGTATCCAAAACTATAAAGTCCGCCAAGTAATAGAATTTCTCCAATTGCACAAGGACATTTTCCGCCATCCCCCTAGGTGCCTTTATGGATTAGTTAGCTAGTTGAATTGTGATTCTAGTTGGTTTAAGCTCCCCTAAATCCAATTTCTCATAAACCGAGTATGGTAACAAATTCACACTTGATCTAGGATCAAGAAGACATCCCTCTATCCTATAATTTCCTATTATGTATATTACCATAGGGCAACCCAGATCTTTGTACCTAGGAGGTGTTTTAATATGAACAACCGAGTTCACATCATGTGTAAAGAAAGCATTTTCTCTAACATTCAACTTTCTTTTAACTGTGCCCAAATCTTTTAAGAATTTTGCATAGGAAGGGACTTGTTTAATAGCCTTCAAGAGCGGCAAATTGATTTTAACTTGCTTGAAAGTTTCATAGATTTCTGAACTTAGAGGGTTACTATTTGGTTTAGCTAAACGTTGAGGGAAAGGAGCATAAGCCAAGGCTTCCCACTCCTTCCTCAAATCTCTCTCAATTTTATTGAAGGACTCTCTCTCTTCCTTATCATTCTCTTGCTCTCGCTCTACCCCCCCCTTTGGTCACTGAGCTTTGTTTCAACTACCTCCCTTTTCTATCCACTCTTACTCTCCACATAAGGATTTCCTTCTTCTACATTCTTTGGTGGGCTACCATCTACTTTAGGAGTTACTTCCCTAACTTTTGGATCCCTGAGAAGAATGGTTTTATCAAAGTAGTTACTTCACCACTCCTCAAAATAGTAATAGCTCGCACTTGTTCATGATTGGATGCTTGGCCTAGGGTTTTGGTTGAGTGCACTTGTTTAGATGGGTTTGGTTGAGGTTGAGGTTGAGCGGGCAATTTTCCTTTCTCATTAAGAGTCAAAGCTTGAGTTAAAAGGGTTAATTGACTCTTAATGTTATTCAATACTTGGCCTTGTTTCTCTAATGCCTTATCGACCTTCAAGTTCACACCATTTTAGTTATGCATGAATTGTTGAAAGGTATCATCTATGGCTCTCTTGTGTGGTGGTTGATATATGTTGGTAGGAGCTTGTTATGGAGGTTGATATGGTCGTGGTTGTGGTGGAAATGGAGCAACTGATGGAGGTTAGTTCAATTATGCTTGGTAAGTTAGAGGAGGTGCTTGATATGCTTGAGGATTTTGAAATCCTCCCTGGTATGATTAGGGGTTTGAAGACCCCTCACCTCTCAATGCAAAGTTAGGGTGATCCTTCCATCCCGGGTTATAAGTGTTAGAGAAAAGGTTGTTTCCTCCCCGTTGGAATTGACCAATTGCATTGATTTGGCCATGTAGCGCCTCCTTAACTCCCCGAATGACCGGACATGATGAGATGTCATGGTCAGTTGTATCACACACTAAACAAGACTCCTTCTACCACTACCGCATGCACTTTCTTAAGTTCTAGGGCTTCTAATTTTCTTACTAATGCTGCTAAACGAGCATTCATATCATCAACTTCCTTTAACTGGTATTTCATTCCAACTCCTTGTTGAACTAGATGACCCTCAAGATTTTGGGTCCCAGTCATGGACCAATTTCTAGTAGTGTTTAAGAGATGCTCAAAATAGGCATAGGCCTCATGAGGTTACTTATCCATGAACATCCCTGCACACATTATTTCTATAAATTGCTTCAACTGTGGAGTGAGTGATGTATGAAAGATGTTGATGATGTGCCAATCATCATAGCCGTAATGTGGGCAAGAGATTAGAAGTTCCTTAAACCGCTCCCATCATTGGAAGAAATTCTCTCCCAACATTGGCTAAAATTGAGAAATTTGACGTTGCAATGCCTCGGTCCTATTTTCTAAAAAAAAAAACTTTTTCAAAAACTCTCCTTGAAGGGTGTTCCAAGAATGGATAGAAAATGGTCTCAATGAATTGAACCATGTCTTTGCGGCGTCCTTTAGGCAAAACGGGAAAAGTTTGAGGCAAAAGATTTCTTATGGGACCAAATTATCCATCACAATTGAACATGCCTCCTCAAATTCCTTAATCAAGCACTATGGTTTCTCTGAATCCATCCCATGGAATTGCGGGAGCAATTACATCATACCGGTCAAATGTTTAGAGTGGTATACTGAGGTGGGAATACGATGCATGAACTAAGAGCTTGCCTAGGTGGATTCATATAGTCACAAAGAGTGCGATATTGAGGGGCTGTTACGTCCCCATGGACACTCCCTCTCTTAATGTTGTCACCTCCTACAATGTTGGGGATCTCTTCGAGAGGATTACGTAGTAAGTTAGGAACAAAATTCTCATTCTAATTGGGTGGTATGCCATTGGGATTAGGAATCCCATTGAAATTAGGTGAAAGCACATTAGGTAGACCCTCTTGGTTGGCCATCGGAATAAAACCTAAGTCCACTACCAATGGAAGTCTAAGTGTAGGCTCATGATGTGGTGATGAAGTGTCCTCGTTTATAACCCTCACTAGTTGCTTGTGAGTGTCTTTAAAGAAGTATGATATGCACAAATGGATGTACAAAATAATAGACTGTCAAGGTCAAAAACATCATACACAAACATATAATGCCGGACAACGGCTTTTTCTTTACTTCTAACCTATACCTCCAATCTCCACATGCAAAGCAGTACCACCAATTTGCAAGTTTATCACACTAACCTAACTCCACTAAATGCCTCCAAAGGAGTCCTAACAAGATACGATACAATTATACTAAAACAAACAAAACAAACTAAGCAAAGGAAGACCAAAAATCTAGCAAAATGTGCACATTAAGGAAAAAGGAGATCTACCCTTAGCACAAAGATGTAGATGCTTTCGTCGAAAGTGGGTGATCAATTCCCACCCATTTGCAAGTTGTTGTTCTGTTTAAATTTTTGTTTTCTTCTTCCTTTTTTTTTTTCAATCGCCAATCTGAGTTTGCCCAAAGTAAGCTTTGTGCCTTCAATTCCCTAGCAACAGTGCCATAAACTTGACTTATCTCCGCAAGCACACAGTTTCGATGTAGTTTAACCCAAATGACTTTGAGTATCGTTTTAAGCTTGGGATTTCAGGGTCCAATATAAACCAATCACGCAGCCCAACTTTGACTTACTCACATGCGGTTACAATTCAATGAGAAGAACAAACAAAATAAAATCGAAAATCCCTTGAGTCTTGAGGTATATTTGTGATCTACTTATCTAATTAAAACTTTAATCTACTACAAAAGGGCAATTGACAATCAAAGAAAAATGCTAAGTAATTTGAGAAAATGATTGAGTTCAATTGATCCAAAGACCCGAAAATTTCTAAGTTATCATTGAAGGTTTATGACTCAAATTGGTAAGCCACAATCAAGGTTAGCAATTCGGATCATTTGGCTTTGAAAATGAATCAATTCAACTCCAAATGAAGTTAGATATGTAATCAATCTACGGATCCTATGTTAATACCATCGATTTGGTTAATTTCACCCCATAATTGTTAAACCATGGCTTGGAATTGCCAAACTTAGTTAATAACATAAGTGTTCTAAGAAATCCAACATTCAATCAAAGAAGAATATCAATCCAAAATGATAAGACAATGAAATCATAGGACACCTTCAATGAAGCTTTGAATTCCTTGAGTGTTCTTCACAATTGAACCCAATTTGGTAAATTAGCTACTCATCTTCAAGTAAGAACTCCACAATTGATTTGGTTTGATGATGAACAATTTGAATTAGAACAAGAAAGAGATTGAAAGTTTCTATTGAAATCAACTATTGAAATCAATTACAAGGAATATAGTAAGAGATTCTAAACAATCTAACTATTACAATGGTGGAAAAATACTCTCTCTCTCTAGAAAAACGTCATCAAACATAGAAAATGTGATACATCCCCAAATTTCCGTACAAACCTGCATATAACAGTGAAAGAAAGAAAACAGGGGTAGCCAGGACTGTACATATGGTCAAACCATCGTACGTACGGTCTTCGTGCGGTATGGGTGTACAGTAAATAAACCCTTCTAAAATTTGAAAAATCTTACAAGTGTACATACGGTCCTGTTCATCGTACGTACGATGTACAGTACTGTACGTATGGTCAGGAGTGTTTTTGTCTATCTTTGTCCATTTTCATCTTGTAACCTGCAAATCAAACATTAAAACGTATTAGAAATAATATAATACTAAAATAAAGTATATATATCATTAAGTGGATTAACAAAGGCTATTTAGGGACTTTGGATTATATTTTTAAGGTGTGATTAGTGATGCATAGTAGTGGCCCTAGAAATGCTTATTGATAGGTCATGCAATTATTTCAAATCATAAATAAAATAAATTATTTTTAATACACTTAATGCTATTGGTTTTGGTAAAAAAATATGAATATATGTACTTTTACAATCTCCATTGACAAGTTTTTGCTTGTCTTTTCCAACGACGTTAGTGTTCACCGTATGTACGGTTGAGGTACCGTACGTACGGTAAACAGTACCATGCGTATGGTCATGAGTGTTTTTGCCTATCTTTGTCCACTTTCAGCTTATAACCTGCAAATCAAACATTAAAACGTATTAGAGACAATATAATACTACAATAAAGTATATATATCATTAAATGGATTAACAAAGGCTATTTAGGGACTTTGGATTATACTTTTGAGGTGTGATCAGTGATACATAGTAGTGGCCCCATAAATTCTCGTTGATGGGTCATGCAATTATTTCAAATCATAAATAAAATAAATTATTTTTAATGCACTTAATGCTATTGGTTTTGGCAAAAAAATATGAATATATGTACTTTTACAATCTCCATTGACAAGTTTTTGCTTGTCTTTCTCAACAACGTTACTAAAAATTACTTGTTTATGTTTAAATTGTGAGAATTTAAACACTCAAATGTAAGTACGGCAAAATAGTAGTTAAAATAACTCAGTAAAAACGAAGTCGATTCACAAGTAACAGGGTTATAAATTATGTGAAATGTCACAGTTGTGAATGGTAGGTGTTAGAATTCACCCTAGGTAATGAGTTAGATACCGACTACGTCATGCTAGACACAGAAATGTCATAGACGACTTAAGTTGGAACCTAAGCTAATCTGTTTGAATTTCACTTCTTGTTGACGAAAGTTAGACAAAAGCTGCAAAAATAGTAACCAAAAGAAACATATTTTGTTTTTGAGAGGTTTGATGATTGTTAAATTAGACTGCAAAATAAACAGATTAAAAAAAGCTTTGGATTCAATTGATCCGATCACAAAACTTTCTTGGGGTTGATCAATACAGGTTTCCTATCTGTCAATCAATTGACGCCCTTGAGCCTCATAAACTAGTAGATGGGAATATTCAATGATAATTAAATACTAAAATATTACGTTAAAATCATGAACCCTCACAATCGACTAATAAAACTAGGTAATGCTTTATTAGAGGATAAATGTAACAAGCATAATTAAAGGCACATGTTTTCAAATGCTCTAGCTAGATACTTATTAAATTATTATCAAAGACTTTCACCATCAATTTGCATACACCAATTGTTTTGCCTAGACAAAAAGTATTACAAACACAATTAAAAGTCTAAGTTTTCAAAAGGATCTAGATTTTAAGTACCAAGAATATAAAAGCAATCTTTTTCACATTAATATTAAGAGCACCAGAGATTTGAATATAGAAATATACCAGATAGAGGACTAATGTGAATAGCATAGTAGAAGATTACTTGGAGAGCCGAAGGCGTCGTTATGCCTGCGCGGCGCGTGAACTAGTAGTTGGTAAACTTTAATCAGCCGTAACTTTTGATTCGTAACTCCGTTTTTTTATTATAATATGTTTTCGAAAAGCTAGCGACGAGTCAGAGAAAGAAAAAAATATGAAATGATTTATCGGCCTAGAAAAATGTGAAAAAATGCTCCTAAGTATGATTTTGGGCCCGTTTAACGTGTTGGGCTTATTTTTTTGGATTTTCGTCAGTTTTTCTTATTAACCCGGTTTGTCCCGGGCCCTAGGGTTTCGTGCCGCTTATTTATACTCTTGTTTAGGGTGTTTTTTCACAGTTTTGAGATTAATAAAGTTTGTGTGTGATTTTGCACCTCTTTCCAATTGTTCGGTATTTTCTGCGAATCAACGAGCGTTTGATGTCCTTACGCTTAGTATTCGTGGCGAATCAACAGGTTGGAGGAAGAATCGTAATCCGGCATTCATGGTGAATCAACGGATTAGGGTTGATTATCTTGTTCTTGTAACCCGCTCCATTAAGAACCTTCATAAATTATACAAGCATCTGAAAAGTGATAAGTAAACCAACATTTACTTTACTTTATGCTACTCCTATATTAATTACCATACTCCTAAACTTAAACTTGTTTATAAAACACAAATTTATTACGTGCATAAAATATACGTGCTCGTGCCCGTGTATGTAATATACTGAACGTGTGTAAAAATACTAAGTTTTTGAATAAATCTGAAATGAAAAGATAAACCTTAATTGATCATCTCAATACCATCACGTGATCTTCATACTTAGTTTTAAGAATAAAACTAGTTACTCATGATAATAAAACGACATAATTTGAAATAAAATAACTTCATAAATAATAAAATTATTACATCAGAATAACGGTAAATAAAATACTGAAATACAAAATTAATTGACTGAAAAATACTAATAAATTAACTAAAATCTTGACAAAAAATTAACTAAAAGATCTCTCTACAACTGCTCCTCGAACTCTTTTGTCCTTTATACTGATTATAGCTTTTAAAGAGTGGAGTCTTATATTTTTTTTTATTCACTTTGCTCTTTACCGGCAACATTGCCGCAGCATGGCCGAAAGCTTCAATTCTTTATCTTTACTTTTGCTTTGCTTTCTTTTCCTCGATTTCTCCATTTGCTTTCGTTATTTCAATTTACACACACACACACACACATATATATAAAAGTAACCTATCTATCCATTAGTATATTATAATATATGTAATCATACACCCATTCATTAGCATATTATAATATATGTAATCATCTATGTAATCATACACCGACACATTTACATATATATATATGTTTGTGTGAGTAGTATATTTTATATATATGTAAATGTGTGTGCGTATATATGTGTGTGTGAGTAGTATATTTTACATATATGCAAATGTGTGTGCAGGTGTATGATTATATATATATATATTAAATTGACATCTAGAGTAAAAATTTATGTGTGCACGCCAGCTTCATTTTATTTGATTTTAGTTTTAAATCTATACAGAATATAAAAACATAAAAGAAAATTAATTTTGTATTAAAATGATAAATAATATATAAATATTTATTAATAATAGCTTACAATTAGGGATTTTGAGTACAATCACAACCCCTAAGTAAACTTTTACTAGTCCTTAGCAAAACAACTAAACATACTTTAAAAGATATGCTCTACTTTCATAGGGATTACAAGTGCATTTAGTATATGTACCAAACTTTTAAATTCCTAGGTTACTCCTAGTAGACGAGTAGTGTCTCGTGAAGGTTTCCACTGATGTTACTCACAAACATCAAAATGTGGCTTGCAAGTGAGGATGATAAGAAAAAGTATTACCTATATCAAGACATAAGCATATTCTGTACATCCTACTCATTAATACACAAGTAAGATAATGTCTTAAAATAACATATGAGAAGTTTTTGTGTGTGTGTGTGTATGTTATCATTACATGATAATATCTTAAAGCAACATATGAAAAGTTTGTGTGTGAGTGTGTGTGTGTGATCATTACATCATAAAAAAAAGTATTATAACATAAAAACACAGATACATCCTTTAAGTTTTGATTCAATCTCACTGGATATTTTCTAAAAAAAAAAAAAAAAAAAAAGAATATAGGCATCTCACACTGGTTGTCTTTGTAAAAGAGTAAATGTAATGTAAAATCAAAAGAGACAATCATATAGAAATGATATGAATATATAAAGTGAAAGATAACTTGACATAGCTCCATAAAAGAATACTCAATGTTAAAATCACACAAACAATTGATAATGAATTCTTTATAAAGTAAATGAACAAACAATGCACACATCAAATCTTCGAGAACTTTATTCAAGTTGTAACTTGGCTATGAGGTTTAAGGTAAGAAAAAAGAAAGGATACAAAGCTCGAAATATGTGTTATCAAGTTATGAATTGATCAATGAATACATACTTTTAATTTTCTTATTTGATTTGATTTGATTTGATTTGATTTAATTTGATATTTTGTTCAATAGCCAACCTCGTCTTTTTCTTCTTCTTTTTTTTTTATTTTTTTATACTTTTACTTTCCTTTTTCCTTTGCTTTTTTACTTTCCTTGATTGCTAATTTTTTTTTTTTCATATTTCAAATAGATCACCCCCTTTCTCAATTCAACTTGTACAAGTAAAGATACTTGTATTTTTGTATTTAGGGACAAAACTTTAGCGTTTATAGCACACAGTGAGACTTAAGGTTCAGACCTGATGTAGATGTAGTGTGAGGAGATAACTATGTAGTACTGATGGGCAATACTTGTTGACGAATGTATAGAATAACCTATCTGCATATTTATTTTTAAGTACCAAAAAAAAAAAAAAAAAAAAAAGAAGCCTAAGAGTACAACTCACTCGACATTAATAATTCTCTCATTTAGAAATTCCACGACTATAGTTTGAGATTATCACTAATTTTTTTTTTGGTTTACAAAATGAATACGTAGATAAGCTACCCCACACATTTGCTAGAAAGTATTGTCATTCAACATCATATAACCATCTACGAGAGACCCACTACACTTGCATCGGGCCCAAAGCTTTAGTTTCACTGCGTGCTGTAAGAGTTGAAGAGTATATTTAGCCCTACTAAATAGCTATGGAAACTCGAACTCAAGCATTAAGTAAGAAAATTTGAGTTTTTACCCACTAGATCAACCACTTAATAGTGAGATTATCACTAAATCGGGTTTGCCTAACATTGCCTTAAGCCCTGATTCTCGTGCAAGCTGTATGCCATCGAAAAACTAAACTAATCATATGATAAGAAATGCATACTCTCTTTTAGTCGATTATTGATGGTAATTATAAATTTGGCCCTTGCACAAATTTAAGAAATTTTATCTTTGGCTCCCTCAATACAAATTCTGAGTTCGTGCCCTAATACAAAGTAGTAAGATCCACATTAATAAATTTATATGAGACTTGTTCATTCACTTGTGTCTAAAACTCTAAGAGTGAAAAAATGAAGTAATGATATCAAATATAGCATTTTTCATCTTGTCGTGGACCAAATGAGGCATAGTTAGAGGTTGGGGTCATAAAAGGAATTGTCAAAACTGCTTTGCAATTGCGGTAGAGATGAAATCATGAAAGGAAATAGTAATTTTGCTTTGTATGTCTATAAATTGCTTCCAAAAAAGGAATTATCATACTTCTATTACTATATTAGTCCAGTTTTATTGCAACAATATTACTCTGGGACATGGACGTTTAAACCCTCTTTTGGATGTAGCTTATTTAAATTACTTACAAAATAGTTTTGTTTAGTGATTTTTCTCAACTTAAATTTAATTTTTTAAATTGTTATGAGCATGCATAACAATCATAAAAATGACTCCCAAGAGCTCTTATCGATGGAGTCGTTTGGCACCTTAATGTTGACTCATCACATCTTGGGGTTGAAGGTCCCAAGGGTTCTGTTGTTTGCCAATTCAAGTGGTACGTGAGTTGGGTTTAGAACGTCGTGAGATAGTTCGATTCTTATCTATCATTGGTGTTAAAGGGAGAATTGCGAGAAGCCAACCCTAGTACGAGAGGACTGGGCTGGGCCAACCTATAGTGTACCTGTTGTTATGCCAATAGTAGCGCTGGACAGCTAAGTTGGTATGGAAGAATTGTTGCGCTACGGGAAATCCTTTCTTACAAAATTAAATTTCGCATGACATAAAAGTTCATAACAGTAAAAAGAAAAATTGAATTTTAACTAAAAAGAACATTGAAAATGAAAAAAAAAAAGCTATTTTGTACGAAACTTTATTTGAAAATCTTGAAAAAACTTTTCAAAAATATGAAAAAAAATGTTTCAGAAACTTTCAGAATACTTAACAGAAACTCTTGAGAAACTTAGAGAAAATGTTTCGAAAACTTAAATTATTAATTTTTATAAAATTTCTCTCCTTAAGTTCTAACTAAGTATATATGAAATTATTCATGTAAGTTTTTACTAAGTTTTCTAAAAGTCTCTACTAAGTTTCTTAAAGAGTCTCATTTAAGTTTCGTGAACGCTTCTTAATAAGATTTTTATTAATTTTTTTAAAATTATTTTTAATTCTCGTGTCCTTTTATATTTTTTTTACTACGTTCCTCACTTCTATTTGTCTAATGTTTTCCGCTTCTCATCTGAATAACTCTGAAAAAAAACAAAATTGATCCAAACATCTTGCTTCTGTGTGTGCTCTGTTTGCTTGTGTATGTGTGTGAGAGAGAGAGAGAGAGAGAGAGGGGGGGGGGGGGGGGGGGGGGGGGGGGGGGGGGGGGGGGGGGGGGGGGGGGGGGGGGGGGGGGGGGGGGAGGTGAATGGTGCCGCTCGATGTGGGGTGGCGTGAGCCCTGTGATGCAAATGGGGTCGGTGGTCGAGGTAGTGAGGTGAGGTGAGGTGAGATGAGGTGAGGTCATATAATCAGTTTCATCTTTAATGACGATTTCTCTCTCTTGGGGTTGTCCTGACTAAACTCTCAAACTCTTTCCCGTGAACTTCCTTGTTTTAATCAGAGGCTGCTCCAGCAGACTGATGGGACTTTTCAACTCACATATGCATATATATACATATATAGCAGGTGATGGTATTTCAACATCAGCTTGGTATAATTTCAATTGGGAAACATGTAGGGTCGTTTGGTAAATATTTTTTTAACAAAAAAATAAAAATAGTGTTTATTTTTTGTTTTTATTTTTAGTTATTTACAAAATTTAAAAAAAAATAAAAAGCATTAAAATGGACATATTTTTTGTTTTTAAAATATTAGTATAGTACTGTTAACATAACAGTAACTTACAAATGCTAATTACCAAACTATAAAAAACATATAGCAAAAACACACAGTAAAAATATAAATAAAAAATAAAAACTGACAGTATCACTAAACGACCCCTAATTTATGACTTTTTTTATTCCCCATCACATGGCTTTGCTTATTTGTGTCACACTCCCAAAAACAACAATTTTATATAGAATTTTTTTTATAAAGTGAATTATTAAAATGTGACACATGTCTTCTACAATTTAAATACATAAAAAAAAAAATTTATGAAGACATGTCGCGTTTTAATACTTGTTTATATAAAATATGTTTATGAATGTATCAAAATCAAACTCAAAAGCAATATCATGTTTAGAAAATTTTCATCAAATATTCGTTCCTTATTTCCAAAAATGTCACTACGTGGGTGTGGAGTGTTTATGCATGATATGCACAAACTGTAATTTAGAAGAATCATTTTTATATATGATTTGTTTTTTGTGATATTGATTTTTTGAGTAATGCTACACCGACCATCTTTTCTCACCATATTTTCCTGTTAGAAGCTTCGTTGCTTTTTCATGCTTCTTCTAATTGCATATTATTGCAGTCATAAGACAACGACATTGCAACTTATTTCTCATAGTACCAAAGGCACCACAAGCCTGGTGAGTTCAACAGCGCCCATTCCTCCATTGTCACATTCATGCCTTAAAATTAGGGGTAGAAATTAGTCAGTCTTGGCTGAGCCCACAATAAATTTTTAATATAAGTTAATTAAAAACCTCACTGTTACATCTTTCTCACCTTATTTTCCTACCTTCTAGAAAAAAGACGGTAGGAAAAACTAGGAGAAGTTGCCAATTTTGCAAGATGGTGATCAAAATTTTTCAACTTTTTTTAATTTATAAATACATGAAAAGAGATATTCAAATCAGGCCCTTTATCTGACAAAATAAGTTATAGGGTCAAGTTCTCCTCTGACAAAAAACTAGGGGTGGCAAACAGACGAGTTTAGATGCGTTTATATGAGTTTGAGTTTAAATGGGTTCAATAGAAATTCGCTCAATTAATAAACAGGTTAAATATGAACGGGTTACTAACGGGTCAATATAAACTCAAATGTTACCCGTTTATATATTATCTAAATTTATGTGATTTATAATAATTTTTAGTTTTTTACGTAATTCAAGCTCATTTTGAATCTATTTCAAATAAATATTGTTAATATAGAATTTATTATTTTTTATATTGCATATTACGATTCTTGATCTAATCCTGGGGTCTAATCCTATAAACCCCTCCAACAATCTAATGTAAGATCTTAATTTTACAAATCTTAGTTTGACCACAATGATTTCACTTGTGCATGGAGCAAATAATATGTGATCACATGTGAAATTGATAAAAAATCATTGGGATCATGAAATTTTTATTATGTTGCCATCGATTGAGGTAGAAAATCGTCTAGCTCATTGATAGGATGTCAGGTCAAGCCACCAAATACAATTTCTGAAGGATTTGGTTTACAACCAAATAGCTATAGAACACTTTAATTTATCTATTTTGTTAATTCAGGTGGGATCTGGTGCGACTACGGTTTAAGAAATAGTTTTTGCTCATCCATTAATTGTCAAGCAAAAGTACTCATGAGTTGATCAAATTTGGTCAGCGCTGTTTATTGGATATGAGTTTTCCTTGTTTGATGCTGTTGGAGGGGTCTAGTTCAATGCTTTGATCACTTGACTTGTCAAATCAAGTAGGTCAATCATATCAGGTGTACGGTTCATCTTTCTGGTTGCTTGCCCAGACGAAGAATCCTTTATAAATTGTTAAAATTACAAGTGGTAGAGGGTGGGCGTGGCGGTGATGGCGGTGACGGGCGGTAGTCGGCGATGAGTGAGTTGTGGTGGTTATTAGAGGAGAGTGGTGGTAAGCGATGGTTGGCGACGGTAGTGCAGGGGTGGGTGGTGGTGGGAGAAAAAAGAAGGAAGGAAGATTATTTTAAAATAAATACAAATTTTTTTTTTTTTGTGAATAACTATTTTTTTAACAAACTCAATAGATACTCATGTCCGACCCATTTAGATCCATTTATAATTGAGCTTGCATCATGCCAGCCCAATTAAACTCATTTATAAAATTAGACAAATTTAAATGGGTTTTAGATGGGTGAAATTGGACAGATTGATAGATATGGGTTGAGTTTGTCAGGCCTTCAAAAATCCATTCTCCAGGCCCAAAACCATTTTGACAGCGAACATATCTATGAGCCTATTTCCTTCAGTATTAGGCCTGTCCATTTAGGTCCATTAAAGCCTTCTTCTGCAGGCGCCAATGGGCCTAATCATGCTGGTTTCTTATGATCTTTAGGTCAGTGTAGCCCATTAACCTTCCTCTGATCCGATGAACACATTCTTGTTTTCACACAGAAGAATTTTATAAGTAATATTATATACCCAAAAAATTTACACAGAATTTATCAGCAGAATGATGTGATTAAATATGTGCCATTCACTTTAGAACAATAAATCCATCATGATCATTTTTAATTATAAAAATACTACTGCCACATTATTCTTAAATTTTTTGTACAATTTTTTTTTGGTAAAATAGTTATTCTTACAAAAAAATTTGTATAGAAACTCTTACTAAAATGATGTAGTAGTGACAGTTTGTAATGAAAAGTCACTATGATAGGCGTTTTGTTTTAAGGTGAATGACTCTCATCTAGACACATTATTCTGTATGAATTTTTTGTTTATACAGCATTATCCTTTTTCAAATTCTAATCTTTATAAAAAAATATCCACCATAATTATACATGAAAAATTTTACTAGGATTATGTGGCAATGGTACTTTTAAAAATTAAAGCTAACTTGATGGGCATTATGTTTTCCACTAAAATGCCCTAATTTAACCAAATCATTCTATAAAAAATTCTATATAATTTTTTTGTTTGTATAACTTTACTCTTTAGCAAATGGGTTGTTTTCTTGTCCTTCACTTCTTTGGACTTGCCAATTCTCTCTCTCTCGAATTTTTTTTCCTCTTCTCTTTCTAGTTTTTAATTTTTTTTTCGGTTAACCAAATTGCTAAAAGTCAAAATTAATCTTTACACTGCATCTGCATTTGTCACTTTCAAATCTTTGTACATTAACCCTGAGGGTAGTTGGACGTTCAGAGGTCTGGTTCTCTGAATTAAAACTTTGATCAAGTCACATAGCCATGCGCGCAAGGTTTATTCTTTAGTATTATTTGCAGGATAAGACAACGTAAAGACCTGATTTTCTCATTTTGATTTAGCTGTAAGATCTTGACCATTAAAAGGGCCACTATTCATCACAACAAGTTGTTTCACCTAAAGGTCAATATGCTCATATGGCCGCCCGTTTTGAAAGTGTTTAAAACATTTTAACCTTCCGTTTATTTGTTATCGTTTTCATTTCCGTGTTTTTTAAAAAAAATAAAATAAAATAAAATTTCTCATTTTTTTGTATTTTTGAAACAAAAAAAGAGAGCATCGAAGACAACATTGTTTTACTTTTGTTTTCATTTTTGTATGAATAGTTAAAAACGATTCCGAAACTCAAAAAATAATTTTTTTTATATAAAATGTTGGGGTGTTTTCAGAGCCAATTTATGAAAACAATTTTTTTAAAATCACCTCAATTTCTTAGTGAAAATAGTTTTTAAAATCAATTTGTCAAATACAATCTCAAAGAATTTTAGGAAACAAAATAAAAGAACTAAGAACCAAAAGCACAAGAGTTTGCAACACGCTATCCAAACATCAAAATTGCTAAAAATAGAGAAAATGCTTATTTGACGTGAATAGGGATTACTGAACTTCTAGGGGGATATCTCGATTAGGATTCGGTCGTACATCATTTTCTCTCACTTCACTAAAAATTCCAGTAAACTAAACTTATAGCATAGAGAGATTGATTTCTCACTTCAAAATTTCACAAAAGGAATTCATCGCCGCATCCAACAATGAAAATGATATTATATAATGAGAGTAATGCTATCTATACAAACAGAATTTTTGTATATAATTTTCAAACAGAAAAATGTTGTGAGTGTGAGCCATTCATCATTTCAATTTAAATTTTGACGAAATTTTTTAGAGTTTAATTTTGATGTACTATCAGAGTTTAATTTTGATGTACTATCAGTGTAATATTTTTTTACACAAGCGGGTCATGAAATTGCGACACCTCGTCGTGAAATCTTGCTTTCCATGTTTGTCTAAAATCTTTTTATTTATTTAAATAATTATTTTTTTGAAAAACATAGATAAGGAAAGTTAAAAAAATCATTTTATTTCCAAGCTTTCCTTGTTCCTTCCTCTCTCTCTCTCTCTCTCTCTCTCTCTCTCTCTCTCTCTCTCTCTCTTTGTTTGTTTAGAAGCAAAATAGATCCCGGTAAATTTCTAGAGAAAAATATTGTTCTTGTTTTTTGTGGAGAATACAAGAAGATAGAATACAAGATAAGGTACCAGGCCAAACATGTCCCTTGACAAAGACAACAGAAAAAGGCTAGAAATACCCACCAAAAAAAAAAAAAAAAAAACCTATCAGTGCATCGTCGGAAGCTCCTAAGAGTGAACATATATTGAAGACTAGGATAGGAAGAGAAGGACAGTGCAGCAAGCAGTGGCGTGGGAAATTTTTTAATTTTTTTTCACAACAGAGGAATACGAAACCAGCAAATGCAGAACATCCCGGACAAAGAAAGGCATAAAATAGAATAATACAACTTAGGAGATGCATAATCTATGCTATAAAAATTCAAGCTGATGGATCAATAGTATACAGACGTGGATTTGTCTCTCTTGGATTTAACGAGATCAGTTTTTTTATTCGACTTTAATCAATTTTAATGGCACGGTTAATCAATAATTTCATCTTCTGATCTTGTTACTTTAGCTTGTGTTCTTGTTTTCCATTCGTTGACCAACATGAATCTAATTGATTTTAGTTGTGTCTGATTAACTTCTGATTTGTAATTCTCAACTGATTACTTCAGATCTCATGTTGCAATGTTCTAAGTTCTTTCCAATGATTGAAAGACGTGAGGAGAAGCCTGCACAACTGTTTGAATAGCTCTTTCATGGTGGTTAATCAACATTCAATGGAGAGAAGAAAAAGTTTGGAACGGAAAATGATTTTTCAACTTCCGTTGTTGATATGGTTTCTTAATTATGAAGACATTTGAATATGAAAAAGATTTTTCAACTTTCTTTATTGATATGGTTTACAAAAATAATATAAGTAAAATAAGAAAAATATGAGGTGCCATAATTTCATGACCCACTTGGATAAAAAAATATTATACTGACGGTGTATCAAAATTAAATTCAATTTTTTATATATAAATTCTTCAAGAATATAAGTTTCCTAATCACAACATCCAAATTAATTACAAAGCATCTTCAAACTTTGCAAGCATCTTTGTACTTTCCATACTTTGGCTTTTCTTGGTGAAATTTCAAAGCAAAATTTTTTGAGTTGAGGAACTATTTTTTGGTGAGTTCAGGAAAAAAAAAAGAGGGTAGGGCCATTCTGTCAGCATCAAAGGTAGAGTGGATATTCATACATAAAAAGTCTGCTCTGCTACATGTAAACTTCAACAAGAAGGATGAAACATTCAGTCCATCATGAGTGTATTGCCAAGCAAACTCGTGTGCCTAATTCAGAGTCATCAAACTCATTGCGATTGAGGCAAACAAGTTATTGTCCCAATTTGACCAAAAATGTTATATTCAACTTCTGAATGGGTAGCATTTTCCGACACCTATATATATATATATATATGTATTTCCAGACACACGTGTGAATGTTTGTTTCATCCTTGATTTTTTCTTCTTTCTTTCTTGTTTGTTCTGGTAGAAATCCTTAAATTTTTCCTTTTTAGATACTTTTTAAGCAGCATGACCTTTGAATCAAGGAGCGTGTGTTGGAAACGATCACCTTACCTGACTTCACGGCCATGCCAAACTTAAGATTTTCATCATATCCATCTGATGTGGGTAATGTTTATGGTCTCACCATGTTGCTTGTGGATTTAACAAAAATATTGAGAGAGAGAGAGAGAGAGAGAGATATGCTTACACGATGCATTCCGTAGGGGTCCTAATGATGAATGCTTACATTAACTAAGCATGGGAAACAAACTCACTTTCAGACCAAGCATAAAAGAATCTACCTAAAAAGAAAATTAGAATTGTTTTAACAATTTTATATGTTAAAGTTAAGAAGCTCTCTTTCTCACATATAGAGAATTAAACTCCTCTTTTATTCTATAAATAGAAATCTAACCTATTTAACTAAACACACTACTTCACTTACTATCTATCTCATTATTTTTCTTGTAATCCTTCTTTGCTTTATAATGCATTATGATTATATATGAGTCTTGTCTTTTCTAATATTATGTATCAATTTTATGGCAAAATCCAAGGATAAATGCAGTAACTTTTTCATGATGATGCATTTACAATTGTTGAAATAATATTTATTCCACTGCATTACTTTGAAATTGATGTAACTTGTCCAAGTTATCGGGCAACTTACCCTATATATATATATATATAAATATATAAATGTGTCTGTAAAGATTTAACTATAGTAATGGATGGAATCATGGATACATGTTTTACTTTTCAAGAGTTTTGAAGGTGCTATGGTCAGCTAAACAACAGCATTATACAGAGAGATAATAGACCTTAATGATAAAGAAAGAATGGTTATTTTGACAAGAATCTTAAATAATTCTATAGTTGAAAGAACAAGATAACAACCAGTCATACCAAAGATATATAGTTATGAATAGCTTACACCGGGTCAACGAGGTTCCTATCCAGCTCACTATATAAAGCCATGCAACTCATGCCTATTCAGTTCAACTTTCATATGAACAAACTGATACACATTGATTGTTTCAGGAAGAAAAACAGAAAAAAGATTGCTACCAATAGCAAAAAATGGCTAGCAATAGCAAAAAGGTGGAGAGCGATGGCACCATAGCTCAAAAATGGAGGCTTCTAAGCGGTGAAGATAACTGGAATGGCCTGTTGGAAGACCTACACATTGATCTCCGGCAGTACCTCATTCACTACGGAGAAATGGCTCAGGCAACTTATGACAACTTCATCTCCGAGAAGGTATCAAAATATGGAGGGAGCTTCCGATATGCGAAGAAGGATTTCTTTGCCAAGGTTGGTCTAGAGCAAGGCCATCCATTCAAGTACCGGGTGACTAAATATTTGTACTCGACATCTTCAATCCCGGTCCCTGATGCTTTTCTCTTGAAGTGCTTATCGAGAGAGGCTTGGAGCAAGGAATCGAACTGGACGGGGTATGTCGCGGTGGCCACGGACGAAGGGAAGGCTGTGCTTGGGAGGAGAGATATTGTGATTGCTTGGAGAGGAACAATCCAGGCGTTGGAATGGGTTAATGACTTGCAATTTCTTTTAGTCTCAGCAGAAAAGATACTTGGAGAGGAACATGATCCTAAGGTAAACCAGGGATGGTATTCTATCTACACTTCAGATGATCCAAAGTCACATTTCAATAAGTCTAGTGCCAGAGACCAGGTAACTTTGATTAACCATTTACCTATAAGCTTATACTTCTACGAAACGTTAATCAAAGCTTGATATTGCACAAGTGATGCCAGAAAACTGTTGGATATCTCAGTACTACCTCAAATCAACATAACCTCTGAAAAAACTATGCTAAAGAGTTTAGTTGCAGGTCACACTGCAACAACGGCTCCTAGAAGTTATGTTGATTTAAGGTATTATTGAGATACCCAGCAGTTTTCTGACATCAGTTATGTAATATCAAGCTTGGTTCTGGGTGAAAGACAACAATTTCTTTGGAGACATTATCAAAACTAATATTTCGTATTATATTTTAGGTTCTTGCTGAGGTTAGAAGACTTGTGGAACAATACAAGGATGAAGAAATCAGCATCTCTGTAGTTGGCCACAGTTTGGGTGCAGCGATTGCAACCCTAAATGCAGTTGACATAGTTGCCAACGGATTGAACAAACCTAAAAGCCAGCCGAACAAGGCCTGTCCCGTGACAGCCTTCGTGTTTGCCAGCCCCCGGGTCGGAGATTCAGGCTTCAAAAAGGTTTTCTCCGGGCTTAATGAGCTTCGAGTCCTACGTGTCCGGAATAACCTAGATCTTGTTCCAAGGTATCCATTGATAGCTTACTCAGAAGTAGGTGAAGAATTGGAGATTGACACTACCAAGTCCAAGTACTTGAAGAGTCCCGGAAATCTTTCAAGTTGGCATAACTTGGAGGCTTACATGCATGGTATTGCAGGTGCACAAGGATCAAAAGGAGGATTCGAGTTGGAAGTTAATCGCGATATCGCGCTTGTTAACAAAGTGGTGGATGCTTTGAAGGAGGAATATTTAATACCTGGTTCATGGCGGTCTGTGAAAAACAAGGGTATGGTTCAACAGGCCGATGGCTCTTGGAAGTTGATGGACCATGAGCCAGATGATGATTTCTGAATTTTCTTTTGCGGTTGAGATGTTGTTATGGCTCTTAGAAAAAAAGGCTAAAATAACCTAGTTAAATAAGTTGGTAAATAAGTTGATCCAAGCAAAAATAAGCTAGTAAATAAGTTGATCCATATCAAGTAGGATTGAAATATGTTTTAATATTAGTCCAACAGAGTTGGTTGGTATGTAACATCTCTTTTCAGTAATTCATTTTTCGACTAACTTGGGGAAGGAAACAACTGATATGTTTTGTTAGTCCAATAAAGTTTGTGGGTTCGTAAAACTTATGTTTTAAGTAATTCATTTTTCCACTAAACTTGGGAAGTAAACAACCGAATATTGTTTTTCTTTTGTTTGATTCAATCCATGTTTTAAAACTTGGACCGTTAGGCGAACCGAGAAAAAGACCTGGTCAAGAGCTCAATGGTTCAACCGTCAAGTTAATCGAAATTGAATTGTGATATCAAAATTATCTCATAAATATATTTAAAAAATAACCTGATTTATTTAACATCATTAAAAATCCAAAACTTAGTTAAATATTTACTAAAATTTTTTTCTCAAATTATAAATTAACAAAATATCATTGTAAGCACCTCATTTTTGCCCACTCGGCAATCTTTGGTCCGACTGGGCTAAATTTTCCAACATCACAACACATGCAGGTTCAAGATGAGCATTTCAACCTATAATCCAGGCAACTGGTGGCTTCACGGGTCCACACGGACCCGCTGAAGCCATAAGCACCGTTATTCTAGGCAGCTTTCCGGACCAGGCAGTCTTGGAAACCAACGCCATCCAGGTAGCTTCTCGGGATCGGGCGATCTTGGGGACCAACACCTCATCAAGTTTCAGATGGTTCACTTCTAGCGCCTGCTAGCCCGTCAATGTAGAATGTCCATCATTTGGTAGTTCTTCGAGACCGGGCGTTCTCAAATACCAACACCACCAATTCAGGTAGTTTTCTAGGATTAGGCGTTCTTAGGAACCAACACCACCTCTACAGGTAGTTCTCTAAGACCGTGCGTTCTTAGAGACCAATACCGCACAGGTAGTTTTCCGAGACTGAGTGGTCTCGGGAACCAATACCTAGGTCAACACCGGCGCCTGCTAGCCCGACTCAGTGAAAAATGGCCAAACTCGGCCCTTGGGCCTCTAGGCATGTTTTGGGAAAGTTCAAAACCCCTCAAAACGATAAATCCATCCTTCCAAAGTGTTGTTAAAGCATTAGGCGTCCCCCGCACGCCATTTGGTCCAAATCCGGTCCTATTCCGGCCCACTCCAGTCAAAATGACTGTCTTGCCTCTAAACACCTCAACATTGCACAAACCCCGCTGAACAGTAAAAGACTCTCCCAAAACCATCCATGAACAACCCTACATGCTTGACACAACACATTAAACCATTCCTAACCATTTCCAGCTAATCTCGGTCAAAATGACCGTTTTGCCCCTGATAATCCAAACATTCCCCGAGACAGTACCGGTCTTGGGATTTCGAGCAAAGAGTTTCACCATACACCCTTGTTTAACCCGAGGAGGACCCTACGACACTAAACTCACACGACTCGATAAAATTTTCCTGGAGCGTCTCGTAGACGCTCCGCCTAAATTGTCTTTTGTCTAGATTCCCTAGTTATAGCACACCGTCAACTGACTCGAGAAATGCGTAAATCAGGGAGTTCTCGAAAGCTTATTCATAGATCTTTCCATCGATGGTTTGATTGAATAGATCGCTTCCCGAAGCCCTTCATTGTATGACTCAAACCCAGTTACTTTTGATAACCCCTAGAGCGTCTTGCAGACGCTCTGCCAAGGTTAACTTTTTTCCCAATTCCCTTATTGAAATGCACTGTCAAACGACCTGAGAAATGAGTAAATCTAAGAATTCCCGAAAGTATTTCTAGAGTACTTTCCATCGGTATGGTCCGATCGAAAGGATCGCTTCTCGAAGGCCTCGATCACACGAAACGAAAACAGCCACGTTCAAACACCCTCGGAGTGTATCACATATGCTCTACAAAAGTGTCCTTTTATGCACGTTTCCCGAGACGATATCCCATGCTTCCAAACACAATTCAAACTTTTCAAAAACATAAAAGTTCATCGGAAGCCCTAGGAGAAGATCTCGAGTGCGACCGATTCCCCCGAAACCTTCTCGATCGACTCAATTATCAAGACAAAGTTTGGATGAACCTTCCCGGTGATGGAGCGTACGCTACATGCGCTCAAATTTTGATCAGATCGACCAACTTTCGATCAACAGTCGAGATTCAACCAGTACACGGGGTGCACGTGTCATTCTGGTAATGGAACAGTACCTGCGCATGTCCTACATGTGCCAGGTCAAATTTTGGTTAGGCGCATGTAGTATATGCGCTAGGCTGTTCCAGAATGCTTATAAATACCAGAACCCCCTTTGCATATTCCAACTCCGATTTTTGATGCAAAACTCTGCTGAAGTCATTCCAGAACTGCGAATCTCTATACACACTTCATCCCTCCAACACTTAGCTTAGATTCCATCATCCCCAAGCCTATATACTTCACATATAAAGCTTTATACACCATCAAACACTCCCTACCAGCCCTCTAAGCCTTCTTGAAGTCATTCAAGCTCCAATCAAAGCATCCTTGGAAGACTACAAGTGTGTTGAAGGTAAAAGGTGGTATCCCTTTTACATTTGTGTTTTTCCCCACTCTTCTCTTCTCCCTCCTCACCTACTTAGGCTATTCTCTATTTTAATCCCCATTTTTAACCCCCCCTTTCTTGCATGCTTGAGCCAAGAGGGCTCTTAGATCATGTCTAGAAGAAAGCAAGTGAGAGTCATCGTGTAGGGGTATCCCTCACTAGCCTACTTTAAGATGGTATGGCCTAGGAGCCCCTTGTTTGTGTGGTGTAGCCTAAAAGTCTTGTATGTGATCATGACCCTTTGCATATTACTAATTTGATCATGTTTTGCATGCTTGGCTACATTTTATGCTTGTTGTCATGTTCTATGATGCTTATATTTCTCTTAAAACTCCATATCATTTTCAAGCTCTATATTTTTTCAAAAAATTGTTCCAAGAGTTGGCTCCTTGAAGCTTAAAAAAGCCCCTACTAAACTCCTAACTCTCATTTTGGCATCATTGCATTTTAACTTGCATAAATGTTGCTTTTCATTTATCTAATTTTCAAGATTTCCATTCTTTCAAGTATAGTGGTTGGAATGGCCCCATGGAATCCTCTCTTGAGTGGTCTCCTTTTTGTTGGTCATATGAACCCTCTCTTAATGGAATGTTTCCCTTGAAAAATGGTTTTCAAAATCCTTTTCAAAAGATGATTTTCAAAAATGCATTCTCTCTATCTTTGCATCAAAAATGATTTTTCAAAAATTACCATCATTATGTTGATTTTTGAAACCCCCACTCTTGTCAAGATAAATGTTATAATGGCCATGAGGAAACCTTTCTTGGAATGGTCTCCAATCACCAACCATATAAACCATACTCTTGGCTAGAGTCAAAATTTTCATGGAAATGATCTTCAAAAGGGTTGTCTACCAAAGTCCATTGCATAACATGTTTTGTTTTTCAAAACTCTTTCCAAAAATGCATTAGACCAACTTTCAAAACCATTTTCCAAACCAACCCTAGGTTAACTTGACCCTAGTTATCCAACCCTAGGTTAACTTGACCATAGTTATCCAACCGTAGGTTAACTTGACCCTAGTTATCCACCCCTAGGTTAACTTGATCTTAGTTATTCACCTTTAGGTTAACTTGACCCTAGTTTATTCACCTTATGTTACCTTAACCCTAATTAGCTAACTTTAAGTCACATTGACCCTAAGTTAACCTAACCCAAGTTAGTGAACCTTAGGTCATCCTTAACCATAAGCTAACCCAACCTAGGTTAGTATACTTCAAGGTTCTAACTCTTAAACCCTTTTTTAAATGAATCACTCAATTTTAAATGATCCTCATAACCTATTTTTTCAAAACCTCCTACTCTCTTGATTCCAAAACACCAAATCCATAAACTCTTCGAATGTTCTTGCTCTCCATCTTCAAGGCGTTTCTAAAAATATTTTCAAAAGGTCATAGACCTAAGGTGTCCCTAGCCCTCTCATGGTTAGGGATTCCAAGGACAAGAGATAAATCAAGAACAACCTCTAAGGTTGTCCATGTTAGGATTCTAAGCCTTTAGCCATTTCCAAAAACCACTTTCAAAAAATTAATTCATCTAAACAATTCTAAAGTCAAGCCTCCAAGGTTTCAAAACAAGATCTCAAAAACACTTTCAAGTTCTCTTGAGTCATGCCAAAGTATTTTTCTGAAACTCCCTTAAGTTGATCCAAAAATATTTTCAAAACACACTACCATCCAATTTCAAGTCAAAACTTCCAAGACCACAAGGAGTCTTCAACTTCCAAGACCATAAATTGTTTTCAACTTTCAAAGACTTCCAAGTGTCTTAAACTTTTCCAAAGACCTCAAATTGTCTTAAATTTTTTCAAAGACCTCAAAGTGTCTCCAAACCTTCCGAAGGCCCTAATGCGCCTATTCTCCATTGGGCTCTTGCCCGAACTACGAATGACCTAATTCTCGCTAAATGAGATACGTAGGCAACCTAAAATGGTGTTGTCACAACTTTTATTTCAACTCCAATCCCTTTTTCAAAATTTCAATCAATTCAAAGTTTCTATTCCAAACTCTTTCAAAACCCCTATTATTTTCAAACTTTTTCCAAAAACTTGTATCATGCATCTTCCATCCGAAAAGTGATGACTAAACCCCGTTTTCAAAATTCTAAAGTGGATATTAAGTGGACAATGGTAACCGGTTATTCTAGTAAGTGAACCAAGAGTGATTAGACATGTACGTACCGAAAAGGCGGGATAGGGTGATGATCTTAGGATATCTTCCTTACACGTAACCAACCCCCAAACCATAGATTTCTATTTTCAAAGGACCAAAATTGAGTTATTTTTCAAAAGGGCTTAAATCTTTCCAAAGGTTGCCAAACAACCTCTTTTCTTAAAAACCCTCTCTTGAGGGAGTTTTCAAAATTTTTTCCAAAACCCTAAGTTTAATCTTCGGGTTAACACTTAGTTTTAGGTGCCCTAACTCACCTTAATCAATTTAGGTGGCGACACATATTTTTCTGAAAAACCCTTAGTCAAACCAATTTTCAAACCTAGTCGCACTTGTCCTTCTAGGAGGACGAGTTCTAGTGACAGAGTTCCGTGCTTTTTGTCTCCAAACCGAAAGGACCTTGGACACCTCAAAAACCGAGGCGCGACAGCTGGTGACTCCACTGAGGACTACTTAGAGGGTTAGGCCATTAACATGTCTCTTCACCCTTCACTCACCTAGAATCTCCTGTTAATTTGCCCAAGTTTTATCCACTCATCAAATTTTCCCAAGTTTCCAAAACAAACCTTATTTTCCGAAATGATTTTCAAATAAGTGTCAGCACTCGCATTCATTGTTTACATTCATGCTCTTACATTTTACATGGCATTAAGTTTTTTGAAAAGTTACTAACTATTTGCATTGTTCTTTCATGAGTGGACCTTTGTTCACATTTTTATTTCATGTCTTATTTATTACTATGTATGTGAATGAATGTATAGGATGTGATGTGTGTTGTTGGGTCCTTTCCTCCATTTTTAAAAATTCCACATACACTTGGTGCGCTCACTTGCATTAGCATCTTGCATATATTACCTGGCTACTACCCTTCTAGATAGAAGGGCGAATAACATATTGACTGTGAGCGGATGCTGTGTCAATTTCTTAGCCTACGGTCTCTTGATAGTTCCCCCGCTAGAACCACCAACCAAAGATGAAGTTCACCCTTTCGGGGGTGGGCGCCGGAGGTTTGAAGGTTCGGGGATCGAGCTTTTTAGGAAGTATTAGTAAACCCCCAACCTCATACTCACGTAGCACCCCATGCATAGCCGAACCTTTGCCGGATTTAGGACACACGGGTCAATTTCAAAATCAAGGAGGAAAGGGCGACCGCTTTATTTTTCCCTTATAAATTTTGTTTAATCCTTGTTGTTATGCTATCTAATTCTTGCTGCTTCCATGTACATACATCATAACTGTACATTCATCGGAACTGACTTCAAGACAAGAGTTCTCAAAGTAACTCAAGTCATTGCATCTTCATGCATCCAATCAACCTTTAGAGAAAGGCTCAAAGACCTTCTCGTCTAATTCAAGCCAACCTAAAACTCCTAAGGGTACCACGAGACCCTAAGGGTTCATGGCATGCATCAAAGTCATCTCATATAGAGGGGCCCTAATCCCTCTTCGCTCATGGAGATAAGGTTGCCAAGAAGACAAGGAAGCAATTCAAATCAAGGGCTCTTACCAACAAGGCGAATCCGGAGGCTCAAGAGTAGTTTAGGATCCTATAATGTATAAATAGGTGGAAGTCTCAAGGAAAATGTTCCCCCTCCCCATTTTTATGTATTTTTGAGAAAATTTTATTTACCAAAATGAATTCATCTTAATAAAATTGTCAAATGAATGAATGAATGAATCTATGAATGGATGAATGAACAGGGGTAGGTATAGTATTTGCATGCAGGGGCAATCCCTATCTCCAGACATGAGCTAAAGCATCATGTTTAGTTCCCCTCAATAGGCAGGGGCATCCTTAGGCCATGCATTGGATAAAACCTTTCCAAATCAAGAACCTAACATGAAACCCTTTTTTTGTTTTTCCTTATTTTCTTTTCCTCCCCCCATCTCATCAAAAGACTAGCCATAGCTTTGGTGAGACTGCTTGCATTGTGGGTCACCATTACTCTAAGAAAATGAAGAAAAGGAACACGAATGACCCCCGTCCTCCGAACGCCAGTCCGCACCTGACAGAGGACAGCACAAATGTAGAGCGAAGGCAATATTCCCAATCAATAGAATAATTCAGTAACACACGAGGAAGTGAATGAAATGAAGGCAAAAATAGACGAAATGTTCAAGCTCATACAACTAATGGCTTTCAAAGGGCCTGTCATGAACTCGTCGGCATCCACATCATATCCCAAAGAAACTGAAGCAATCCCACCAAGGGTTGTCTTACGAACTGATGGTGCAACAAAGAGCAAGGAGACTCCTAAAGCGGTACACCTCGAGGAAGGAGAAAAGGACAACCTTGAAACCATCTTGCTAACTCCCACCTCAAAGAAGGAAGGCCCAGACCCTCTCGATCTCAAAACACAAGGCTTAGAGGAGTCCTTGCACAGCCTACAAGGTCATGAAACCTTCGGTGGGATGTCTTATGATAAAATCTGTTTCTTCCCTGACCACCCAAGACCGCCCAAATTCAAAATGCCCGACTTCTAGAAGTATGACGGGAGTGGGGACCCTGTTGCACACTTGAGGTTATACGTTGGGGCACTAAGTGGACGTGGGAATGACCCCAAACTTCTGATGCAATTGTTTCAACACAACATAACTGGGCCCGCTTTACAATGGTTCGCTCGCCTAGACTTGAGGAAAATAACAACCTATAATGAATTAGTCACAGCCTTCCGATCTTAATATCGGTATAACAGTGACTTGACCATGGACAGATGTGCCTTGATGATGATGACTCGAGGCGAAAAAGAAAGCTTCAAAAGCTATGCTCTGAGATGGAGGGAGGCGACTGCGCAAGTTAACCCCCCCACTGCTAGAGAAAGAATACGTGCAGCTGCTTGTGAACACCTTCCAAGGATTGTACTATGAGCGCCTATGCTTGAGTATTGGAAAGAGTTTTTCTGAGCTGATAATGCAAGGGGAAATGATCGAGAGTGGGTTGAAAACTGGCAGAATCACTGACCCCTATGCCAAGACAAGTGAAGGATTTGCGAATGCAGCTAAGAAGGTGGCAACCACTCGGGGCACAGGCAAGAAAGAGGGAGAAGTATCTGTTATCCTACCTACGCAGCAGTAGCCATATTACCCCTAATACCAAGCTCGACCTTCACCACTTGCTCCCATCATCAACATCCCCGTTGCTACTACCCAAGCACCCTCAACTAGACCTGCTGCAACCCGACCATACTTCAACCCTAACAAAAACAACAACCGACGGAACTGAGAGTTCACACGTTCGGCATGCACCCAGACAGAGGCCTATCATGAGCTCCTCAAGGCCAAGCATATAAACCATATTCCCCCACGGCCATTGCTAAGCCCACTGCCACCAACTTTCAACCCTGCCCTTACCTGCGAGTACCATTCTAGGGGACAGGGGTATGACACATAATCTTGTTTCTCTTTGAAGCATAAGATTCAAGACTTCATTAACAACAAGGTCATCAACACCTAAGAAATGAAGTCGGTCCCCATGCCCAATGTCACGGCAAATCCCTTACCAAACCATGCTATCAACATCATTATCGAGGATGAGGCGGATCCTGATGGCATCATAACTGCAGAGAACTTTGAGGGTGAGTCAGACACTGAAAGCGATTGGGAGGAAGAACTGTCGCCATGCCCTATCTATCTTTACAACACGAGTGGAAAGCAAGACCCTTTCGATTGGCCCGTAGATGAACCCGTTGCAAACATTCCCAATGATACTGCACCTGTGGATGGCTGGGGAGAAGAATTCCTACATCCTAGATATGCTGAAGCCGAGGCTCGCCTGAAAGAGGAACTCTTCGATTACGAGGACATGGGCTGGGGCATCTATGAGCCGAAATTGCCAAACCCACCATTCGAATTCAATGAAGGCGATCTGGATAGCCTGTTTGTAGAGATTGACAAAAAGGAAGCTAAAAAAGAAGAAGGTAAGGAAAAGTCGTCGCAAGCCTCTGAAGAAAGCCTGGTGGTGAAATCCCAAGAAGCCAAGCAAGAGAAAACTGGCCAACTAAAGGAGAGCCAGCAGGGGTCCCAAATGGGTCGCATAACCTCACTGACCCCACTAAGGAAGAAGAAGAAGGAGGCCTTGGTTGCACTGTGACCACTAATTCTACCACTCCGCAGCTGATGCATTGATCCGCCCAGCACAACCAAGGGAGGAAGCCGGTGAATGGAGCATGGAGGAGGCAGGTTTGGTCCCAAAGTCTAACTGAAGAAGTGATTGTCAAAGGGATGTTCTTCTACCAAACTTTGTCTTTACTTTCCTATTAATCTTTGTTTTGTTAACTCTACTTTCATCTTTTGCTACTCAAGAGCTCATCATGTAAATAGAACTTTTAAAATGAAAGAAGTTGAAATTTGCATTTATCATCTTTGGTACTTGCTCTTTCTCAAAATTTTCTTTCTTACCGTTATGCCCTAACTTGAAAGGAGGGATAGTACATGTGTCCTCGCCTACGGAGACCATTTCTGGTCCAAAAGAAAGATAGTGAAGGGGAGGAAAGAGAGTAGATCACCAAAAAGGGTGGCCTCTGAAGGACGCCGTGGCAAAGCAGTCGGCAGTTAGACCCCCGAAGGGAGGAGAAGCCCTCATTTCAAAAATCCCTGGAATAGTAAAAATAATTCCCTTGGTCAGCCCACTCGAGCTACAAGTAATTTTCATTCAAACACCCTAACCAAGAACCACCCCCCCGGGGGAAGTGCGAGTAACAGAACAATTAAGCTAACACCTGTTTGTTTCAAAGGATGACGCCAAAAGCTCTAAAACTGAACTTCATAGACTAAGCAATCTTGTCTGGAAGGAAGAGGGGCCATCTATTCTGCTACCATACAATTAAAAGAATCCTCTTTGAAAAACCCCTTGTGAGCCAAATTATATCCCTTCGAAAAACTCGCACTAGTGATCAACCCTGCAATGAGCAAAAGCAAGTTTAGAGGAAAAAGTGACAAAAAGGAAGCATGGAGAG
This sequence comes from Euryodendron excelsum, assembly GCA_033060915.1. Classification (NCBI taxonomy): domain Eukaryota; kingdom Viridiplantae; phylum Streptophyta; class Magnoliopsida; order Ericales; family Pentaphylacaceae; genus Euryodendron; species Euryodendron excelsum. The sequence goes on along the minus strand of CM065377.1, from coordinate 54,394,416 downwards.
AAAGAAGGCCCCCTCCTACATCAAAAGAGGAGGGAAACAAGGCAATACTCGAAAAAAAAAAAAATGACGATCGATGCCTCTTGAGAATCAATAGATTGTGCAAGCGGCAATACTGGGGCAAAAACTAAAGGAAATGATGAGCCCTATATGGGCACAAATTCATATAAAGAAGATAAGAGAGGAAAAGGGAGGGAGATAAAAAAAAAAAAACCCCATAGACAAAAGGAAAAGACCTGAAAAGGTGATCACCAATAAACCTCGAAAACCACATCACGTTATGAGCCTTCAATAACCTTTCTTTCAAAAACCCACAACTTGGCTACATTACAACCCACAGAAAGTCCCCTCAGATCAGGAAAGATTGCTTAGTCTAAACAAATTCAAAAGAAAATGGCGATATTCGAAAAAGAAAAAGGAACAAAGTAGCAAAAGCTTACTCAGGGTGGTTCTGGTTATTATCTCCCAAAAAAAAAAAAAAATTGTTTGAGCTTGGATACCCCTTCATTCATCACCTTTAACCTAGCCTATATTACGGTCCAAAGTAAAGTCCTTTCGGATTGAGAATGGAAACTGCCCGCTCATTTATTAAAGGTTACTTTGACTGTCACCTAGAGAGTCTACCATATCAAACATAAGGTCCCTGAGAAAAATAAGTGAGTTGCGGATTCTTAGATAGGAGAAATGAGAGTCGGGTCCGAAAATGGAAACCCTAGGAATGGGGCGACTGCTATCTCGCCATGACAGGAAAAAGGAGCAACGAAAAGGGGAATCTCCAAAGAAAGAGCAAAGTGCTGAAATGACGATTTCCAGAGAACACCCGATCTACCTCTAGACCTATTTTCATAAAGTTATATGCACGCCTGTGCACTCTGCCTGACATGTGCAATAATGCACCCACCTTTTTCACATCTGCTTAAAGTTTGCACATATCCCCCATTTCTTATGCATACCATGATTTCTATACTCCTGTGTTTGCATTTATACCCATCATATACCCACATAACATACATGACGAGACAGGAAGGAAGAAATAATCATCATCGCATGCAAGAAACAAAAATAATGTACATACAGTCATTATCCATAAGGGCTAACATACGGCCTCGAAAACGTAAAACAATACAGCCAAACTAACTAAGCTACAACTGTGTCAACAGATAAAAAAGGGCGCTTTAAGGAGCAGGGTCATCGTCCAAACCAAAATCATCCAAGTCCGGCACATACGGAGAGGGCTGGCTGGAGGAAGCTCCTGCATCAAAAGGACCTTAACCAAAGAAAAGGCAAAAAAGGAAGAAGAGCTAGCGTCAGAACACAGGGGATGCATAAGGAACATGAAAACAATGAACCATAAATAACATACCCAACGGGCCTTCATCAGAGATATGCAAGCAGCCAGGGCCTCCATCTCAGCACGATACTAATCTCGTGCCTGGCAAGCTGCTAGGTACTCCTCCTCAGAAACAAAGCCCTGAGCTCGACGCCAAAGCTCCACCACCTCATAGCCGACCACCTGCCCTCTGACTACCAGATCCAACTGGGTGAAAGTGCCAATAGATCTCGCCCGGGAGTGAGCCTCATAATCTATATCCGGCGGAAGCAGGAACTGCTCACCAAGAACCCCGACTATATAAGGGATCTCTACTTTGGCCCGATAAAGTCCAAACGTATACTGGGGAGGATTCATGGCCGCGCGGAAGGCAGTATGAAGCTACCGCCAGTGGCGCTCCCCGAGATATGTCTTCCATGACACAAGGCCCCGAAAGGCGATCCGCGACCTAGATAAAAGAATGACGTCCCTCATGCCGGCATATTGGGTGGACAGGTGATAAGGCGCCCAGGTCACATCTCGAGGCCTCAACAACTCCAAGTTAGCCCTGAGGGCTACAAAATCTGTAAGCAAAAACTGCTGGACTACCTGCTACCTAACCCACCTTATGGCCCGTGGGAAGGCATCACCCGCTAACACCTCTGGTCGACGAACCGGTAAATACTCATAGCTCCACCATACCAGAAACGGCCAAAAGCTCGTCAAGCTTCCCCAAGCCCCGGATGTCCTCACTCTCATCCCTCGTAAGAAGCAGGCAAAGGTGAAAGCACCCCAATCAACATAGTCTAGCTCGTCCAGATCCGCTACAAGGCTCACCAGAGACAAAGGGACCATCGACCTATTATTGTTGCAAAAACAACTAAAGACGACGTATGGCACTAACCGACGCCTTATAATAATTTGGTCATCTGGAGAAGGCTTAAAAGCAAAGGCTGTCTCTGCTGAGCATAAAAGTGAAGTTGGGAAACTCGAGCCCCTAAGCCCTGGCAACCCCAAGAGAAGATGGGCCTCCTCCAGAGACATGGCCCGTAAAGAGATCGGAACCCCTCCGAAAGATAGCCCAGTAATCATAGCCCAGTCGACGGGGGTAGGTCCCAACTCGAAACCCACCAAGTGTAAGATCCCTATCTCCCCGAACCACTGCTCTAACAACCCTATGGCGATCCCTTGATCAAGTTTGTTCATCTGTAGGGTCATAAAAGCACCAAAACCAATCCGATGCAAAAAGTCCTGATAGGATGGAGCCCTGTATAGCCCTCAAAGCCGAGATACTGGCCCCTCTAAAGAAACTGTGGCTAGATGACGGCATCTGACCATATCGTGAGTACAAGCTTGGGTGGAAGGCCAAGTCACGTAGTGGCGGGACATCTAAAATCGCTAGCTGGTCGTCGGTGAATGAAGTATCTCTCTGCCTGTCCCGAACGGAGGCCATACCGTATCCTGTCCGCAGGTCCACGGACGAGTCAACATCATCCTCAAATCTCTCATCGGGAGCCGCCAAAGGCTGCCCCATCACGGAGCTCCCACTATAAGTTGTCCTGCTCGAAGATCACTGTGACCCACCGCGGTTACCCCGAGGAGAACCGACTTTACCACTACTCCGCATAGGACCACCTCTGCTCCCCCCTCGAGTCGGGCCACCTCAGCTACTACCTCTAGCGAAACCGCTCCTGCTACCACTCTTAGCCAAGCTACCCCGACTACTACTGCCCTCCTCGAGTGTCGCGCCCAAATTTTTTGCACTTGAGGAATACACACATAAGCGAGAAAAACACTGTACTCTCTCGTTAGAACTCACCCTCCTAGAAGAATGAATGCAACTAGGTTTGAATTGAAAATTGAGTTAAATAAAGGGCTTTTAGAAAACAATTGCAGTCGCCACCTAACTTGATTAAGGTGAGTTAGGTCACCTAAAAACTAAGCATAATCCAAAAACTACACTTAGGGTTTTTGGAAAAAGGTTTTTGAAAATACTACCTCAAGAGAGGGTTTTTAAAAAAACAGGTTGTTTGGCAACCTTTAGAAAACATTTAGCCCTTTTTAGGAAAATAACTCCTTTGGGCTTTCGAAAACAGTGATCTAAGTTCGGAGGTTAGTTATGTGTAGGAAAGACGCACTAAGCCATCACCCTACCCCGCCCTTACGGTACCTATATATCTATTTACCTTAGATTCACCTATAAGAGTCTTCAACTAACTAATGTTCAATCCTATCCACTTTGAAACACAATATTTGAAAAAAAACTAACATGATGCATGATATGCAAGTGCAAGAAAAGAGACTTGATTTGGAAATAAATTTGAAAAGAATTTGATTTGATTTGAAATGAAAGCGATAGAAGTTTGAATTTGGAAAAAAGGTTTTGGAAATTGAAATTGAAGATTGAAAATAGAAATAGATCATGGAATTGGAAACTTGAAAAAAATTGTAATATTGGAGATTGGAAAGAAGTTGTAGAAATAGAAATTTGAAAAATGTTGTGAAATTAGAAACTTGAAAAATGTGGTGACTGCACCCATGGGGTTGCCTACGTATCATTTTGGAGGAATCAGATCAGTCGTAGTTCGGACAAGAGTCCGATAAAAAATAGAAGGTTAGATTGAAAGAAAGAGATTTTGATTGAAAAATAGATTTGATTTGAACCTAAAATAGAAGATTGAAGATTGGAATTTAGAATTTTGAAATTGAAAAGGTTGGATTTTGATTTGGAAAAATAGAACTTGGAAGAAAGATTTAGACTTGTTTTGGAAAGATGGAGGTTTAAGAAACCTAGACTTAGGAAAGATAGGATTTAGGAAAGACTTGAGGTTTAAGGAAGATTTGACTTGACTTGGAAGAGTTTTAGAAAAGATTTGACTCAAACGTTGGACTTGGAAGATTTAGAAAAGATTCGAATTAGAAAGGGTTTGAATTAGAGAAGTTTCAAATTATGAAAATGTCATTTTAGGAAGGTTTCGTTTTAGGAAAGTTTTGGAATTAGGAAGGTTTCATCTTAGGAAGGTTTTGACTTAGGAAAGTTTTCAAAATAGGAAAGTTTTGAATTAAGAAAGTTTCAACATAGGAAAGTTTTGAATTAAGAAAGTCTCATTTTAAGAAAGGTTTTGAAATAGGAAAGGTTTTGAAAATAAGAAAGTTTTGAGTTTAGAAAGTTTTAGATTAGGAAAGATTTGAAGTTTTAGGAAAGTTTAGAATTTAGAAAGATTTAAGTTTAGAAAAATTTAACTTAAGAATGTTTTGAATTTAGAAAGCTTTGAATTTGAAAAGATTTGAAATTTAGAAAGTTTTAGAGTTTGAGTTTTAAAAAATCTTGATATTAGGAAATGTTTGAATTTAAGAAAGATTCGAAAACCTAGATTTGGGAAGTTAAGATTTGAAAAGGGGTAGAATTAAGAAAGGGTTGAAGTAGGAAAGATATGGAAGTTTGAGTTTTAAAATTTAAAAAAGATTTTTATGTTCAAGTTTTGGAAACTTAAGATTTAGGAAAGTAGAAGATTAAGAAGGATTTGAATTAGGAAAGATTTGGATTTGGAAGGATTGAGATTCCTATTTCCTAAAACAAGGGATTGAATTTTGTTTCTAAAAAAAAGAAGGTTTGATTTTATTTCTAAAAAAACGGAGGATTGGATCTAGTTTCCTAAACGAGAAGATTGGATTTGGTTTCCTAAAAGGAAGATGAGATTTGGTTTCCTAAAAGGGAAGATGGGATTTGGTTTCCTAAAGGGAAGATTGAATTTGACAAGAATTTAGAAAGGGAAGTTTTAGAAACCCTAGATTTGAAAGACTATAGTTTTGACGTAGAAAATAGGTTTTAAGGCAAGTTTGAAAACCATGGTTTTGGAAAGAAAACTAGGGTTTCCAAATTGTGGGCTCTAAGGTTTAACTTGGACTCTAAAAAAAGAGTTTTTGGAAAGTGCATTTTGGAAATGAGTTTTTGAAAAGAAAATCCTAGAGAGGAGTTTTTAGAAGGAAGTTTTTGAAAAGAGAGTTTTTAGAAAGATTTTTGAAAGGAGATTGTTGGAGAGAGTTGTTTTAGGAAAGAGATTTAGGGAGCGTTTTTAGAAAGTGGATTTTGAGGAGAGTGTTTTGGAAAGGAGTTTTGAAAAAAAAAAGAAGATTTTTGCAGGCAGTTTTTAGAAAACAATTTTCAAAAGAAGAGTTTAAGGAAAGTATGTTGAAAACGAGGGTTTTAGAAAGAGAGACTTTTGAAAAGAGAGTTTTTTGGAAGATATAAAGTATTTCACTTTCCTAAAGTGACTCTAACCATAAGAAGGTTAAAACCACTTTAAGAAAGTGGTTTTGAAAACAACAAGGAGTTGAAAATATGGATCATGTTGGTTATTTTAAATGTAACACTTTCCTAAAGCAACCCTAGCTATGGAAAGGCTAGAATCACCCTAGAGTTATGATTTTGAAAATAAGTTTTTAGAAAAGAAGATTTTGATGCAATTTTGAAGACAAGTTTAATGCAAGTTTTGAAAACGAGTTTGAAAACAGTTTTTGGAAGAATGCAAGATAATGATATGCACAATGCAAATTGGGGTCGTGAACATACAAGGCTAAGGTTTCACCACATAGTCAAGGGGGCTGAACCCACGTGGTTTCCGGTTAGTCTAAAAGAAAGCCCCCGACACGGTGACCCTCCAATAGCCTAATCTTACACATGGACCGGGAATCTCCTTATTTCAAGCATGCAAAGAAAGGGGGGAAGAAGATGGGGATTAAAATAGAGAAAACCCAAGTGGGTTAGGAGAGAGAAGAGAGAGGGGGGATGTGCAGAAATGTAAAACGAAAGCCTACCTTGTCTCGTTTATTTTACTTGGCTTTGCACGCCTTGCCTTTCTTCGGTTTTCGTCTTGATCTTTGTTTTCAATCTTCAAGAGTTTGTCTTCAATCTTCAAGGTTTTAATTTGCAGCACTTCAAGTCTTCAAAGGAGGCTTTGGAGGCTAGTGTATGAGTGTATAGAAGTGTATGTGAGTGTATAGGAGGCTAGGGTTTGGAAAACCTAAGGAGACTAGGGTTTAGAGAAGCTACGAGCTCTTTATATCAAAAAGTATGGTTTTTAAACTGAGTTTGCGGACCTTTTTCACGCTAAAGGAGGCTCTATATTTATAGACATGGGATAGACCTGGCGCCTGTTGTAGTGGCGCCAGGCCAAAAATGCTCTTGGCGCCACTAGTAGTAGCGCCAACCAGTTAGGAAAGTTTTAAGGTCGGCAAGCAACGTATCTTGAGAAGATTTGGGTGCCTATACTAGTGACTACCATGCAATTTTTAGCCTGACTTCACTAGGAGTGACTCCGAAAAGTCTGGGAATGATTTGAAGAGGCTGGGAATGACCTGGAAGGCTAGAAAAGAGCAGAAACACTTAAAACAGTGTCCTAGAGGTATTTGGCTTAAAAAATGAGGATAGGATGTGTTGGAAGGGTTGACCGGGCCTTTAGGGGCAAAACGATCAACTGAATCGGGAAGCTACTGGGATGGACCCGGAATGTCCTGAAAAAAGACTAAAAATTTAGAAACATTATTCAGAATGTTCCCAAAGGTTGCCGGTTTGATACCCAGAGCCGGTGTGGTCAGAAAAGGTGACCGGCCCACGAGGGGCAAAACGGTCATTTTGCACCGAGTTTGCCGGAACTGACTCGGAATGGTCTAGAAAGGTAAAGGAATGTTGAGAATACTATAAGAAGCAATTTTAGGAAGTTACCGGTTTGATACCCGGAGCCTGTGTGATTGGAAAAGGCGACCAGCCCACCAGGGGCAAAACGATCATTTTGTACTGGGTTTGCCGGAACTGACTCGGAATGATCCGGAAAGGTAAAGGAAGGTTGAGAATACTATAAGATACAATCTCAGGATATTATTGGATTGATACCTAGAGCCGGTGTGGTTTCTAGCGCGTTCAGATGCCTAGGGGCAAAATGGTCATCTTGACCGGAAAGTCTCGGAATTGGCCTGAAACTGACTAGAAGGCACCTAATCATGCCGGATTGCTTTTAAGACAATCTTGAAAGGGTGGACTTATCATTCTGAAGACTTAGGTATTATCTCGAGAAATGTGCCAAAAATGGCCCTAGGGGCAGTTTAGTCATTTTTCACCGAAGTGGGCTAGTAGGCACCGGTGTTGACCTGGGTTTTGAGTGTTTCTGCCACTCTGACGGCAATCGCGTGATACGGGGGTTTATTGACAATTCCCTATATCGACCTGCTTGTGAGTATTTCTGCTACTCTAACGGTTGTGATGTTTGTGAGTATTTTCGCTACTCTGACGGTTTGCGATCATTCCCGAGATTGCCTGATCTCGGGAAGCTGCTAAAGGAACTTAGCGCCTGAGAAGTCAACTTTCTCAAAAAGCGTGCCTAAACGGACATTTCTGCATTGGCGGGCTAGCGGGCGCCAACGGTGGACCATTCTACCATCTAGGGGACTTGGGTTCTCGTCCCAGTTGATAGGTTTAAAGGGACTTACCGTTCCGAAGAGATTTTCTTCAAAAAACATGTCGAATTGCCGTCTTGAAGAATCAACTGTCTCGAAAGAGGGATTGGAATTGGAAAGGGGACTTACCGTCTTCGGAAAGATGTGCCTGATTTGGAATAGATTTACCGTCTCGAGGAATCAACTGTCTCGAGAGAGAGATTGGAATTCGAATTGGAAAAGGGACTTACCATCTTCAGAAAGACGTGCCTGATTTAGAATAAATTTACCATCTCGAGGAATCAACTGTCTCGAGAGAGGGATTGGAATTGGAATTGGAAAGGGGACTTACCGTCTTCAGAAAGATGTGCCTGATTTGGAATAGATTTACCGTCTCGAGGAATCAACTGCCTCGAGAGAGGAATTGGAATTGGAATTGGAATTGGAAAGGGGACTTACCATCTTCGAAAAGACGTGCCTAATTTGGAATAGATTTACCGTCTCGAGGAATCAACTGTCTCGAGAGAAGAATTGGAAAGGGGACTTACTGTCTTCGGAAAGACGTGCCTGATAGAATAGATTTACCATCTCAAGGAATCAACTATCTCGAGAGAGGAATTGGAATTGGAATTGGAATTGGAAAGGACAATGCCCCTAAGGGCATTTTGGTCGTTTTGCCTCTATTTGGGCTTGGTGGGCCAGCGAAGCAATGGATAGACGGGATTGGACTTAAAGAGTTGATTTTAATTGGAATACGTCCATATTGACTTGGGTACAAATCTGGATGGAGCGTAGACTGCCGAACGGTCAAAAATAGGGTGCTTACATCGAGCTTTATCCGCAGCACCTTTCCGTGGCGCCTCCTGTCCGGACTGTCACCTCCGGCCTCCGACATCCTGAAAGAATGACAACATTCAAAAGAATCAATTAGTCACCATATGTGATAAGCGCAAAGATAAGTGCATCAATGTATATACATAAAAAAAAATATCGAAGAAAAGGAGGAAAGAAAAAGGAAAAGAAAAAAAAAAAGAAGAAAAAAGAAAAAAAACAAGGAGAGAAAAAAAAAAAAAAAAGAAGAAGAAGAAGAAGCAAGAAAGAGAAAAGAAAAAATGGAAGGGTTAGGGCCCCATCCATCACTGTGCAAGGTTTTCAACGATTTTTGAAAGCTTTTCCTGCAAAAAGTTTCACCGCAAAATTTTCAACGAATTTCCTAAATTTTGGTTTCCTGGGCTTTTTCCTTCAAAAGCCCTATTTCAAAATTTTCTAAGAGTTTTCAAGCTTTTTTCTCAAAAAGTTTGGTTTCAAAATTTCAAAAACCGGTTTTTCAGGTTTTCTCCTCCAAAAAAAAAAAAAAAAACCTGGTTAAAAAATTTTATAAGGGTTTTCAAGCTTTTTCCTCAAAAAGTTTGGTTTCAAAATTTTAACACTTATTTTTCGGGTTTTCTCAGTTTGGTTTCAAAATTTCAAAACTGGTTTTTCGGGTTTTCTTCTTCAAAAACTCTGGTTCAAAAATTCTCTAACAATTTTCAAGCTTTTTCCTCAAAAAGTTTGGTTGCAAAATTTCAAAACCGGTTTTTTGGGTTTTCTCCTTCAAAAACCCTAGTTCAAAAGTCTTCTAAGGGTTTTCAAGTTTTTTCCTCAAAAAGTTTGGTTCCAAAAGTCTAGACCAGTTTTTCGGGCTTTCTCCTTCAAAAGCCCTGGTTCAACATTTTTAACGGTTTCTCGGGCTTTCACCTTCAAAAGCCCTGTTCCACAAGTTTTCTAAAAATCGGTTTCCTGGGGTTTTTCTCCTTCAAAAATCCCACTTCCAAAAAATTTCTCTAAAGTTGCGGTTTCTCTGGGCTTTCTCTATCAAATGCCCCTTTCTCAAAATGATTTGCTTTACTGAAAGGTTTTAAAGCTTAGTGTTAAAATTTTTAGAAATTTTGACAGAGTTTCACCTTAAAAAGTTGCTATCCTGAAATTCCACGAGTCGCAAACATAGCCTAGAACAATCTCAGACTTTTCACCACATCAATCAAAGCGCCCCCACGACACGCGTCTTGTCCTCAAACATAATTTTTAGGACAAAATTCCCAGAACGTTCGAGAGTGTCACCATAATTTTCTAAAAATGTTCTATGATTTTTAAACCTTCAATTGGATCCATTTTCTAATTTTTCTCAATTTTTCATAATTTTTAAAAATTTAAAAATTTAAAATTTTTCAGAAAATTACGAAACTTCATACGTTTGTTCTCTACATTTTCCTAGGGTTCTCAGTGTAAAAATCACACCCAAACAGTCAATGCCCAAGCCTGTAGAGGCGATTTTTTGAGTTCTGCAGAAACCCACTTTCACAAAACATGTAAAACCACCCAAAAGACACTCGAATCTCCACCTAATCAAGAAAACAATCGGACCATTGCGTTCTAAACGTCTCAAAGTATAGGTTTACACTGATCATTTGCAAAAAACGGAGACACATGTATCAAAATTGACAAATTTTCAAAAAAAAAAAAAAACTAACCTTTGAAATTCTCCAGCGAGAATTCGACGACAATGGTAGTAACCGGCACGTGCCCAACGTCCTACAGCACTTCTCTAGTGATACTTGATCAAAACCCCTCGAAAATCCTTCGAGCTAATCCTTAAACCGCTTTCAAACTTAGAAAATATGCACTGAAAAACGCTACCTGCTCTGTTTAAATGGCCACGGGCCGACGCATGTAGTAGACGCACCAGCACAAAAATCCAACTGGCGCATGTATTAAATGCCCAAGGCTTAAATCACTAAATGCGTATGTAGCACATGCGCCCGACGGATTAGCTTCCTGCCAAAATCAATTTCAAACTTCCCGAGGTCTGAATTTGGTACCGAGGTTTTCAAAAGCCGAATGTCAAGCTTTCAACATTTGCTTGTGAGAATCAGGTGTTCTGAACCAAACTGTGTCAAACTGGCAAACCGATTCCCAACAGGGATGCAGAACTTTCCGAATTCTAAAACCTCCCAAACCGGCGACCCACAAAGGGTCCCCAGAGCATTTCAAACTCACCTGCACATCGTCCCTCCGATCGCCTCACGACCAAAAAGGAATTCTTACTTTATTATTTTTTTGCCTTCGGCAAGCAAAGACAGAAAAAGATGGGTAGTTGTAAGCACCCCATTTTTGCCCGCTCGGCAATCTCCGGCCCGACCGGGCTAAGTTTTCCAACATCACAACACATGCAGGTTCAAGATGAGCCTTTCAACCTATAATCCAGCCAACTGGTTGCTTGACGGGTCCACATGTACCCGCTGAAGCCATAAGCACCGTTATTCCAGGCAGTTTTCTTAACCAGGCAGTCTTGGAAACCAACGCCATCGAGGTAGCTTCCTGGAATCGGGCAATCTTGGGGACCAACACCTCATCAAGTTTCAGACGGTTCACTTCTGGCGCCTACTAGACCGCCAACGTTGAATGTCCGTCATTTAGTAGTTCTCTGAGACCGGGCATTCTCAAAGACCAATACCACCAATTCAGGTAGCTTTCTAGGACTAGGCGTTCTCAAGAACTAACACCACCCCTATAGGCAGTTCTCTAAGACCGGGCATTCTTAGAGACCAATACCGCATAGGTAGTTTTCCAAGACCGGGCGGTCTTGAGAACTAACACCTAGGTTAACACCGCGTCTACTAGCCCGACTCGGTGAAAAATGGCCCAACTCGCCCCTTGGGCCTCCAGGCACGTTTTGGGATAGTTCAAAACCCCTTAAAATGATAAGTCAATCCTTCCAAAGTGTTGTTAAACCATTAGGTGTCCCCCGCACGCCATTTGGTCCAAATCCGGTTCTATTCCGGCCTACTCCAGTTAAAATGACCGTCTTGCCCCTAAACACCTCAACATTGCACAAACCCCGCCGAACGGTAAAAGACTCTCCCAAAACCATCCCTGAACAACCCTAAACACTTGACACAACACACTAAACCATTCCTAACCATTTCCAGCGTATCCCGGTCAAAATGATCGTTTTGCCCCTAACAATCCAAATATGCCCCGAGACAGCACTGGTCCTGAGATTCCGAGCAAAGGGTTTCACCATACACCCTTGTTTAACCCGAGGAGGGCCTTACGACACTAAACTCACATGACTCGATAAAAGTTCCCTAGAGCGTCTCGTAGATGCTTCGCTTAAATTGTCTTTCATCTAGATTCCCTGGTTATAACACACCGTCAACTGACTTGAGAAATGCGTAAATCAGGGAATTCTCAAAAGCTCGCTCATAGATCTTTCCATCGATACGGTTTGATTGGATAGATCACTTCTCAAAGCCCTTCATCGTATGGCTCAAGCCCAGTTACTTTTGATAACCCTTGGAGCGTCTCGCAGATGCTTTGCCAAGGTTGACTTTTTTTCCAATTCCCTTATTGAAACGCACCGTCAAACGACCTGAGAAATGCATAAATTTGAGAATTCCCGAAAGTATTTCTAGAGTACTTTCCATCAGTACGGTCCGATCGAAAGGATCACTTCTCGAAAGCCTCAATAACACGAAACGAAAATAGCCACTTTCGAACACCCTCAAAGCGTATCACAGATGCTTCGTAAAAGTGTCCTTTTATGCACATTTTTCGAGATGGTATCCCATGCTTCCAAATGCAATTCAAACTTTTCAAAAATATGAAAGTTCATCGGAAGCCCTAGGAGAAGATCCCAAGTGCGACCGATTCCCCTAAAACCTTCCAGATCGACTCAATTATCGAAATAAAGTTTGGACGAACCTTCCCGGTAATGTAGTGTATGCTACATGCGCTCAAATTTTGATCAGATTGACTAACTTTCGATCAACAGTCGAGATTCAACTAGTACACAGGGTGCCACGTCTCATTCTTGCAATGGAACAGTACCTGCGCATGTCCTACATGCGCCAGGCCTGTTCCAGAATGCTTGTAAATACCAGAGCCCCCTTTGCATATTCAAACTCCGATTTCTAATGCGAAGCTCTGCTGAAGTCACTCCAGAACTGCGAATCTCTATACACACTTCATCCCTCCAACACTTAGCTTAGATTCTAGCATCCCCAAGCCTATATACTTCACATATAAAGCCTTATACACCATCAAACAGTCCCTACCAGCCCTTTAAGCTTTCTTGAAGTCATTCAAGCTCCAATCAAAGCATCCTTGGAAGACTACAAGTGTGTTGAAGGCAAAAGGTGGTATCCCTTTTACATTTGTGTTTTCCCCCACTCTTCTCTTCTCCCTCCTCTCTTACTTAGGCTATTCTCTATTTTAATCCCCATCTTCAACCCTCCTTTCTTGCATGCTTGAGCCAAGAGGGCTCTTAGATCATGCCTAGAGGAAAGCAAGTGAGAGCCACCGTGTAGGGGGATCTCTGACTAGCCTACTTTAAGATGGTTTGGCTTAGGAGCCTTTTGTTTGTGTGGTGTAGCCTAAAAGTCTTGTATGTGATCATGACCCTTTGCATATTACTAATTTGATCATGTTTTGCATGCTTGGCTACATTTTATGCTTGTTGTCATGTTCTATGATGCTTATATTTCTCTTAAAACTCCATGTCATTTCCAAGCTCTATATTTCTTTAAAAAATTGTTCCAAGAGTTGGCTCCTTGAAGCTTAGAAAAACCCCTACTAAACCCCTAACTCTCATTTTGGCATCATTGCATTTTAACTTGCATAAATGTTGCTTTCCATTTCTCTAATTTTCAAGATTTCCATTCTTTCAAGTATAGTGGTTGGAATGGCCCCATGGAACCCTCTCTTGAGTGGTCTCCCTTTTGCTGGCCATATGAACCCTCTCTTGATGGAATGTTTCCTTTGAAAAATGGTTTTCAAAATCCTTCTCAAAAGATGATTTTCAAAAATGCATTATCTTTATCTTTGCATAAAAAATAATTTTTCAAAAATTGTCATCATTATGTTGATTTTTGAAACCCCCACTCTTGTCAAGATAAATGTTATAATGGTCATGAGGAAAGCTTCCTTGGAATGGTCTCCAATCACCAACCATATAAACCATACTCTTGGCTAGAGTCAAAATTTTCATGGAAATGATCTTCAAAAGGGTTGTCCACCAAAGTCCATTGCATAATATGTTTTGTTGTTCAAAACTCTTTCCAAAAGTGCATTAGACCAACTTTCAAAATCATTTTCCCAACCAACCCTAGGTTAACTTGACCCTAGTTATCCGACCCTATGTTAACTTTACCCTAGTTTATTCACCTTATGTTAACTTAACCCTAGTTAGCTAACCTTAAGTCACCTTGATCCTAGGTTAACCTAACCCAAGTTAGTGAACCTTAGGTCATCCTTAACCATAAGCTAACCCAACCTAGGTTAGTATACTTTAAGGTTCCAACTCTTGAACCCTTTTTTAAATGAATCACTCAATTTTAAACGATCCTCACAACCCATTTTTCCAAAACTTCCTACTTTCTTGATTCCAAAAAACCAACTCCATAAACTTTTCGAATGTTCTTACTCTCCATCTTCAAGGCGTTTCCAAAAATGTTTTCAAAAGGTCATAGACCTAAGGTGTCCCTAGCTCTCTCATGGTTAGGGATTCCAAGGACAAAGGATAAATTAAGAATAACCACTAAGGTTGTCCATGTTAGGATTCCAAACCCTCAGCCATTTCCAAAAACTATTTTCAAAAAATTAATTCATCCAAACAATTTAAAGTCATGTCTCTAAGGTTTCAAAACAAGACCTCAAAAACACTTTCAAGTTTTCTTGAGTCATGCCAAAGCATTTTTCCAAAACTCCCTTAAGTTGATCCAAAAACATTTTCAAAAAATACCACCATCCTATTTCAAGTCAAAACTTCCACGACCACAAAGAGTCTTCAACTTCCAAGACCACAAAGAGTCTTCAACTTCCAAGACCATAAAGTGTTTTCAACTTCCAAAGACTTCCAAATGTCTTAAACTTTTCCAAAGACCTCAAACTGTCTTAAATTTTTTCAAAGACCCCAAAGTGTCTCCAAACCTTCCGAAGGCCCTAATGTGCCTATTCTCCATCGAGCTCTTACCCAAACTACAAATGACCTGATTCTTGCCAAATGAGATACGTAGGTAACCTAAAATGGTGTGGTCACAACTTTTATTTCAAATCCAATCCCTTTTTCAAAATTTCAATCAATTCAAAGTTTCTCTTCCAAACTCTTTCAAAACCCCCATTATTTTCAAACTTCTTTCAAAAACTTGCATCATGCATCATCCATCCGAAAAGTGATGACTAAACCCCGTTTTCAAAATTCTAAAGTGGATATTAAGTGGACAATGATAACCGGTTATTCTAGTAAGTAAACCAAGAGTGATTAGATATTTAGGTACCGAAAGGGCAGGGTAGGGTGATGATCTTAGGATATCTTCCCTACACGTAACCGGGGCGCGACAATCATGAAAATTAATGCACGTCTATACTAGATTTAAGAAAGTGGCATATTATCTATTAGTTGTTTATGTTATCTTGGCCATATTACATTATTTTTAATCTATTTCCCATTTTAGCTCTAAATTGAGCTCATCAATATATATCAGTTATATGTGATATTTAATTGGGCCCATAAATACATATCAGCTTTAATTTATATCCCATTTCACATTTATGCACACCAACCAATTGTAAGCACCCCATTTTTGACCGCTCGACAGTTTACGCTTCGTCCAGACTTGTACTCAAGTCAATATGGACGTATTCCAATCAAAACCAACTTCCTAAGTCCAAATCCCGTCTGTCCATCACTTTGCAGGCCCACCAGGCCCAAATAGAGGCAAAATGACCAAAATGCCCTTAGGGGCATTGTCCTTTCCAATTCCAACTCCAACCCCTCTCTCGAGACAGTTGATTCCTCGAGACGGTAAATCTATTCGAAATCAGGCACGTCTTTCCGAAGACGGTAAGTCCCCTTTTCAATTCCAAATTAGGCACGTCTTTCCGAAGACAGTAAGTCCCCTTTCCAATTCCAAATCAGGCACGTATTTCCGAAAACGGTAAGTCCCCTTTCCAATTCCAAATCAGGCATGTCTTTTCGAAGTCGGTAAGTCCCCTTTCCAATTTCAAATCAGGGAAGTCTTTCCGAAGACGATAAGACCCCTTTCCAATTCCAATCCCTCTCTCGAGACAGTTGATTCCCTAAGACGGTAAATCTACTCCAATCAGGCATGTCTTTCCGAAGACAATAAGACCCCTTTCCAATTCCAATCCCTCTCTCTCGACAGTTTATTCCTCGAGACGGTTCGGCGCGCTTTTCGAAGAAAATCTCTTCGAAACGGTAAGTCCCTTTAAACCTATCGACCGGGATGAGACCCCAAGTCCCCTAGATGGTAGAACGGTCCACCTTTGGCGCCTGCTAGCCCGCCAATGCAGAAATGTCTGTTTAGGCACGCCTTCTGAGAAAGTTGACTTCTCAGGTGCTAAGTCCCTTTAGCAGCTTCCCAAGATCAGGCAGTCCCGGGAATGATCGGGAACCGTCTGAGTAGTGGAAATACTCGCAAACAGGTCGATATAGGGAATTGCCAACAAACCCCCTATATCACACGACCGGTGTCAGAGTGGCGAAAATACTCAAAACCCAGGTCAAGACCAGTGCCTGCTAGCCCACTTCGGTGAAAAATGACCAAACTGCCCCTTGGGCCTTTTCTAACACGTTTCTCGAGACCAAACGGTAAGTCCAACCTTCCAAGATTGTCTTAAAAGAAATCTGGCATGATTAGGTGCCTTCTAGTCAATTTTGGGCCAATTTTGAGACTTTTCGGTCAAGATGACCATTTTGCCCCTAGGCATCCGAACGCCTCGGGGACCACACCGGCTCTGGGTATCAAACCGGTAACCTCTTGGGAATACTTCTTATAGTATTCCCAACCTTTCTCTACCTTTCCAGATTATTTCGAGTCAATTCCGGCAACCCCGGTACAAAATGACTATTTTTCCCCTACTGGGCTGGTCACCTTTTCCAACCACACCAGCTCTGGGTATCAAACCGGAAACTTCCCAAGAATGATTTTTATAGTATTCTCAACCTTTCTTTACCTTTCCAAATCATTACGAGTCAGTTCCGGCAAACTTGGTGCAAAATGACCGTCTTACCCCTGGTGGGCCGGTCGCATTTTTCTAGCCACGCCGGCTCTGGGTATCAAACCGGTAACCTCCTGAGAATGCTTCTTATAGTATTCTCAACCTTCCTTTGCCTTCCCGAATCATTCCGAGTCAATTCCGGCAAACCCAGTGCAAAATGATAGTTTTGCTCTTAGAGGGTCGGTCGCCTTTTTCGTCCACACCGGCTCTGGGTATCAAACCGGCAACCTTTGGGAACATTTTGAATAATGTTTCCAAATCACGAGTCTTCTTCCATGACAGTCCGAGTCCGTCCCGGCAGCTTCCCTATCCGATTGACCGTTTTGCCCCTAAAGGCCCGGTTAACCCTTCCGACACATCCTATTCTCATTTTTCAAGTCAAATACCTCCGGGAAACTATTCTAAGTGTTCTTGCCCTTTTCCAACCTTCCAAGCCATTCTTGGTCACTTAACTCCTTCCCGGACTTTCCGGAGTCACTCCTAGTGAAGCCAGGCTAAAAATGCATGGTAGTTACTAGTACAGGCGCCCAAATCTAGTCAAAGATACGTTGCTTACCGACCTAAATACTTTTCTAATTGGCTAGCGCCACTGCAACAGGCGCCAGGTCTATCCATCTCTATAAATACAAAGCCTCTTCCAGCGTGAAAGGGGTCCGCAAACTCAGTCTAAAAACACCAGTATTCGATATACGGAGCTCGAACACTCCCTAAACCCTAGCTTCCTTAGGTTTTCCAAACCCTAGCCACCATACACAAACCCTAAGCCTTATATACACTCATACACACCCCTATACACTTATACACTAGCCTCCAACCCTCCTTTGAAGACTTGAGGAGCTGCAATCTGAAGTTTGAAGATTGAAGACAACTCTTGAAGATTGAAGACGAAGATCAAGACGAAGACCGACGACAAGCAAGGCGCGCAAAATAAACAAGACATAAGGTAGGTTTTCATTTTACGTTTCTGCACTTCCCCCTCTCTCTTCTCTCTCCTAACCCACTTGGGTTTTCTCTAGTTTAATTCCCCATCTCTTCCCCCCCCTTCTTTGCATGCTTGAAACAAGGGGATTCCCAGTCTATGTGTAGGATTGGACTATTGGAGAGTCACCGTGTTGAGGGCTTTCCTTTAGGCTAATCGGAGACCACGTGGGTCCGGCCCCCTTGATTATGTGGTGAAGCCTTAACCTTGTATGTTCACGACCCCAATTTGCATTGTGCATATCTTAATCTTGCATTCTTCCAAAAATCGTTTTCAAACTCGTTTTCAAAGCTTGCATTAAACTTGTTTTCAAAATTGCATCAAAATCTCCTTTTTCAAAACTTGTTTTCAAAATCACAATCCTAGGGTGATTCTAGCCTTTCCATGGCTAGGGTTGCTTTGGGAAAGTGTTATATTTAAAGTGACCAACATGGTCCATATTTTCAAAATCTTGTTGTTTTCAAAACCACTTTCTTAAAGTGGTTCTAACCTTCTTATGGTTAGAATCGCTTTAGAAAAGTGAGACGTTTTTATACTTTTCAAAAAACTCTCTTTTCAAAAATCTCTGCCTAAAAATCTCTTTTTCAACATACTTTCCTAAAACTCTCATTTCCAAAGTTATTTTCAAAAACTCCCTCCAAAAATCTATTTTTTCAAAATTCCCTTTTTAAACTCCTTTCCAAAACACTCTCCTCAAAATTTCTTTCCTAAAAAAAAAAACACTCCCTAGGTTTCCTTTTTAGAAAACACCCCTTAAATCTCTTTCCTAAAATTTCTTTCTAACAATCTCCTTCCAAAATCTTGTTTCCAAAACCCTCTCAAAAGTTTTACTTTCCAAAATCTTCCTTCCTAAAATTCTTTTCAAAATACACTTTCTAAAAACTCTTTCTTTAGATCTCCTTCTAAAAATCTTCGTTTCCAAAAACTCACTTTCCAAAAATCCTTTTTCTTGTTGCCCAAGTCAAGCCCTAGAACCCACAATTAGGAAACCCTAATTTTCTTTCCAAAAACATAATTTTCAAACTTGCCTTAAAACCTAGGTTTCCAAAACCTTTTGTTTTCACATCCAAACCATACACATTTTCAAAACCTCTGTTTTACGTCAAAACTATAGCCTTCCAAATCTAGGGTTTCTAAAACCTCCCTTTTCAAATCCTTGTCAATTCCAATCTTCCCTTTAGGAAACCAAATCCCATCTTTCCTTTAGGAAACCAAATCAAATCTTCCCATTTAGGAAACTAGATCCTATCCTCCGTTTTTGGAAACAAAATCGAACCTTCCCTTTTAGACTCAAAATCTACATCTTTCCTAATTCAAATCTCTCCTAATTTCCTACCTTCCTAAACCATAAGTTTCCTAAAATTTTCAAATCTTTCCGTAAACATTAAGCTTCCAAATCTTTCCTAATCCAACCCTTTTCTAATTTTATCCCTTTCCAAATCTTAACTTTCCAAATCTAAGTTTTCAAACCTTTCCAAAATTCAAACCTTTCCTAATCTCTAGATTTTCTAAAATTTTAAAACTTCCTAAATCTTAAACTTTCTAAATTTCAAATCTGTCTAAATCCAAAGCTTTCTAAACTGAAAACTTTCTTAATTCAAAACCTTCTTAAGTTGAAACTTTCTTAATTCAAACATTTTCTAAATATTTCCTAATTTAGAATCTTTATAAAATTCTAAGCTTTCCAAATTCAGAACTTTCTTAACTTGAAACTTTTCAAATTCTAAACCTTTCTTAAACTAAACTTTTCCTAATTCAAAAAATTTCTAAATTCAACACTTTCCTATTTTAAAACCTTTTTTTAAAACAAAACTTTCCTAATGTGAAACTTTCCTAATTCCAAAACTTTCCTAAACTGAAACTTTCCTAAAACAAAGCTTTCCTAAAATGACACTTTCCTATTTCGAAACTTTCCTAATCTGAGCCTTTCCTAAATCCAAGCTTTCCTAATCTTCCAAGTCCAATATTCAAGTCAATTATTCTCTAAACTCTTTCCAAGTCAAATCCAAGCCTTCTTTTCTAAGTCTCAAGTCTTTTTAGGTTTCCTAAAACCGAGTTTTCCAAAGTCAAGTCTTTTCAAATCTTCCAATCAAAGTTCAATCTCTCAATTTTCCAATCCAATTTCCAATTCAATCTTGTTCTTTCAATCAACTCTTCTATTTTCAATCGGACTCTTGTCCGAACTACGACTGACCTGATTCCTCCAAAAGGATACGTAGGCAACTCTTATGGGTGCGGTCACCACATTTTTCAAGTTTCTATTTTCATAACATTTTTCAATCTCGAATTCTACAATCTTCTTCAAGTTTTCAATTCTATGTTCCATTTTCAATTTCCGATTCCAAAAGTTTATTTTCAAATCTCAATTTCCAAATTCTAAAACTTTCTAATTTCAAATCTATCTTTTCAAATCTTTTCTAAAATCAAATCAATTTCTTTCCAAATCTATTTTTCAATATTCTTTTCTAGCACTTGCATATCATGCATCATGTCTTTTAAACATTCCTTTTTTTTCTGAAGTGGATAGGATTGGTCATTTGTTAGTTGAAGACTCTCATAGGTGAATCTAGGGTAGATTGACATGTAGGTACCAAAAGGGCGGGGTAGGATGATGACTTAGTGCATCTTCCCTACACGTAACCAACTTCCGAACCTAGGATCACTGTTTTCAAAAGACCAAAAACGAAGTTATTTTTCAAAAATGGCTTAAATTTTTTTCAAAGGTTACCAAACAATCTGTTTTCCTAAAAACCCCCTCTTGAGGAGATATTTTCAAAATCGTTTTTAAAAACCCTAAGTGTAGTCTTCGGATTATTCTTAGTTTTTAGGTGACCTAATTCACCTTAATCAAGTTAGGTGGCGACTCCAAATCTTTTCCAAAAGCCCTTTATTCAAACCAATTTTCAATTCAAACCTAGTCGCACTCATTCTTCTAAGAGGGTGAGTTCTAACGAGAGAGTACAACATTTTTCCCGCTTGTGTGTGTATTCCTCAAGTGCGAAAAATCTAGGCGCAACACCAATAACTTGAAAAGGCTTAAATACAACAGCTGGTAGCCGTATGCTTGAAGAAAAAATCAAGCGCTACATTGAGAAGGCCATTTGATTCCATATTTACCCCACCCATCATGGCATCAGTGCATCACCATTAACATTTATGGCCTCCAACATTTGCAATCCTCCTCAGAAGTCTGTGTTATTTGTCCAGAACTGTTTCTGCCATCAACCACTTAGTTGTTGGCCATGGCAACGAGCCTCAGGAACTTAAAACTTCGATGGAAAGAGGTTGGATAGTGGCCACTTGCAGACTCGTGAAGAAGGAGAAGGCTGCTGGAGAATGAAATGAAGGTTGCCAAAGGCTATTGTCGTTCTGTTACAATGTTGCTTTGTGGGACTGAGATGATGCAGAGCGAAGGCAGAGCTTTGATTGTGCTGTAGACACAGCCATTAAACCATCCGGTTCATGTGAACCGTGAACGGTTCTCACAAATGACCGGTTGGACCGCCGGTTTAGATGGTTTTTGCAAAAGGAGAGCGATTTTTGAATTGGAACGGTTTTGATGTTTTAACCGGACAGTTTCTTAGACCGATTTTCAATTTTTCCGGTCAAACCTTTCCATGGCTAGGGTTGCTTTAGGAAAGTGTTATATTTAAAGTGACCAATATGGTCCATATTTTCAACTCCTTATTATTTTCAAAACCACTTTCCTAAAGTGTTTCTAGCCCTCTTATGGTTAGAATCGCTTTAGGAAAGTAAGATATTTGTGTATATATATATTTTCTAAAAACTTTCTTTTCAAATCCCTCCTTCTAAAACCTCTTTTTTAGCATGCTTTCCAAAATTGTTTTCTAAAAACTCCCTCCAAAAATTTATTTTTCCAAAACTTCCCTTTTTAAACTCCTTTCCAAAATATTCTTTTCAAATTCATTTTCTAAAAACTCCCCACTAGGATTTCTTTCCAAAAACTCTCTCCTTCCAAAATCTTCCTTCTAGAAACTCCTCTCTAGGATTTCTTTTCCAAAAATCCTTCTTTCCAAAAAGCTCACTTTCCAAAAATTCCTTTTCTTGGTGCCCAAGTCAAGTCCTAGAACCTACAATTTGGAAACCCTAATTTTCTTTCCAAAAACGTGATTTTCAACCTTGCCCCAAACGTAGGTTTCCAAAACCTCCCTTTCTACGTCAGAATCATAAGTTTCCAAAAAAATCAATTTTCTACATCAAAACTATAGTCTTCCAAATCTAGGGTTTCTAAAGCTTCCCTTTCCAAATCCTTGTCAAATCAAATCTTCCCTTTAGGAAACCAAATCCAATCTCCCGTTTAGGAAACTAGATCCAATCCTCCGTTTTTGAAAACAAAATCAAATCTTCTCTTTTAGAAACAAAATCCAATCCCTTGCTTTAGGAAATAGGAATCTCAATCCTTCCAAACACAAATCTTTCCTAAATCAAATCCTTCCTAATCTCCTACTTTCTTAAATATTAAGCTTTTAAAACTTGAACATAAAAATCTTTCTTAAATTTTAAAATTCAACTTTCAAATCTTTCCTAATTCTATCCATTTTCAAACCTTAACTTTCCAAATCTAAATCTTCAAATCTTTCTTAAGTTCAAATCTTTCCAAAATTTTTAAACTTTCTAAATTTCAAATCTTTCCAAGTTCAAAGCTTTCTAAATTCAAAACTTTCTTAAGTTAAATCTTTATAAACTTCCAAACTTTCTAAACTCTAAAATTTTCCTAAAAACTTCAAATCTTTCCAAATCTAAAGCTTTCTAAACTCAAAACTTTCTTATTTTCAAAACTTCCATATTTCAAAACTTTCCTACTTTGAAAACTTTTGTAAAATGAACCTTCCCTAATTTGAACCTTTCCTAATTCTAACATTTCCTAAATCCAATCTTTTTCTAAATCTTCCAAGTCTAACATTCGAGTCAAACATTTTCTTAAAGCCCTTCCAAGTAAAATCTTTCCTAAGTCTAGGTTCTTTAAACCTCAATCTTTCCAAAACAAGTCTAAATCTTTCTTCCAAGTTCTACCTTCCCAAGTCAAAGTCTAATCTTTTCAATTCCAAGATTCCAAATTTCAATTTCCAATATTCTATTCTAAATTCAAATCAAATCCTTTTTCCAATCAAAATCTCTTTCTTCTAATCCAACCTTCTATCTTCTATCGGACTCTTGTCCGAACTACGACTGACCTGATTCCTACAAAAGGATACGTAGGCAACCCTCATGAGTGCGGTCATAACATTTTTCAAGTTTCTATTTCCACAAAATCTTTCCAAATCTCCAATCTATTTTCAAACTTCCAATTCTAAATTTTTATTTCCAAATTCTAAAACTTTCCAATTTCAAATCTATCCTTTCAAATCTCTTTTCTAAAATCAAATTAAATTCTTCTTTTCAAATCTCTTTCCAAATCTATTTTCCAACTTTCTTTTCCTACACTTGCATATCATGCCTCGTGTTAGTTTCTTTTCAAAAATTCTTTTATAAAGTGGATAGGATTGAGCAATTGTTAGTTGAAGACTCTCATAGGTGAATCTAGGGTAAATAGACATGTAGGTACCGCAAGGGCGGGATAAGGTGATGGCTTAATGCGTCTTCCCACACGTAACCAACCTCCGAACCTAAGATCACTGTTTTCAAAGACCAAAAACGAAGTTATTTTTAAAAAAGGGCTTAAATGTTTTGCAATGGTCGCCAAACAATCTGTTTTTCTTAAAAACCCTCTCTTGAGGTGGTATTTTCAAAAACCTTTTTCAAAAACCCTAAGTGTAGTTTTCAGATTATGCTTAGTTTTAGGTGACCTAACTCACCTTAATCAAATTAAGCAGTAACTCCAAATCTTTTCTAAAAGCCCTTTATTCAAATCTATTTTTAATTCAAACCTAGTTGCATTCATTCTTTTAGGAGGGTGAATTCTAATGAGAGAGTACAGTGTTTTTCCCGCTTGTGTGTGTATTCCTTAAGTGCGAAAAATCTGGGCGCGACAGCTGGTGTCTCCACTGGGGAGACTTAGAGAGTTAGGCCGTAATCATGTCTCTTTACCCTTCACCCATGTAGAGTCTTCAATTAACTTGTTCAATTCTATTCACTTTAAATTTGCAAAATCAAATTTCAAAATTGTTTTTGAACAAAAAACAAAACATGCATTTATTCATATTATCTTATATTAAGTTTGTCATCCACATACTAACTCTTGCATCTTTGTTTTATAAGTGCGCTTGTTATTTAAATTTTATTAACTGCCATACATGAATGTGATGAACAGGATGAATGAGAGTTGTTGGGCTCTTTCCTCCACTTTTAAAAAATCACACGCACACTACATGTGCACCTGCATTCTGCATACTTGCATTATTACCCTGATGTGACCTTTCTAGTTAGAAAGGGGGAACGGTATATTGGTTGTGGGCAAGATACTGTGTTAGTTTTTTCGCCTACGGCCTCTTGATGGTTCCCCCGCTCGGATCACCAACCGATCATGGCACTACCTCGAGGAATGGGCCTAGGTTTGAAAATCCAGGGACCGAGCCTTTTTAGGACGCATTAGTCAACCTTCAACCTCATACTCATATAGACACTATGTATAGCCGAACCTCTGCCGAATTTAAGACACGTGCACTGTTTTCCAAAACCATGGAGGAAAGGGCGACTACTCTACTTTCATTTATATCTGCTTATTCCTGTTGTTATAATGACTGTATTCATACTATTATAATGTCTGTCTAACTGTTCATGCATGCATGTTTACTTCAACTATATTTTCTCTCCTTATACTCTTTGCATATCTATGTTCGTGCATTCCATATTCCATGTCAAGACAAAAGTTCCAAGTGACTCAAGTCACTGCATTCTCATGCATATGATCAACCCATTGAGAGTGACACCAAGGTCAATCTCCATTGCATTAAACCTACTTAAACCTTAAGGGTTCCCACGTAACCCTAAGGACTCATAGCATGCATACCAATCCATTTCATAAGAGGGGCTCCAATCCCTCTATGTTCACGGAGATAGGATTGCCAAGAAGACAAGGGGCAATCAATCAACAAGGTCTCTAAGCGATCTCCTCGACATCAAATCCAGTGAAGGTGAACCCAAAGACTTAAGAGTAGTTTAGGTTTTTCCTTTGTAAAATTAGATAAGTGGAACCCCCCAAAGGAACATGTTCCTTCTCCCCCAGTTGAAATGTATTTCAATTGTTTTGTATCTTAAACCCAAAATTCAACGTACTTTTTTTTACTTTTGCGAATGAATGCATGGACGACTAAAGGTTCCCACTTGATGGTAAGGTATCTGCATACAGGGGTAATCCCTTATTTCCAAAAATGGGCCAATACATCATGTTTAGTTTCCCTCCTAAATAGGGGCACTCTAGAACATGCATTGCATAAAGACTTGTCAGGATAAAACACTGACTCTTTTCCTTGGTTGGTTTCAGGTACCTTCCCTCGTTCCCCCTGTCATTACTGGCCAAAAGCTTAGAAACGCTCATGGAGTCACTCACACTCGACACCTTAACTCTACTACTAGCAGAAGCGAAAGGAGTCAGACACAGGATGACTAAAATAGAAGACATACTCTCTTCACTCTTACCCTATGCAACCCATCAGCAGGTAGAGTCATCGCAGGCTCAGGTCCACGAAGAACGAAAAAGGATGAGGAGGGAAGTCCAAGACCACACCCATACCATTGCTCACTAACAACATCCCCAAGCCATTTGCCGAATTTCGACATCTCTCAGACTAACCTTTAACCACACCCCTGAATCCTAAAATCTATCCTATGATTACCAGTCCCATCCACTTGGCCATAACACGGAAAATTGTCCCACTCTGAAGCACAAAGCCCGGAACCCCTCCAATTTCCAAACCACCGACCCAAAAGCCGTTATACCGGGGCTTGATCCCCGACTTATCAGGTCATCCAAGGCACCTAGGTGAGCGAGACCAAAAGATCGAGTCTTCACTAAACTCGCTTGCACCTAAACTGCAGCTTACTTCGATCTTCTTGCCGTAGGATATTTGAAACCTATACCCCCTCGACCTCAGTCTAATCCTTTGCCACCCTATTTTAACCCAAAAGCGTACTGTGAGTACCATTCAGGCAGCCAAGGACATGATACCGAAGAATGCTGGACCCTCAGACATAAGATTCAAAACCTGATAGATAACAAGTGATGTAGCGGATATTAAGAGAACAAGAAAAATAAACTCTAATCCGTTGATTCACCACGAATACCGGATTCAGAGCTGTCCTACAACCTATTGATTCACCACGAATGCTAGGTTCTAGGGCATTAAACACTCGTTAATTTTCGTAGAAAATACCGAATGATTGGAAAAGTGCAAAAAAAGTCGCACACAAGTTTATTATTCATCAAAAGCTGCTGAAAATGTCTTAAACAAGAACATAAATAGGCGGCACAAAACCCTAGGCCCGAGACAAAATCGGATTAAAAGGAAAACTGACAAAAAGCCCACAAAAATAAGCCCAAAACACAAAATAGTTCCAAAACCGTATTTAGAAGCATTTTTTCGCAATTTCCTAGGCTGGAAAATCATTTCATATTTTCCCCTTTCTCCGGCTCGTCGATACCTTTTCAAAGACATATTATAATGGCGAAACGGAGTTACAAGTCAAAAGTTATGGTCGATTGAAGTTTACCGACCACCGGTTCGGGTATATCGCCGTCGCCGCGTTTCCAAATAATCTTCAGCAATGCAATCCGCATCATCAAGACTATTGGCTTACGATCAGCGAGTCTTATAAGCACCCCATTTTTGCCCGCTTGGCAATCTCTGGTCTGACTGGGCTCGCTTTTACACATCACATGCATATTCAGACTCTAACCCAATTTCTAAACTCCAATTTAGCCCACCAATTACCTCCCGGGCCCATAGGGCCCACGCAAAGCTAAATGACCATTTTGACCCTAGGCATCCGAACGCCCCGGGGATCACACCGGCTTTGGATATCAAACCGGTAACTTCCTAGGAATGCTTATTATAGTATTCCTAACCTTCCTTTATCTTTAAGGATCATTCCGAGTCAGTTTCGGCAAACCCGATACGAATTGACCGTTTTGCCCCTAGTGAGCCGGTCGCCTTTTTCGACCACACCGGTTCTGGGTATCAAACCGATAATCTCCTAAGAATGCTTTATATAGTATTCTCAACCTTCCTTTATCTTTCCGGATCATTCTGAGTCAATTCTGGCAAACCTTGTACAAAATGACCATTTTGCCCCTGGTGGGCCGGTCGCTTTTTCCGACCACACCGGCTCTGGGTATCAAACCGGTAGCCTTTGGGAATATTCTAAATAATGTTTTCAAATCTTGAGTCTTTTTTCGAAACATTCCGGGTCCATCCCGACAGCTTTTCGACCCAGTTAACCGTTTTGCCCCTAATGGCCCGGTCAACCCTTCTAACAAATCTTGTCATCATTTTTCACGTCCTTTGTCCCCAAAACATTATTCTAGGGGTTCCTGTTCCTTTCCAGCTCTCCTGGTCATTCCTGGCCCCTTCAATTCATCCCCGGACCTTCCGAAATCACTGCTAGTGAAGCCAGGTTAAAAATTACATGGTAGTCACTAGTATAGGCGCCCAAATCTTCTAAAGATGCGTTACTTTCCAACCTTAAACATTTCCTAAATGGCTAGCGCCACTAGTAGTGGTGCCAAGCCAAAAAAATGGCCTGGCGCCACGCCTAGTGGCGCTAGTGTAATTTTTGGCCTGGCACCACTATAACAGGTGCCAATGCATTCCTCTCTCTATAAATACAGAGCCTCTTCTAGCGTGAAAGAGGTCCGCAAACTCAGTCTAAAAATCCTATATTTCGATATACGGAGCTCGTACACTCCCAAAACCCCAGCTTCTCTAGGTTTTCCAAACCCTAGTTACCATACACAAACCCTAGCCTCCTATACACTCATATACACTCTTATACACTTATACAGTAGCCTCCAACTCTCCTTTAAAGACTTGGATTGCTGCAACTGCAAACTTTGAAAATCAAAGACAAGCATTCGAAGATTGAAGACTGAAGCGAAGACCGAAGAAAAAGAAAGAAAGCAAGGCGCGCAAAGCAAAGTGAAATAAACAAGATAAGGTAGGCTTTCTCTTTAAGTTTCTACACTTCCCCCTCTCTCTTCTCTCTCCTAACCCACTTGGGTTTTCTCTATTTTAATCCCCCATCTCTTTCCCCCGCTTTCTTTGCATGCTTGAAACAAGGAGATTACTAGTCCATGTGTAGGATTAGGCTATTGGAAAGCCACTGTGTTAGGGGCTTTCTTTTAGTCTAACCGAAGATCACGTGGGTTCGGCCCCCTTAATTATGTGGTGAAACCTTAACCTTGTATGTTCACAACCCCAATTTGCATTGTGCATATCATTATCTTGCATTCTTTCAAAAATCGTTTTCAAACTCGTTTTCAAAACTTGCATTAAACTTGTTTCAAAAGTGCATCAAAATCTTCTTTTTCAAAACTTATTTTCAAAATCACAATCCTAAGGTGATTCTAGCCTTTCCATGGCTATAATCACTTTAGGAAAGTGTTACATTTAAAGTGACATTCATGGTTCATATTTTCAAATCTTGTTGTTTTCAAAACCACTTTCTTAAAGTGGTTCTAGCTTTCTTATGGTTAGAATCGCTTTAGAAAAGTGAGACATTTTTATACTTTCCAAAAACTCTCTTTTCAAAAATCTCCTCCAAAAAATCTCTTTTCCAATGTGCTTTCCAAAAACTCTTCTTTCCAAAATTATTTTCTAAAACTCCCTTTAAAAATCTATTTTTCCAAACTTCTCTTTTTAAACTCCTTTCCAAAATGCTCTCTTCAAAGTCCACTTTCTAAAAACGCTCTCTAGGTCTCCTTCCTAGGAAAACTCCTTCCAAAAATCTTTCCAAAAACTCTCTTTTCAAAACTTATAATTCGTTGTTGGAGGCAGCGAACTCTCTTTTCAAAACTCATAATTCGTTGTTGGAGGCAGCGAACTCGAGCTTAATAGCATGTTTGATGGTCAGACCGTCTGGTGTAATGAGTACTATGCCCGATCCTGCCCCCCGATCATTGGAAGGTCCATCGACGTAGAGTTGCCAGTGATTAATTTTTTTCCAAAGATCCAGAGGGAGGTCGTTGTGTGGTTGGGCAGGTGCTGGTGTTTGGTCAACATTTGGTGGCAATTCAACATAGAATTCGGTAACAAAATCTGCAAGGACCTGCCCTTTCACTGCCGAACTCAAACTTGTTCTTCCAGAGAAGTCAGCCTGAGAGTTTTGAGTACGGCGCTGATTCTGAAGTAGCATTGCTACTACCAGTGCGAACGACATCTACTGAGATAGCTGATGAAGAGTTCCTCATGCTAGAGTGGGGTGGAAAGCAAGGGTGGTTGGGTCAAGTATTTCTTCAGATCACTGAGGGCTAAGCCATATTCTGGAGTCCATTTGAACTGTTCTTGTTTTTTGAGAAGCTGGAAGAATGGTCGGCACCTATCTTACGATCGGCTAATGAACCTGTTAAGTGCTGCGGCCATTCCAGTTAGCTTTTGTACCTCCTTGGCATTCTTCAGGGCCACAATGCTCTAGATTGCACTGATCTATCGCGGATCTACCTCAATGCCCCGATGTGTAACCAAGAACCCTAGAAATTTGCCCGAGCTGACTTCGAAGACGCATTTCGAAGCATTCAGCCTCATTTTGTACTCCTTTAGGATGCGAAGTACCTCTTTTAGATCCTCTAGATAAGAGTTGTTAAGTTTGCTTTTCACCACCCTATTGTTGTTGTAGACCTCCACGGTACTGCCGAATTGTTTCTTGAACATATTTGTGACCAACTGTTGGTACGTGGCCCGGCGTTTTTCAGACCAAAGGGCATGACTATGTAGCAAAAAGTACCCTTTAAAGTGATGAAGGCCTGCTTCTCTTGAGTGTCAAGGTGGAGGGGAATCTGGTGGTACCCCCAATAAGTATCCAAGAAACTCATCCTCCTGAGGCCAGCTGTTGCATCTATGAGCTGGTCGATTTTGGGGAGGGGAAATGGGTCATTGGGGCATGCTTTGTTGAGATCGGTGAAGTCCACACAGACCCTTCACTTACCGTCCTTCTTTTTTACTACCACTGTGTTCGAAAGCCAGCTTGGGTAGTTGATTTCCCGAACTGCCCCAGCTTCCAAAAGCTTCTCCGTTTCTTCAATAACAGCGTCCACATGCTGGGTTGCCGCTCTTCTCCCTTTTTGGACCACAGGTCGGCATTTTGGGTCAATGTTTAACCAATGACAGGCAACATTGGCATCAATCCCAGGCATATCATAAGGGGTCCAGGCGAACACTTCCAGGTAACTTATCAGTAACTCGATCAAAGATTGTTGCTCCATTTTCGACAAAGAGGTGCCGATGACGAAGTACTTATCATCCTGCCAATCGATGTATATCTTTTTTAGATCTTCCACGGCTTTGTTCTCAGGTGTTTGTCCCACATCGTCGATGGTGAGGGTGTCTTCGTGCAGCTCCATCATCTATACATTTTCAATCTTTGTCTTGGTTGTGCATGCTGTTAGGAAACACTGTTTGGCAGCCACTTGGTCTCCCTTTATCTCCCCCACTCCAACGGGGGTCGGGAATCTGATCAGTGGATGGTAGGACGAAGGGATGGCTTTTATGAGGTATAGCCAGGTTTCTCCCATGATGGCATTGTAGGGGAAGGGCCCGTTGACTACCAGAAATTCTGCTTGCAATGTAATTCCTTTGGCAGTCACTGGAACCGTTACCTTCCCCATGGGCCAAACAGGATCTGAACTGAATCCGACCAACAGGTTGAGTGATGGCTGGAGGTCGGAATCCTTGAGTTCCAGTTTCTTGAACAAGCTGTAATACATGACTTCGGATGAACTCCCTTGGTCAATGAACAATCTTTTTATGTTACAATCCGCCATTCTTAGTGTTATAACCAAGGCATCATTGTGTGGGGTCTGCACCCTCACGAGATCTTTATCGGTGAAGGTAATGGACGTAGGGCAGTCGCTGATCTTGACTTTCTTGTTTGGTGGTTGTATCTGCATTACTTCCCTTAAGTGTGCAGCCTTCTATATCTTGGCCCGGAATCTATGTGGATCGACGGTTCTTGATTTAGCCGAGCCGTGCAGCACATTGATAACTCAGACCGGTCTTGCTTCAATCTCCTTCTAGGCTTTGTCTTCCACTTGCAGTTGCTCGGTTTCATTTTTCGTCTTGTCCCGATTGATGAATTGGTCAAGATGGCCAGCCTTGGCCAATTCTTCCAAATGGGTTTTAAGATGCCGACACTATTCCGTTTTATGCTCCTTCTCACGGTGGTAGGAACAGAACCTCTTCTGATCTCGGGTCGTTGGGTCCCCTCCTAACTTTGTTGGCCATTTAAAAAATGGCTTGTCACGGATCTAGGGCAAGATTTTATAGATGGGGTCCTTAAAGACTGTGTAGACCCCCTCATTCACCCTCTTTCCCTGGTTGTTGTCTTCCGATCAGGGTTTGTTGGCATCCTTCTTATTTGTTTTGTCGGCAACAATGCCGACCTTTACCGAACTTGGCATGGGCATATCTTCATCCAATCATGCGTAGCATTCAATTCTTAGCATCAACTCCAGTATGGTGAGGGCTAATTTCTTCATCAAGGACTACCGCAAATGATACTCTCTGGGAAGGCCGATTTTGAACTGAGTCACAGCCAGTTGCTCGCTGCACTAGTCAATTTCGTTGTAAGCTTCCCAGTAGCGTCGTGCGTATGCCTATAATCCTTCCCCTTCTTCTTTCCCCAAGATTAGTAAGAAATCAACTTCCTTTGGATGTACGCTGTTTGCTATGAATCGAGTGATAAACAGCTCGACAAGTTGCATTTAATTTGTCACAGACTTAGATGGCAACTTGTCGAACCATTGTAAGGCCACGTCCCCTAAACTGGAAGAGAAGATTCGGCATATCAACATTTGGTCATTGCACCATACCCCCATTAGCTGCTTGTATTGCAGAACATAATTACTGGGTGGGCCTTTCCGTCGTAGAGAGTGAACTTTGGTGGAGTGAATTTTCAAGGAATTGGGTGGGACTCAATCTCCTCTATGAATGGTGAGGACATGATCTGGTCCAAGGCCTTCTTGACCAAATCATGGGTCGTGCGTTCCTTAGTTTGTTGCTTCCTATCCTCCAATTTTTCGTTGTACCATTTATCCCAGTCTTTTCTCTGCCGATCATCCTCCGCATGCTAGTCATTTGACGGGGTCTTACTCCTTCCCCTCTGTTGATCTTTTCGCCCGTTGTCACAACGCCCGGTACTAGAGGTGTAGCTCCTTCTTACTCACGGCGTCGGATCGTTCCTGCTTTTAGCAACTCTTTCGTGGTTCAGGTACCTTTCTCTCCCACACCCATCTCTTCTGAAGATTGCTTCTCACCCAAACTTGGGAGGTGAGGTAGGCATTCTCTTCGCCGTGCCTCTGAATTTTTCTCTCTACTGCACGAAGTGTGTCTTCACTTGGGACTCGCCCACTGGAGGGTGATGGGGCAAGGTCTTGGTGGTGGTTTCCATGGAAGTTTCTGTCCTTGACATAGTTTGTATTTCTCTACAGTTCGTCTGGTGCTTCCTGGTGGTTTTCAACAGGGGTTCGTATTTCGGACCTTAGTGTTCTTCCTCTGTGCCAATCTACTGGTATAGATTGGCAGTGCGCCGAATTAATATGATCTTTGCTGGAAGAGGCTCTGCTACCTTTTCCATCATGATTCTCTCTTCTTCCTTTTCGATCGTTCAGACTCATGGTTTTTCTAAGGCTTCCCACAGACGGCGCCAATTGTAGGTGTGATTTTCCGAGAAGGCTGGGCCGAACACTCGAGCTCATGTTGATGAGTCCAAACTCTCTGCAAGGAAGTGAAGTTAGAATGGGTCGACCCTTGTTAGGCCGATCACATTCCGATGATTAAGTTAGCAAGCTTAATCAAGACTAGAATGAATAAAAGTTGTGTATACTTTGAGTCAATTGTTCATACCTGGCTCTTGAGGGTTCGGATATTTATAGTGTGATCGATGGAGTGTTTCGCTCCTTGCTTACTAGCAGATCATCCTAGCCTGCTGGGTAGGCATTATTACATACCATCGACTGACCGCGTGCAGAGTCTGCCTTACTGCCTGCTGAGGAATACGGCTGACCGGACGTGCACGTCGACGTCGCATGGAAAGCTGCTAGCGCATTAAATGGGGGTCAACTCCGTATTTAATGCTCAAAGACCGCTAGCGGTTTGGGCTCGCCTTTCGCGGTTTGGACCAAGGTTGGCATGAGGTCGGCGACTTCGGCTGGACCATCCCTTAGTTCTGAATTTGAGCCGCCAAGTAGCCCAACTATAATTCGTATAGATTGGGCCTCACCAACTGGGTTGGGCTGTGTGCTATTCCCCCACAGTTTCCATAAGTATTAATATACAATGTATCCTTTCTTTTTATGATATTATGATATGCCTTACAGTACCATGCCATGGCATACTTATGACAAGCTACATCATACCTTACATGATCATTTACGATTTGTATCTCACTCCTATGATACTATGTTCGAAATGTTATAATATTTCATTGTGAAAACTTACGATATAATGGTTCAATATGATGCTTATACTACCTATAATTTCAAATCTACGCTTTGTACGTTTTTTAGAACAATAATATTTAATGTGTCTAATGTTATATGATGAGCTAAGATATACTCTTACAAGTTTATGATATGTTATGCTCATGACAAGCGATGTCATGCTGTACGAGATCATGCTACGACATGCCTACCTCTCTTTTTCAACATTATGTTTTAGAAATTATGAAATATTTTAATACGAAAGCCTATGCCACATGTGTTTTTAAATATGTATAAATGTACCTCTATTGTCATGTACATTAAATAGAATTGTTAGTTCATGATATTTTATGCTTGTGTATCATTGTTATTCATTAAGCATTAGTTTATGTTTTCTAAAAATATTTTCAAATAACCAAATTGGGAGGCTTTAGAGGGAGACTCATTACGTAGATATTTAGACTATGGCCCACAGGCCTTATGTTTTGTAATGATATTGGGGTGGACTCTTAATGTTTTGTAACCTTATAATGGTATACATTTGTAATAGTCTTACCTTAGGCCCATATGTATATTTATGTTTTGGAGATTAGACACAACTTTACCATGTATGACACGTTTTATTTTAAGTTTATAAAATTCTATTTCCGCAACTACGTATTATTTTAAATTATTAATGTATAGGCGTTCAACCGGTTTATGTAATGCGACCTTAGGTAACCTTGTTACTGGCCGATCATATATCCTAAATCTGCTTAGGCCGGGTTATGGGGCGCGACATAGATCATTCTGATAGTAAGTGTGGTCTGAAATCTTGAAATGGTGGAATCTTCAATGGGTATGTCTATTAAACTTAAGGTTAATTATATTTTGTACCCATACACTTCACAACAAATCTTATTTCAGGATTTGCACTTTTAATTGTAACAATTAAGTCCTTATACTTCTAATTTGTTACAATTTTAATCTTCTGTTTAAAAAATGGATAAAAAATTCACATGTAATAATCATATGACATTTTTTTAAGGAGACAAATATTTCAAATTCAACTATTTTTCATCCCAAAGACTCACATTGAGAGTTTTTACATAAAACTTAATCATACTACGTAAATTACAAATTTGATTATACTCATGATTTTTAGAGTGATTTAAGAAAAATTTGTAGTAGATTTTATAAAGAAACATAATTTTACATACTTGCCCCTTAAACAAGGCAGCGTGCTTGCCATATGCTATTTTTTTTCCATCTATTTTCTAACCAAAAGTTTATAAAAAGTTGACATTACAATATATTAGAAGTGTAATGATTTAATTGTTATAATTAAAAATAAAAATCTTGAAGTGAGATTTGATATAAAATGCAATAATGCAAAATGCAATTAGACCTTAAACTTATCGAACCCTATGGTTTGGTGAGTCTCAATAAAGTGCAAGAAGTTAAATTCTTTTATTTGGTTCGGTTATGAAGATTGGAATGTATGCACTGCATGCACTTTAATAGACATACCCATTGAAGTGTCTTCTCATTATTTTCATAACTGAACCCTTTCAATGGGTACGTCCGCAGCTATTAATGTTAGTACCAGATGATGATTTCTTAATCCTTGTGTTGTTTGAAGAATTATCAAAGCTTACTTTCTAGTGTTTGATTAATTGGAGTTGTTTTTTGTCTAATAGCTACGTAATTACTTCAGGAATGGTAATTGAACCCGAAAAATTCGAACCTCGCTTTATGTCGCCCCTAATAGAAAGGGTTTGTGATATGAATAAATGAGTTTTTTTTGTTTTAGTGAGGGGATGGGAAAGAAAACAAAATTCGTTGCGGGTTTGGGACAAAGTAGGGTTTAGGTCACCTCATCCCGAACTCGCTCCTATTATATTATGAAAGCCCTAAATAGTTATATTATATTTAATTATACAAAATATTCTTAGTATATGAGTAAATATTAGGATTCTAATGTTACTACATATATTCTTAGATTTAAGTCTCTTTCTTTCTTAATTTTATATCATGTTAGATTTAGTATAATTTATATTATTTTTTTATTTTTAGAGATTTAATTTTGTTTTAAAACTTTATATGGGGTAAATTCATTTTAACCTAAACCCCGATTAAGTTAAGTGGGACGAGAGTGGAGTGAAAAGGTTCAACCTGTAAAAAGTTTGGGACGGAGTGTGAGGTGGAGTTTTTCTATTAAGGATAGAGTAGGATTTAGCCAAACTTATACCAAACCCGCTCTGTTGTCATCTCTAATCAAGAGCGAAGTCAGAAATTCATCTGCGAGGGGCCAATAATAGATCCACAAGAAAATACGACTAATAATACAGGTTAGATTTAACATACGAAAATTAAAAAAATACATACATTCCAATCTTAATTAATTTATGGTAGCAAAATATCACTAAAAGGTTATTTTTAGTAACATATCAAATGACCTATTAATCAAAGTGGTACTTGAGGACATTGCATGTCACAAAATCCCACTGCAGTTGAATTTACATTAAATTTATCAACGAATGTGTATTCAATGTACACAAACAAAATGTTAATAATTCTGTTTTATACGAACAAGTCACAACAAAATCTAAAATTTAGTATTAACATTAATGGCTTAAAATGCACACGCCATTCTATTCTTGCTAAAACTAAGAGAATCTTATATATTTATATATATATATATATATAGTTCAAATTTTGTCCTAATCTTTATTAGTTCGGAACGGATAAGTATGGGCTTTAGGCCACAGGCAAAACGAAGTAAAAAAATGAGGTCCCATGACAAGTAAAAAAAGGCCAAAATATGACTATTTTATCATGTAAAATTTTTTAGACTTTGATCTGTATAATAGGTTGTTTAAACATTAGGAGGACCATTTAAGTGTATAAAAATTTATGGCTGTGATTTATATTAAACATAGTGATATTTTTCAAACATTAGGGAGGGACTATGGCCCCTTGGCCCCTGATTAGCTTCGCCCTGCCTTCCATTATACTCGGTTTTTATACGCTCAAATAATTCATATAGGTGGAAAGTTGGAAGCTTCAACAGTGCTGCAGAACCTTGGAGGACTATGATGGGATATTTCAGTGCGTCCCTATTGTTTTCTCTTGTGTTCCACGTTTTTTTCGCTAGAAATACCCTCTCCATGTGATTCGGCTCCCTCTAAATCTTAACCTTCATAATTCTCTAAATTCTTTATCTAATAGTGAGACATTTAGATAATGTTAATCTAACGGATCTATTATTTGTTGCAAATGCTAAATGAATTAAAATAAAAATATAGAGTTATAGATTAATATTTTAAACAAATCTTATCTCAATCCTACCAAATCCTTCATCGGCTTTCCATGGGAGAAACCTCCCAACTACAAAGACCCTCTCTCCATTCTATCTTTTCTATTACTCGGATGAACACTTAAAAAGAAACACATGAAAACATCCGTTAGGTGTCTCGAATCACTGTTTTCATGCTCTCTTCGAAACAGAAAGAATAAAAATAAAAATAAAGAAGGACATAGGTTTTTGTAGTTGGAGAAGATTTGGGGAAATTGAGATAAAAAAAAATTATTTTAAAGATTTAGTTTATGACTATTTTTATGTATTTTAATTGAATTAGTATTCTAAACAATTTGATAAATTGAAAAACCGTTAGATTTATCTTGTATAAACGTGATACTATTAGATAGAAAGTCTAGAGAATTATGAAGGCTAAGGTCTAAAAGACAGTCAAACCCCTCCACAAGGGGGTGATGACTTTATGAAGTATATATTATTTATTTGTAATAAAATTTGAAAATTTTCTTTCATCTTTGCATTGGCGAATCAAGGTTTCTTGTCGATTTAACGGTTTTATTTTAGTTTGAAGACGGTGATCTTCTTTTACAGCCTGTTTGGAACTTGAGAGAGAAAAGGAAAGGAAGGAAAAAAAAAAGAGAGAAAAGATAAAATAAAAGAAAAGAAAAGAAAAAAAAAAAAAAAATTTAAAATTAATCGCTTTCTTTCTCTCTCTCCTTTTCCTCTATTTTTTTTTTTATTTTCTTCACAAAACTAAAAAAAAAAAAAATAACAAATAATATTTCTCCTTTTCTCCCCTCTCTTTCCCTTAAGTCCAAACAGACTATTAGTCTCCGCTTCCCTTACGTCAAATACAGTGGGCGGCGGGTAGGTAAAACATCTCTTTCATGTACTTTGGTCCTCCAACTTGGTGAAAAAATAACTTTCTATTTTGTACGAGGCCACCACGCATAGAAAAAATTGAAAACGTACAGATAATTTCTTGATCAATATATTGAATCATCTCAATGAAAGATTTATGTATAAAAACAAAAGGATGACGGAAAGTAAATATAAATGGAAAGGGTAAATATAACATAATAAAAAATAAAAAAGTAGTTTTGTTTTTTTAGCTTTCTTTTCTATATTCTTATTCCTTCGAATTGGTTCCCTTAAATCATGTGTAGCACGAATTCCTTGTAGACGGCAATTCTCTCCCACTTACTGTTGATCAATCAAGTGTCAGTTTTTTACGAGCTTTTAAGGAAAGTTAACATTAGTCGTGTCTGTCCAACAGGTGTCGATTGATATATTACATCTCAGTTGGGTCCCATCAGTTGAGGGTGAACCCTAGCTAGAGTGTAATGCAGTGCTTGTTGAATAGGCGTGACTGATACAATCACCCCTCTTAGGAGCTTTTAACAAAAATTTCAACACAGTTGCATATGAGGTAGCTCCCCTTCGTTATGATATCTATTTCCGACTTGGAACTTAAGAGTGTTACATTATAATCAAATACTATATGATATCCAAAACATTGAAATTGGCCAAAGTTAATACAGTTGTTTAAGTGCCTAAAAGGAAACCCTATTGCATGACGGAGTTGAAAATCAGCAGTAATCATTTGGTTATGTTTTTTTTACCCCACAATAGATATTCGCTAGATATATCCTGAAATCAATAGAGACGTGCAACATCATATCCAGACATTCACCACATCTTCTTTGCTTTTCATTTCTTTTTGCTAAAAAAGATTGGTGATGGAAAAATACCACTACATTCGGAAAAAGCTTTGGATGAAAGAAATTGTCAGGACTCATATTTTTTTGATGTCAAGACCACCCTATGCATACATAAAATAAAAAAAGGAAGCCCAAATCATGAGGCTCTCACCACCGTGGGATGTGAAGAGGTTTATACCTTATAGAGCCTTACTCCTACGTGCAAAGTGGCTATTTCCGCATGTATTCACACGCGCACACACACACATATACACATCCCTCGTTTTTTTTTTTTTCCCTTCATTATTCTTTTTCCACCTACAAAAGCATATCTCATTTTCAGACATTCCTCTAGGAAACAACAAAACATGATTTACAATGGAACAAAGTTTCTTTCACAATGGTACCACTATCGTATATCCTCATTCTGTAGAAAGCAAAATGATTTTTGACTGAGAAGATTAAAGAGTTTGAGCTCTAGACAGAGTTATGGTCGATAAATCATTCATATCTGGCAATATGTTCACCACCATATCTATATTCTGAAAGAATGAGTTCATGTTAAGTACAAGAGCATCCTCTTTGCAGCTTTACCTTTTCCTTCTTGGCTAAGGATCAAATGCATTCCACAGAGTACAAATCGTGCTAAGGCCAAGCATGGCATTCCAAACGATAGACATTCACTAGAAATCAATAGAGACAAGGATTAATTTCAGCACGTAACAATTCTTCGCATGTCAGTAGTATAGTTTCATGTACACCCTCGACCAGATCTTATTCCTTTACAATACTAATTCATTTGAATGCTTGTCGAACTAGCTCACGAGAGATACTCAGTAAGTATTTCGTTATCAATAACTTCCAAAATTCTCTTGATTTAGCCATGGAATTCAGCATCAATTTTCCAGATTGGTAGAAAGCATTTTGTAATAAATTCTTCTTCCTGATTTTATGCTATAGAGCAATTTAGTATTAGATTTTGACATGCGTAAGGTTTTATTCTCAAAGTCTGGTATGTAACATTAATTAGCAGTTATAAATTGGAACGAGAAAAGAAGATATGCAACCAGGAATATAGACATGAACAAATTAAAGCATTCAACATTCCTCTAGCCATATATAAAGCATGCAAACAACAGCCCAAGAGGGATGATTCCAGCGTTACGATTTTCAGAACTGACTTCTCTAGCCAATGCGCATGCGTGATGCAATTAGGTTGGGTAGCTTTTGCTATCTTTTTTTCCATTTGGATTTTTTATGCTCCTAATGTTTTGGGGCAATGCATGAACAGAAAGATGAATGGTCTCAAAGAGATGAACATGACTGGCGGCATAGCCAAAAACTGGAGGATCCTTAGTGGAGAAAATTACTGGAAAGGGCTATTGGATCCTCTAGACATAGATCTCCGAAGATACATAATTCACAATGGAGAGATGGCTGAGGCAGCTTACGACACCTTCAACTGGCAGAAGGTGTCAAGGTATGCAGGAAGCAGAAGGTGTCGTAAGCTGAGGCAGCTTACGACACCTTCAACTCCCAGGTCGGTATAGAGAGAGGCAACCCATTCAAGTATAACGTGACTAGATATTTTTACGCGACTTCATCAATCCCAGTACCCGAGGCATTTGTCTTCAAGTCGATATCTAGGGAGGCGTGGAGCAAGGAATCGAATTGGATAGGGTATGTTGCGGTAGCCACAGACGAACGGAAGGCTGCATTAGGAAGGAGAGACATTCTGATTGCTTGGAGAGGCACAATTCAAACAATTGAATGGGTTAAGGACTTCCAATTTCATTTAGTTTCTGCTTCAAATATACTTGGAGAGTAGTTTGCCCCGAAGGTGCACCATGGTTGGTATTCCATCTACACTTCGTCTGATCCACGATCACCCTTTAACAAGGCCAGTGCCAGGGATCAGACAAAGTTTCATATACCTTTTACATATATGTTGTTGAAAATAACTCTAATACCATGTTAGAATTACTCTGATACTAAAATATAAAGAGAAGAGCAACTCTAGAGAGAGAACAGTATCTCTGTGTTATAGTCCATGGTAGTGTTGTGTTATTGTTAGAGTACTATATTAGCTAATAAAATACTAACATATGTTATGAGTACCTTATACACTGCAAATTGTTTTAGAGACTATGCACAGGCCAAAACTATCATTTCTTTTTTAATTCAGGTTCTTGAGGGGGTTAGAAGACTAGTAGAAGAATACAAGAATGAAGAAATAAGCATAACTGTAACTGGTCACAGCTTGGGGGCTGCTGTTGCAACTCTAAATGCAGTCGACATAGTTGTGAATGGATTGAACAAGCTGAGAGAGAATCCAAATAAGACCTGTCCTGTGACAGCCTTTGCATTTGCAAGCCCTAGAGTTGGAGACTCAAATTTCCAAAGGGTGTACTCTACTCTGAAGAATCTTCGTGTCCTACCCGTCAGTAATTACGATGATATTGTTCCACACTATCCCTTCATACATTACTCAGACGTGGGCGAAGAACTAATGATTAGAACTGGCTATTCGATGTACTTGAATCCCGGAAATTTGAATTCTTGGCACAACTTGGAGGCTTACTTGCATGGAGTTGCAGGAACGCAAGGGATTAGAGGAGGATTTAGATTGGTGGTGAATCGCGATATAGCGCTTGTTAACAAAGATTTGCATGCTTTGAAGGACTACTACTGCATTCCTGTTTCGTGGCGGTGTGAAAAGAACAAGGGAATGGTCCAGCAGGAAGATGGCTCCGGGAAGTTGATGGATCATGAGAGGGATAGTCTTGTTTTTTGAACCCTTTTGGGGTTGAGGCTATCTATTGGGGCTATGAAGATCATCATTGGACTAAATTCTATGTTGACATTGTTTCTGTAAAAGCAATCCTTCATATGAATTTCTGTGATATAATGTTGGCATTATTTCTGTAACGCAATCCTTTAAATGAATTTCTGGGTATATATATAATGCTCAGTCACAATTCATACAGCTCATCAAGTGCCTGACCAATGCCCGAAAGTAAAATCCAGGTCATGCATGATATAGTTGAATTGGAAAGCAATTAAGTTAATCAATTGCATGGGTTAATATAAAAGATACGTTAACGTGTAATGGAAATTGAATATATTCAAATCAACCCATACTAGGAATGCAATCATGCCTAATCATAGAAACCAATTAACTGATATTTGTTTCAAGCCAAGTGTTAGTGATGAGATCCTTCTTTCTTAATTTGTCCGGTCCCATGTCATTCACATCTGTTAGAATAGTTTGAATCATAATATGAGAGAGAGAGAGAGAGAGAGAGAGAGAGGGAGACAGAGAATAATCCCTGTATATTATTAAACTGAATAGTTATAATGAACGACATGTACATTATATATAGGAGTATAAAGAGTGTTGTACAAGAAACCTATAAACTAGGAAATCGTAAATTAAGAAAAGAAAAGAATCAATTCAATATATGTATAATATATACTAACATATATATAATATTTGTTAATAGCCTCTCACAAACTCACGGTGATAATGTAGAGACCAAATTGAATTTGAAAACTAGATCATGAAACCGTTCTGGGGGATAAGACTTAGTGAAGATATCATTAGTCTGGTCAACAAATATCACAGAGAGAAGATGAACAGTGCCACACATGACATGCTGACGAATGAAGTGATAGTTAATCTCAACGTGCTTAATGCGATCATAAAACATATCATTGTGATCAATCATAATAGCACTGCGATTATCATAATGAAGAACAGTAGCACCAGAATGAGAGACACCCATATCTTGAAGCAACCACCGAAGCTAGAGAAGTTCTTGAGTGGTGTCAACCAGTGCATGATATTCGGCATTAATGCTAGAGCGAGCAGTAAGGGTCTACTTCTTACTACGCTAAAAAATGAGAAAATCACCAATAAAGAAGCAAAACTCGGTGGTAGAACAACGATCAGTAGAGTCACCAGCTCAATCAGTATCAAAATAAGTATAGAGTTGTATAGAAGAGTGGTGAGAGTAATGTAGATCATGAAACAGGGTTCCCTAGACATAACGAAGAATTCGAAGAACTGCAGCATAGTGAGTGGAGCGAGGCAAAGACAATAATTGACTGAAAATATGAACAACATAGGCAATGTCAAGGCAAGTAATAGTGAGGTAGACAAGACTGCCAACGAGCTATCGATAGAGAGTAGCATCAGACAAAGGCTCACAATCTAGAAGAGTAAAATGCACATTAGCTTACAAAGGTGTGGAAGCAGTTGTACTATCAGTGAGACCAACACAAGTAAGAAAGTCTGAGGCATACTTGGCCTTAGAAAGATAATAACCAGTAGAAGCAGAAAATATCTCAAGACCAAGAAAGTAATTGAGAGGACCAAGATCCTTCATCTCAAACTATCTACTAAGAAAGTCCTTGAGCTCAGAAATACCATGCACATCATCACCAGTGAAGATCATATCATCCATATAGAGAAAGAGAAGGAGGAAGGAGCATCAGAATCCTCAGCAATGGCAGCAGCAGACCGAAGGCGAGAATCTCAGTAGGAAGAATTTTTTAGGTAGTCAGAAAGAAAGTGACCAGGGCCATGTCGATGACAGTGCTTACAGATCCGAGTGGGATAGGTAGTAGATGATGGTTAGTGGCATGGCAGAATGTGTAGGCATCGTCCTGAAAAAGAGGATTAGAAAAGGTCTCAGTAGGTTGAGTAAAAGAGTTGTAGGAACCACCAGAAGCCGAAGAATCTCAAGAACCACCGGAAGAGCCTCCGAAAGAAGTGGTGGAGCAGGAACTAAATGTGGCAAGTACTGTATCCATAGGTGACGGCTGAATGAGACCAAGACGAGTCTCCTCAAATAAGAGTTCAGAAATAGCCTGTTTCAATGTAGGAAGAGGGCAACGATGTAAAAGAGAGGCTCAAATAGGCTCAAAGACATCAGTGAGAGCCATAAGAAACATAATTAGGCACTGTTAAGCGCAATAGAGAGCAAACTGAGCAGCATTAGCAGAGTAGATTCAAGTAGGCTCAGACGGAGTCAACTAGTGCTACAAAGTATATATTTAAGACAAGAAGGCATTGATAGATTGGTTAGGTTCCTATTTTAGATAATGCAAAGAAATCAGAAACTGGTACTGATGAGCAAGATCTGCAGTAGTATAGCGGTTGGCCAGAAAGGTCCAGATGGAGTGAGCAGTGTCAAATAGCCCAAATTGGGGACTAATAGAGGGAATGGATGTATTGCAGAACTAGGTGATGATCTGATGATTCTTACTGTCTCATTCCTCAAGTCGTTCAATGAAATATGTAGTCGTTTCAGCGACACCTTTAATAGGTGCCTCAATATTGCCAGTGACATAGCGCCAAAATTTTCTCATATTAAAAAAATTGGACATGGCATGAGACCAAGGAATATAGTTAGGACCCTCCAAAGTGATAACAATAGGTCTGGAAACCTAAGAACGCTCTATAGTGTAAAGACTTGTAAGAACAAAACCCAAACATGAGAGAACGATGGCAAAAAAGCTTGCAAAACAAGAGAAATAACAACAACAGAGCAGAATTAGGCAAAATAGATTGCAGAATCGAACTCAGAAGGCCCAAATTATTCAAAAATTGGTCTGAATCAGAGAGAAAACAGCCAAAAAAGAACTGAACCAACCAAAAGAACTAAAAATTGGTCTAAACTAGTTTTGGTGGACCGACGGCACAGTGGCTGGAGCTAGAGGCTAGGACTTGACGTCAGCCGATGACATCACGAGGCTGGCATCAACAGCTAGTTGACAGGATGTCAGCAGATGATGTCACTAGGGCTGACATCAACAGATGCACCAAGGATATGCGTGGATGGGCACCTGGCGCACATGACAGAGCGTGGAAGAGAGCCTGCGTGTGAGGAAGACACGCTTGGCTTAGGGCGGCACGTGGGGGCATTTGTGGAGGAATTTTTGGGTTATTTTTTGATGGTTAATCTCTAATTTCTGAGAGGAATCCAATGGTGTGATCAGATTTGAAATCTAGGCAGGATCAGTTTCGATAAAAACATAGAAAACGAGGCAAATTTGCAGGCTAGGGACAAAAACAACAGATTAAGGTTGTGGAAGCAAAATTGAGAGCTGGCAGGAGCTTATAGCATTGATACCATATTAGAATAGTTTGAATAACAATATGAGAGAGAGAGAGAGAGAGAGAGAGAGAGAGAGAGAGAGAGAGAGAGAGAGAGAGAGAGAATCTTTGTATATTAGTGAACTGAATAGTTACAATAGAAGACATCTACACTATATATAGGAGTATAAAGAGTGTTGCACAAGAAACCTATAAACTAGGAAAACATCAATTAAGGAAAGAAAAAAATCAATTTAATATATGTATAATATATACTAACATATATAGAATATATGTTAACAAGATCAATAAAATATTTCTGCAACACCATAAGAGTATCCCATTACCTAAATATTTCAACTTACTTTAATCGCCAGATACTCCAACAAAATCAGGCTTTTGCTACCAAATTTATTTTGTGTGATTATTGACTTATTGTGACAAACAATGGCTACGAAATTTTGGTTTGTAACAATAAGTTTGCTTTTTGTGACAAATTTCACTCGTCACAATAAATTTTGTTGCAA
Source organism: Euryodendron excelsum (assembly GCA_033060915.1). NCBI lineage: Eukaryota > Viridiplantae > Streptophyta > Magnoliopsida > Ericales > Pentaphylacaceae > Euryodendron > Euryodendron excelsum. The sequence goes on along the minus strand of CM065377.1, from coordinate 54,349,425 downwards.
TCTCTAATATTTGATGTAGTGAAAAGGAAAAAAAAAGTAACTACTGAAAATTCAATATGTTCTTAAATCACAGATATAGTTGCAAGCATTAAGCTACATCTAGTCAATGAACTTTAAATTAAGTGAACGTTTGACTTCAGCCATCAGATTTGCGTACCCCTTCTACATATACTCATAAAGAATCTATTTAGGTATATTTCAATAACATTCTACATCAATGGAATTCCATATGGGAGATACATCATGCAAACCAAAGGTATTTCATGACTTTCTACATGATGAACAACCTTGACTCTCTTGGTTTTGCCGCCTTTGGTGGTTGCTCTTTCATTTTTTTTTTGGACAACAAAATTTCATTGATTATGAAAAGTGTAAATCATAAAAAAAAAAAAAAAAAAAGGAGGAATCAAGACTGAAAAATCAAACAAAAGCTTGACAAAAAGGAAATCAAACCAACTGATCTCAAGGGCAGAAAAAAAGGAATAGATTGGCAAGGAGCCAACAAACACAGAGAAAAGGAAGAGATATAGGACACTTCTAGCCAAATTTTAACTCTCAAACACTTTGAATGCAGTACAAATCAATGTTTTAAAAATCTGATCAAACCGGTCAGTTCAATTGAAAAAATCAAGAACTGAACTAGCAAATAGTTCGCTTACACCCTCAAAACCATTTAAGCAGAAAAATCAACTTATTTTTTAAAAACGCGCAAAATCGCAATTAAACCGGTAGTCGCCTAAATCGTTTCCGGTTCAAAGTATTCTTTCGATGCAATATATCTCAATATCTGGACACGTGTTGGTTGTTCAATGGAATTTCAGTTTTTTTCTGACAAAAAGTACAGCTTCACAATATTTTTACTCTTCATTTAAAGCAAGTATTAATTTTTTACTAACCGAAAGGACAACCCTAACAAGCTAAACTTTATTGTACTAACAGTTTTAAAAGTATGACAAGACTAGCAATTTGACCCATCTTTCTCTCTCTGATGACAAGACGAACAATCTGACCCATCTTTTTACTAACCAAAAGGACAACCCAAAATGGCGTTCGAATGCCAATTCGAATGTGACACAAGTTCGTTCGAATGGTACGTCAAGGCGTTCGAACGATAGTGCAGAAAATTCATTTAAATCATGTTTGAAGTGCATTAGATAAATTTAGAGATGTGAAAAAGTATTAAAAGTGCATCAGAAATCCGTTCGAATGGCCATTCAAACAGAAGCCCAATCGTTGGAACACTTTAAGGGATTTGTAAATTTTTGCGCCTATAAAAGCTGGAATTGAGCCTTGTTTTGGGGAGTAGTTAATTTTTTAATTTTTAGAATTTCTTTTAGAACTTTAAGAGTAGATTAGAGTATAACTTTATTACATTCCATAGTTTTTTAATACTTGTAATAAAATTTAATCGTTTTCAATAGTTTTTCAGTACATATATTTGCATGTCTATGATGGAGGTGAGTAGTTAAATCTCAGCCTGGGATCAGTTGTAAAGATCAATTGAAAATCTCAGAAGAACAATGGAGGTAATTAGGGTTTCAATGTTTCTATCTTCTTCTTCTTAATTCATTGTGATCAAACTCTAGATATTTAAGAAAATTTAAATGTTTTACTAAATTCGGTAATATTTATGCACAAACCCTAGTTTAGTATATTTACTACACAAATTGATGGTATGAATTTATAACTTTAATTTGATTACTAATCAAGGGGGTCAATTATTAAATAATTCATGTTTCTATTGCTAAATTTTTCAAATTAAAGACTCGTAACGTTGTTGATGATTTGAGTTATCAAAAACCCTCCGTTGGGATTTCGGGTGAATCGATTCATTGGTTCAATTAGTTTCGAGACCTTTCTTTCATAGAAGTTAAATCATTTTCAATACCTTAGTTTAGTTAAATAAACTCTTTCAAACTTATTTTCTTTTTATTTTATTGGAGTGTTTCACTGGGGTTTCTAAACCAAGATACGTTTTTCTGTATACACTGATTCTCTTCTTTGTGGATTAATCTTGAACTTTACCAAGTTATTACTACATTGTGGCGGTGCTGTTTTATAGCACGTTTCTAGAGTAATCACATTCCTTCATCCATTTTGCCATGTGTTCCCGAAGCTCAAACCAATCATCATGTCTGATAAGTAGGTCCAGTTGACAAAGATAAATGCTTTCTCAAAATCTAGTTTCAAAACAATCCCTGATTTTCTATTTCTTTTCCAATAATCCATGACTTCATTGTGATTAACTAATGATCTCATAGATTACTACCTTTAATCTACTTGCTAGTGTTTTAGACAAAATCTTGTATATTGAGAAGACAAGACTAATAGGTCTATAATCAAGAAAAGAATCAAGAAATTCAATTTTAGGAAACAGCGAAGGGAATGAAGCATGGATACCTCTGACAAGCTTTCCATTTGAGTGAAAATCATTGATGAAATTCATGACGTCTCCCTTTTAAAATATGAAATAATTTCTTAATGAAATTAAAATTGAAACCATCAGGTCCATCCTTTGCTGCCATTGCAATTTTGAATAGCTCGTTAAACTTCTTCCTCTGAGAAAATGGATTCCAACCACTTGTTCCTTTCAACCTTCAGATTTTGAGGAAAAGCACCACCCATTTTAGATCCGTCTTCCCATTTTTCTGAGAAAAAGTCAAAGAAGAATTTAACTACTTCATCTTTTACTTGCTCTGGTTCACTGATGACTTGTCCTTGCGAGTAAACTTACCCTATATAATTCTTTCTGAATCTATTCTTTATGGAATTATGAAAGAAAGATGAATTTTTATCACCATGCTTCAGCGACAACACTCTAGATATCTGCCTAGTTATAGACTCCTCCATTCTGTATGCTTTCCATAAATCAAACTTTGATTGGCTTCTTTCTGCAGTATCAGCTTCATTCAATGGTCCCACTTCACTTTTCATGCTAGTTAATCTATTACCGTCAGGTCCCGGTGGTTGCTGTTTCGTGCTAGTTAATCTATTACTAGTTGAATAACATGATATAACATCTCGATGAGATTTTCTGTACAAATTTTTTAAAAATATAGCATTTTCCTAATGGAAATGGTTTTTGGTTTTCTACAGCCTTGCACTCTTTTGTCTTCAGTTTCTTCTATGATGCTTTCCACCAAAAGTGGCTGCTGGAGAGACTGGTCGTAAATGTTATCTTACTCTAAGACTCATTCTGTCCTAGGTGTTCCTATGGTTGTCTCATAAACTCTCCTCTATTCTTCTCTATCTGTCTGTGTATGGATGTCACACTCTTGTCTTTTGAAGTTTTAGTGTCTCTCTTAATCTCTTATTCTCAACTAAAGTTTTCCTCAGTCACAAGTAATTTTGCATTCCAGAACTACAATCGTAGTTTTGTTTGTGGTTTCCAAACCCCAGGTCGACATTCTTTGCATTCCAAATGTAAAATCATAGGTTTACATTCCACATTGACAAAGCGCAATAGAGCCCCATTCAAGATCATGAAGCTTAGTTTTCTAATTTTAAAATTAGAGATTTATTTTGATATTCACCAAACACTCCAACAAAACGAGCTTTTGTTAAGAAATTTATTTTTTAGGATGTTTTACTTTAACAAACAATAGCGATGAAACTTTGGTTTGTCACAAAAATTAATTTTTTCTCACAATAAGTGTACATTTTGTGACAAATTTTAGTTGGTCACAACATATTTCATAGCGCTCTAATATTTTATGTAGTGAAAAGAGAGAAAGAAAAAATCTATTGAATATTCATTGTGTTCTCAAATATCAGATATAGTTGCATGCATTAAGATATATATAGTCAATGAATTTTAAATTAAGTGAACATTTGACTTCTGCCTTCATATTTGAATACCCCTTCTCCATGAATTAATAAAGAATCCATTTACGAATATTTCATTACTTTCCACATCAATGGAATTCCTTCTGGGAGATACATCATGCAAACGAAAGGTATTTCATGACTTTCTACATCAATGGAATTCTACTCGACCATCATTGGTCGAATAATATATATGATGAGCAACCTTGACTCGATCTCTTGGTTTGCCACCTTTGGTGGTTGCTCTTTGATGCAAGTTAATTGGAAAAAGTAATGTTAGACAAACATAAAATTTATATAAAATTCATTATTCGAATGATAGTCATTCACTTTTAAATAAAAATATATCAATTGTGATAGTTCTTAATTAAAATAATATCTCTACTAATTAATTTTGTTAGATTCTCTGTTAAGATTCTTTTGGAAGAATAACATTTTCTTTATGAAAATGGTTTTTGGCTTTGTGCAGCCTTGCACTCTTCTGTGTCTTTAGTTCGCGAGTTTCTTCTATTATGCTTTCCACCAAAAATAGCTACTAGATAGACTCCTGGGTCCAAATTAAAGAATGAGGAAGCTCATGAGCATTGCGAAACACTGTGAAGGAGTTCCTCTTCTGCCGTGGAATAGTACAACCACTGGTGATATGATCTCTATGGTCCTTTATAGGATCTAAATCTGCAAATGACTGGGTTGGTTTCTTGCTGTTTGATCTAAAAATACACTTCCTGCCGACTTAACACTGTTTGCTGCTTTCCCATGTCTGCCATAACTGGGTTTTTTTTTTTTTTTTTTTAAGATCAAATGTGCCAAATTCAATGAGTTGAAGTATATCTAAGATTACTAAGACACTTATACTCTGACAAAGTACTAGTTATACTGTGTTTAGATCCCGGATTTGTTAAGAAAAAGGATATAAAATTATCTTAGGTTGTGAGAAAAAGTAAAAAGTAAAATAACATAAAAAGTGACATCAATATTTTAAAAATCGGACCGTTAAGTAAACCAAAAAAGTGACTGGATTAAGGGTTATTGATTTAACCGTTGGATTAATCGAAATTCAATCGTGACGTCATAAATATAAATAAATAAAATATTATTTTATGTTCAATTTTTTAATTTTTTATGTTACTAAACTGCTTAATACACAGTAATACACAACTAATTAATACAAAGTGTAATGGTTAGTGGGCCAACAACTCTTAGTGTGCACAATGTGATTCCTCTTTTTGTATATACAAAGAGAGTACAAAAATGGAGAAAGAGTGGTAAACTTTGTGTAAAGCTGTGGATCTAGAGTCTAAGCATTCATTTTAAGAAAAAAAAAATACTATTTTTTTTATAAATTTTGTATAAATATTTTTACTACTAGAGTGATGTAGCAGTGATATTTTTATAAATAAGAATCATTATGATGAGTACTTTATTTTTAAATGAATAACTCTCATTTAATCATATTATTCTGAAATTTTTTTATGTATATAATATTATCCTTTTAAGAACGTTGTACTATATATTAACAAGAGAGAGAGAGAGGCCCCGGGGGGGGGGGGGGGGGGGGGGGGGGGGGGGGGGGGGGTGGGGGGGGGGGGGGTGGGGGGGGGGGGGGGGGGGGGGTTGGGCTAGGGGGTGTGGGGGGGGGTTGGGCTAGGGTGGTGTGAAGGCACAGTCAAACAGTTAGAAATTTGAAAAACTTTGAAAACAATTTTGTGAGGTGAGCTTTACCGTTAGTGAACCGCTGGATTTGTTATCCATTTTGGGTCTGGTTTTGCGATTTAACAGCTGGACTGACTTATTCTTTTTTATTTTTTTGTTTGAACGATTTTAGTGATAATCCGAATTGTTATTTGGACCGGCTTCCAATTATATCAATTGAACCGTTTCATCTGGTTCAATTTTTAAAACATTGGTTGACATTGTCCATCTTTAAAATAGAGGATGATTATATTTGATAAAACAGTAAACTTATAAGGTCAATCTCTAAGCCGGTGACGGGTTGCTCCGGTAATTTGAGACGGAAAGAGGGATGAAGGGCACTAGTGTGATTCTTGCCAAGGACATTTCGATACTAAAGTTAGGTTTCTGAAGATATTTCAACAGAGTTTTGGTTAGAATTTATGTTTGCATACCTTGTTGAAGAATATGAGTTTTCCTTTTATACGAGTAGGGATCCTGGTAGCCCTAAGAGAACGTTGCATGCATGGAGATAGTGGGAGATGGTTGTCTCTCCACGTGGCATCGTGTCATTGGAGGACCTGACTGGTAGCAGGATAGTGGGAGTATAGTTGTCCAACTTCACACGTTGCGCTCCCTCAAGCGTGCATCAGAATGGGAAAGGTGACTACCTTCTGCTACACGCGAAGTCCTAGAGCTAGTAGCACGTTTTTATGATTGGGTTGTCAGTGGTTTCCCCCACTAGTGTGGCTGTAGGGAGAGATGGTCGACATCATCCTAGGAGGTCTGCTCGACCGTGCTCGGCATGGTCTGTTCAGTCAATTGGAGTCTTTAGTGTTGATCTCTATTATCTTCTTACTTGACATGCACTCTGGGTACCTTATCTCCGATATAAGTGTCGATCAATCTGTTGGATAAATTCTTGATCGGTCCCATCAGTTACTCCCAATTTCTCTAAATACCCCAAACATGATTAGAAAAATTTCCGGCCCGCCAGGGTATTTCTGATCGTCCCCGTCAATCTTTAACACTACTCTTTCTTTGCTTCAACTTGAACAATTCAAATAGTTATCTGAAACATATATATATATATATATATAATGATTATGAAGAGTTTAGTTAATTACTGTCGGTCTCATCACGCTGGTTCCAGAGGTAATGGAGGAATTTATAATGAAGAGAAGGATAAACACTGGCTGTAACTTGGCAAACTGCTTATATGTTTCCAAGGTAGGCACTTTTATGAGGCCATTGACTAACTTACATTTAATTCTAGTCAAGTCAAGGGTAGTGATGCATAGTAGCGGCCTAGAAGTTGTCGTTGATGGGTCATGCAATTACTTCAAATTATAAATAAAATAAATTATTTTTAATGCACTTAATGTTATTGAAAAAATATGAATATATGTACTTTTACAATCTCCATTGACAAGTTTTTGCTTGTCTTTTTTAACCACGTTACTAAAAATTATTTCTCTATGCTCAAATTGTGATAATTTAAACACTCAAGTATAAGTGCGATGAAATATCAGTTAAAATAACTTGGTAAGAACCAAATCAATTAACAGGAAATGGAAGTTTAAATTATGTGAAATGTCATAGTTACTAATAGTAGGTGTCATAATTTGCCCTAGATAATGAATTAGATATCGACAAAGGCATGTTAGACACAAACACGTCACAAATAGTTTAAGTTGAAACCTCAATCAACCGGTTTAAATTTCAACTTTTGCTAAAGAGAGTTAGACAAAAGCTGCAAAAATAGTAATCAAAAGAAAAATATTTTGTTTTTGAGAGATTTGATGATTGTTAAATTAGACTGCAAAATAAATAGATTAAAAACAATTTTGGATCCAATTGATCCAATCATGTGACTTTCTTGGGGTTGATTGATACAGATTTATTATCTATCAATCATTTGGCCCTCTTGAGCCTTATAAACCAATAGAAGGAAATATTCAATGATAACTAAATACTAAAATATTACGTTAAAATCATGAATCCTCACCATCAACTCATAAAATTAGGTAATGCTTTGTTGGAATATAAGTGTAACAAGTATAATTAAAGGCACATATTTTCAAAAGTTTTAACTAGATACTTATTAAATTATTATCGAATACTCTCACCATCGATTTGTATATACCAGTTGTTTTGTCAAGGCAGAAAGTATTACAAACATAATTAAAAATTTAAGTTTTCAAAAATTTCTAGATTTTAAGTACCAAGATGATCAATTACAAATAATTTGATTGAAATTCGCTAGTGTACGGTTGTGATACAGTAATAACTCGATAAATTAAGATTAAATCCATAGGGAATGGTTGACAAATTATGCAAAATTAGAGCTGAAAATTCACCCACGGTAAAAGATTAATTCATCCACGGTAAAAGATTAGATACCGATTAAGTCATGCTAAATATCGTAGTATTGCAATGACTTCAGTTGGAACCTAACCCAACCTGTTTGAATTCTACTAAGAATAGTACCGTTGAGATCTGAACAGTTGATGCAGAAAAATAGTAACCAAAAGAAAAATAATTTGTGTTTGGGAGATTAATGATTGTTGACTTAACTTTAAAGTAAACTGAATAAAACAATCTTGGACCCAATCAATCCAATCATCCGATTCAGCCAAAATTTCAATAGAGGTTTTGTAATAAAAATATTTAATTAAATCTAGAATAATAAAATTAAAACCATAGATTCATACTATCGATTTGTGCAATAACTATACCAAAATAAGATTTGTGCATAGAAGTCACCAACCATAATCAAGAATCTACGTTTTAAAAAATATCTAGAATTTAATTATCAGGAGTTGAAATATTTTAAAGATAAAATAATAAAAACCCAATTACATCCGTTGATATTTCAAGATTCTCAGAGGATCTTCACAATCGGCTCCAAGAATTAAATTAGCAACTCATGGTATTTAAAAGACTCGGCGTGAAAAAAAATAACTTTATAAATAAAAAGGTTTATTATAACAAAATAATGATAAAGAAAAGGCTTAAATCTAACCGAAAAACTACTAACAAACTAATTGAAAATTTACAACTAAACTGAAGCTCTCAGCCTTTCTCTATGAATTCTCTCTATTCTCTCCTCTCGTCCCACTCTTCTCTGCCTTCCTCCCCTTCTTCTATTTATGGCCAACTTAATTTATTTTATATCATTTTTTTTTCTTCTTCTTTTTTCTTTTTCCTTCTTTCCTTGTCTTCTTCTTCTTTTTCCTAGCTGCCCCCTTCTTGTCTTCTTCTTCTTTTCTTCACATGCACATACCATCATATATATATATATACATAGGTATATTATATATATACATATCTATTACACCTACCACCACACACATATATATATAAATATAATAAATATATTACATAAATTAACACTAAAAAAAATGTGTGTGCACACCGACTTTATTTTGCTAAGTTTTAACTTTAAATTTGCACACGACACAAAAACATAAAAGAAAACTAATTTTTATGTTAAAATAATAAATAATATATAAATAAATACTAATAATAACTTACAATTAGGGACTCCAATTGTATGTTTTGGAGTACAATCACACCTCCCAACTAAACTTTTGCTAGTCCCTAACAAAATAAAACACACTTAAATAGGTAAGCTCTACTTTCGTACGGATCACGAGTGCATTTAGCTTATGCACTAAGCCTTTAAATCCTTAGGTTACTCTTAGTGGACGAATATAGTCTCGTAAGGGTTTCCAGTGATGATACCCACAAACATCAAAATGTAGCCTTCAAGTGAGGATAATAAGGACAAAATATGACATATATCAAACACAAGCGTATTCTGTTTATCCTACTTTTTAATATACAAGAAAGATAATGTCTTAGAACAATATATGAGAGACTTTGTGTGTGTGTTCATTATATGATAAGGAAAGTATTACAATATAAAAACACAGCGTCATTTTTTAAGTTTTGATTCAATCTCACTGGATATTCTCTCAGAAGTAAGAAAGAACATAGGTATCTCACACTGGTTGTTCTTGTAAAAGAGTAAATGCAATGTAAAATCAAAAGAGACAACCATAAAGAAATGACGTGAATATAGAAAGTGAGAGACGACTTGACATGGTTCTATGAAAAAATACTTAATGTTAAAATTACAAAAGCAATTGATATGTGAATTCTTTAACGAGTTAATGAACAAGCAATGTGCACTTCAAATCATCGAGGGCTTTATTCAAGTTGTAACTTGGTCATGAGATTTAAGATAGGGAGAAAGAAAGGATAAAATGTTCAAAACATATGTGATCAAGGCATGCAATGATCACTGAATACGTACCTGCATTTTCTCCATTTTCATTTGATTGATTTTCTTTCAATAGACAACCTCTTCTTCTTCTTCTTCTTCTTCTTCTTCTTCTTTTTTTTTTTTATACTTCCCTTTTTCTTTGTTTTTCTTTTCTTTTCTTTCTACCCACTTTCTCGATTCAACATGCACAACTAAAAATACTTGTGTTTTTATTTTTAGGAACAAAACTTTAGCAATGATATATGCAGCAAGAGAGAAAGGCATATGCTTAAAGATGGTTCCAGAGAATTATGTCCATAAAAAAAATCTGTGGCTCACAAAATCAAAAATGGCCTCGATTCACTTTTGCAAGTGCACAATAGCTCACAATTTTAAGAATTCAACATATTCAATTACCTAAGCAATTCCAACAATTAAGGCAAATACAAATATAATGGAGCTATTGAATGAGTGATGTGAAAGAATTTCATCAAGAATAAATATAAACACTCCGAAAGGCGTAATTGGCTTTAAAACTCACTTGGTGAATAATCTCCACTTTTATAAGGATGAAACTGTACAATATATAAAAATACTAGACTTATCATGAGATGTTGAGTGCTTTAAATTGTCTTTATCTATGTGCTAAGATAAAATCTTACAATTGTATTAAAAAAAAAAAGGATAAAACAAAAATTGTGCAAAATGGATAAAAACATGTTTCAAAAAATTTCAAAATCTACATTTGCATTCCACAAAAAACTGTACAAAATTATGAAACACTCTTTTTTTTTATTCCCTTTTTTCTTTTTTTTGAAAGATGAAAAAAAATCTACAAAATAAATATTAGTCATATTTACAAATAAAGATAAACATGCAAATAAAATACTTAAACATAGCAAACCTTAAGAAGAATCATTACAAAGTTGAGCCAGACTTTTGACATCAAAATCAAGATGGTCTACTGTTCTGGTGATTCCAAGACGTCTCAATGCCACAACATTTACTTGCCCTTTAATAATATCTAGGTAAATCATCTGATTCCTTAACATTAGTCGGTTACTCCCTTTGTAATTTTTATCCACACACGTGTGTCTAGCACAACGGTGACACTTATTTAGTCTCATTGCTCTTTTCTTTCTGGGCAGAGTACTGCGACTAGTAAGCGGTTGAGGTTGTTTCTCTTGGAGCTCAACTCTCCTCACCATCTTTGCACGGCGAATTATCTCGTCCCTGATACCAAGTGGAAATATCCGGAAGATGCAACATGCAAATGTAAGTACTCAACCATCTATATAAGAAGACATGACACTATCCAGTTCTTTAATGTCTGCTGGTCACGAAGACAAAATAATAAAAGATAATAATATAAATATCAGAAAAACGAACGTGTTCCTACCCCCCCCCCCCAACCCCCCAAAACCAAATAACAGCCACGACTGCAAGGCGAAAAGGGAAAGGAAAGGGTGAAAGACAAACACGGGTGGGAAGAAAGATCCCTGCCCTCCAGCTAAAGATAAACTAGCTAGAAAACCAAATAAATAGACTAAACTAACTGTACAAACTAATTGGGTGTTATTTCTACTCAAGCAATGGTAGATCCATAAGATCCACATTTTCAATCAAACTTACAAAATTCTCCAAGTAGGGTTTCAGTCTTTGCCCATTGACTTTAAAAACATTCCCATTGTTGGAATTCTCAATTTCGACTACTCTGTGCGGTGACACATTTCTTACCTGATAAGGTCCAGACCACTTACTCTTTAATTTGCCCAAAAACAAGGGTGACCGAGAATTGTAAAACAATACTTTTTGACCGACATGAAAAGACTTACGGAGGATGTGCTGGTCATGGAATGTTTTCATCTTGACTTTAGAGATCTTTGCATTCTTATAGGCATCATTTCGGAGTTCATCAAGTTCATTGAGTTGCAGCTTTCTAGTATGGCCAGCCGCATCAATATTCTCATTAAATTGGTGAATGGCCTAATAGGCATTGTGCTCAATTTCTACATGAAGGTGACATGATTTTCTACACATAAGCCTGTGAGGGAAAGCATCTAACATAGTTTTGTAAGCAGTTCTATAAGCCCAGAGTGTATTTACTAACCTTAAGGATCAGTCTTTGCGGTTAGGGTTAACAGTTTTCTCAAGAATATACTTAATCTCCTAGTTAGCTAACTCAACTTAGCCACTAGTTTGGGGATGATAAGATGTACTAACCTTGTGAACGACCGCATACTTTCACATTAAAATTCCAATAGGTTTATTACAAAAGTGAGTGCCACCATCACTAATGACAGCACGAGGCATACCAAGCGAGAAAATATTTTCCTTTAAGAACTTGACCAAAACGCGGCGATCATTGGTACGAGAAGCAACAGCCTCTACCCATTTAGACACATAATCAATGGCTACAAGAATGTAAAGGAATCCAAACGAACTCGGAAACGGTCCCATGAAATCAATACCCCAACAATCAAATATCTCAAGAGTAAGAATAGGGTTGAGGGGCATCATATGCCTTCTAGTCAGGCTTCCTAGTCGTTGACACCTATCACAGGATGTGAAAAAGGTGTGAACGTCATGAAACATGGTGGGCCAATATAAGCCAAATTGTAGAATCTTTGCAACCGTCTTGTTTGAACTAAAGTGCCTATCACAAGCATAGGAGTGACAGAACTCCATGACAGAATGAAACTCATTGTCGAGGATACACCAACGAATTATCTGATCGGGACAATACCTAAACAAGTATGGATCATCCCAAAAGAAATACCTCACATTTCTGAAGAATTTTCGTTTGTCTAAGTAAAACCAGTTTGACGGTATCTTGCCAGTAGCCAAAAAGTTGGCTATATCAACGAACCATGGAATAGTTGCTTAAGAAAGTGCTTGAATTTGAAAAAGATGCTCATCTGGAAAATACTCATTAATAGGGAGAGTATCTTTGGCTTTCCCATTAGTAGGGAGCTGACTCGTCCTTTCCACTCTCACCGCGATGGAGGTGCTTGTAGTTTAAGTGGGGGTATTCCCACTATCGTGTTCTCCCATGAGACCTGTGCCAATCTAGCAATAGAAACGAGTAGAGTTTAGAAACTTATTCAAATTGCAGTCGCAAACCAAGAGTGGAATCGATACCTATGGTAACTAAAATTTGACCGAAAATCTTTTGGTGTTTGAGGGTTTGGTTTACTAGCAACTAGGCAAACAATTAAAATGAAATTGAAACCTACAACTTGATTCTAGCTAAAGCAATTTGACAATTATGAAAATTCTACTACAACAACCACAATTATGACTAAATTAACTCTTAATTTAACCAAAATTCCAAATGAGCACAAGTAAGGATTTAACTTGATTAAAAAGGGGGTTTGGGTTCAAATGTTCCAATCTACCAATTCTAACACGGAATTTGAAAGGGGGAGTTTGGGTTAACTCAAATCAAGAACTGTCCAAAGGCCCTTGATTCGAAAAGTTTAGCTTTAAAATTTTATGGATCTCTAATTATTTTGGAATTAAGTTTTATCACCATTTATGGGTTCTTTAGAAATAAATCACATGTTATTAACTATGTTTATAGATTTAAGATTTCTACAACAATTAATTACAATATAATTAGGGAAAAATATGCAAAATAGATATTCAACAAGATTCAAGGACTCCCATTTTATTTTTCATGCCTTCATTGGTAGATTTTCACATTTGTTCCCAAACAATGAGTTTAGCTTGAAGATTCCATGGTTGAGAGCTTTCTAAAGTGTAGAGACAACATCTTGACTTTAAATCAAAAGTAAATATATATTGAACTATAGAAAATGTGAAAGATTACACTAAATCAACACTAGAAAACTATCTAAACACTTTCCAAAGTCCTAAATACAACAAAGTAAAGTAAATCTAAGAAAAATACATAATTTTCCTCTATGCTCTCTCTCTAGCCGCAACTTAAACCCTAAAAACTAACATAACCCTCTTTTTTCTTCGACTGTTGGGTTGTAGGGCAAATCTACGCTCACCGTCCGAAGTGCGTCCTAAGTACATCCGATATGCGTCTGGACGCACCGTCCAAACGGTGGCATAACCGTTCGAATGGTTATTTCACCGTTCAGACGGTCTTTAGATGTAGAATCTTGGCTCTATATTTCTTCGAATGGAAAAAGACGACTCTGTGATAGCTTAGAATGGAAAAAATGGACTTTGGAAGGGCTTTGAACGGTAAATATCAACTTTAGAACTCCGATCTCTGTCGTAGCGTCCAAACGGTAATTCGCTCGTCCGAACGAAGTGTCCAAATGGTATAGGAGTCCGAACGGTCATTTATCCGTCCAAACGCACCGTCCGAACGGTCCGTCCGGACGGACTTCTCCTCTTTAGGCCCTTTTTCACCATTGTATCACCAAAAACCTACAATACATATGAAAAACCACTTTAAGTCAATTTATTGCTAAAAACCTATTATAATACCTATATAAAGGCTAACAAACACTTAATTAGGGGACAAAGATTACACTTTTAAAGTGGAATCAGGAGCCATGAAAAATAATTAGCATCAACATTTTCTACTCCTTTTTTATCTCTGATCTCAATGTGGAACTCTTGTAACAAAAGAATCCAACGAATGAGGCGTGGCTTTGTATCAAGCTTGGTGAGTAAGCACTATAGTGCAGAATGGTTAGTGTATATGATGACTAATGACCCTATTAAGTACGACCGAAATTTATCTAATGCAAACACGATAGCAAGAAGTTCCTTTTCGGTTGTGGTATAGTTCATTTGGGCTTCATTTAAGGTTTTACTTGCATAATAGATCACATAGGGTTTTTTGTCCACTCTTTGCCCCAAAACTACTCCTATAGCATAATCACTAGCATCACACATTAACTCGAAAGGTAAAGACCAATTGGGTGACCGAATAATAGGTGCAGTTGTCAACAATTCTTTAAGCTTGTCAAAAGCTTTTTGGCATTCAGATGTCCATTCAAATGAAACGTCTTTTGACAATAGATGGCACATTGGATGAGAGATGGCACTAAATCCTGCTATGAATCACCGGTAGAAACCAGCATGTCCAAGGAAATATTGAATGCCTTTCACAGTTCTAGGAGTAGGTAGTTTCTGGATCAGTTCAACTTTGGCTTTATCTACCTCAATCCCTTTATTAGACACGATATGTCCAAGCACTATACGTTGTGTCACTATGAAGTGGCACTTTTCCCAGTGTAGGACAAGGTTACTATCCTCACATCTTTCTAACACCTTCTCAAGGTATTCCAAAAAACTCTCATAAGTATCTCCGTACACAGAAAAATCATTTATGAAAACCTCCAAAAATCTCTCCACCATATTACTAAAGATACTCATCATGCATCTTTGAAAAGTGGTTGGTGCATTGCACAAGCTGAAGGGTATTCTTTTGTAAGCGTAAGTACCAAAAAGGCATATGAAAGTCGTCTTATCTTAGTCTTCTAAGGCAATTTCAATTTGATTGTACCTAGAGACCCATCTAAAAAACAGTAAAAGGCTCATCCTGCCACTCATTCTAAGACTTAGTCCAAGAATGGAAGTGGAAAGTGGTATTTTCTAGTAACAGTATTTAGTCCACGGTAATCAATACACATGCGCCACCCAGTTTGAATCCTAGTGGACACTAATTCATTTTTCTCATTTTAAATTACCATAACTCCAGATTTCTTAGGACCAACTTGGGTTTGACTAACCCACTTTGAATCAGAGATGGAGTATATGATACCTGCACCGAGAAGCTTCAGTACTTCTCCTCTCATAACTTCCTTTATGTTAGGATTTAAACATCTTTGCATTTGATGCACCGGTTTAGACTCTTCCTCAAAATATATACGATGTGTATATACAAGAGAACTAATACCGTGAAGGTCTGCAATGGTCCAACCTAAGACTTTTCTATGATTTTTTAGCAGTTGCACAAGGCTCTTCTCTTGGCCTTCAGACAAGCTAGAGGATATAACAAAAGGATAAGACTCACCTTTACCAAGGAATAGATACTTCAATGTAGATGGCAAATGTTTTCTTTCCGGAGTGGGTGCTTTTTCTTCAGAAGGGACAAGCTTTATGACACTAGAAATTAAAGGCTCAAATGATGGGGTCCAGTGACCCACTTACATACATTGTTCTTTCTCTATCCCTCTAAGAATTGTGTCCTTAAACTTGACACGATCATAATCTAACTGATCATTAGGCTTGCACAAAACAAGAGCTTTTTCAATAGGATCATCAAAGAATTCACTCTCAAAGTACTCTTAAACAATAGACTCAATGCAGTCTACTTCTCTGATGTCTTCATACTCTCCCGGTTATTTTCCAACTGAAAAGATATTTATCTCAACAGTCATATTCCCAAACGACAACTTTAACAGTCCATTCCTATAATGGATTACGACATTACACGTGGCAAGGAATGGTCGTTATAAGATAACAGAAATTTGGAAATAAGCACTAATGTTCTTAACTAGTTGTGTATCTAGCACAATGAAATCCATTGGATAGTAGAACTTATCTATCTGAATGAGAACATTATCCACAATACCCCTAGGAACCTTAATAGATCTGTTAGCTAGTTGCAAGGTGACATGTGTACAGCGCAACTCACCTAATCCGAGTTGTTGATAAACTGAATAAGGAAGTAGATTGACACTTGCTCCTAGATCAAGAAGGGCTCGATCTATCTTGTTTTCCCCTATTGTACACGAAATAGTAGGATAGCTGGGGTCTTTATACTTCGGTGGAGACTTACATTGCAAAATTACACTTTGGCTCTCATTCATGAAGGCAGTTTCCTTGACATGCAACCTTGTTTTTACATTACACAAGTTCTTTAAGAACTTGGCATAGAGGGAATTTGCTTGATGGCATCTAAAATCGAAATGTTGATCTTAACCTGTTTAAACACTTCATAAATTTCAGAATTCAAAAGCTCATATTTTGGTTTGGTCAATTTATGAGGAAACGGGGCATATTTCATAACATTAATGCCTTTATCTTCAGATGCTTTGGTTGGCTCTAAGGCTGCCTCAACCTGTTATTTTTCTTTCCCACTCTTATCTTTTTCTCTCTATTGTTCTCTCACATCTTCCTTCCCTATATTGTTGGCCCAAAAGACAACCCAAGAGGAGGGGTGAATTGGGTTTTTTGAATATTAATAACAATTAAGATTAATTAAAATTAATCTAACCAATGTAAAAATGATCAATCTATATGTAATGCAATGTAATCAGAAGAAGAAAAGAAAACAAAGCATAAAAAAGAACACAGAGAGTTACCGAGGTTCAACCACAAACCGTGATCTACGTCTTCACCCCAAGATACCCTTGAAATCTCCTTCCACTATGTAATCTCTAATTACAAATGAGTTGCTGATTGATCAAGTGCTCAGCTCACTATACAAGAACTTCTACCCAAGTTCTTCAGCCACCAAGTGGTTTTGTCCAAGCTCCACTTAAACTTACAAGAGTTTTTCTTTCTTAAGAGAACTCTCAAACTCTCACTTACAAGTGTATTAAAATATACAAGTGACTCACAAACTCTCTAACAAGAGTAGAATATACAATCAAAGCTCACAAAGTAAAGACAAGAGGAATATTCAGGAATTTCAGTTGATCAGTCAGTTATTCTTGTTTCTTGTCTCTCTTTCTTGTTATAAAGGCAGCTGGAAGCTTGTATATAAACCCCTGTATTGATTCCATCCGTTGGAGGTTGTTTGGTTTCATTTAATGCACGTCCAGTCCCCTTATAACATTAGAAAAACTAGTCGTTATATCCCAAGGGTCGACTCTAGGCTTGTAGAGTTGACACTTCTGGTTTTACATTCACCAGATGTTGTCTACAGTCTCCATAAGTCCACTCTTCATATCAATGAGTCAGTTCCTTGTTCATTCTGTCTTCACATCTTTGCTTTTGTTGCCATGAAACGACTCTTCATCTTCAGGAGCTGGCTCTTTGTTTATTTGGTCTTCAGATTTTTGTTTCTGTTGTCATTAGGTGACTCTTCAATTTCATGAGTCCGTTCTTTGTATAGAAAACTTACTTCAGGTTTCGTGAGTTGATTCTTTATATCAAAAAGTCTCTTTGCTCATTTGATCTTCAAGTTTTCTGCGTCTGTATTCATGAGGCGACTCTTCATGTTTATGAGTCCGCTCATTGATCATTTTGTCTTCAAGCCTTTACTTCAGTATTCATGAGGTGACTTTTCATCTCCATGAGTCCACTCATTACCTAGAAATCTGCTTTCTGATTTCTAATGATCCAGCTCATCTCAGCAATAGTATAAAATCTTCAGGGAATCTTCTCTTTGGGGTATGATGATCAATCAAAACTTTTTTAACTCATTAGAGATGACTTCTATTCAATTTGGATTGAATCAATCATTATTCAACTCTTCCTAATTTCCAAACTGTCAGAGCTTCATTAGATCAATGTTGATCTCTTCTTCTTCATTTGCAAAGCTTCCTCTTTTATTGTAGAACAATCTCTTTCAATGCCAAGCTTTCTCAAATATGTAGAGCTTCACAATGTTTCATTGTCGATTTCTTCTCTTTGCTAAAAGTTCTTCCTTCTTCTTTAAGATCACTTTAATGAGACTTTTGTAAACTTGATGAAATCTTTTCATGCATGTTGTCTTCATTGATTCTTTATATCTCAGAAGAATTCTTCACTTGGATTCTATGTAGAGATCAAACGATTAATGTGAATCTTCTTCTCGAGCAACTTCAATCACATAATCTGGATTTGATCTTTGCATTCTTGATGAAGTCTTCTCTTGAGCATTTTCAATCTCTTCAACAAGCAAATTGTCTTCAACTGATATTTTCATATTCTAATGAAGTCTTCAATCTTTCTTGAGTACAAGTGAGTCTTCAATGAGTCTATGCATACTTGATGAAAGTTTCATTTGAACACCTTCAATCTCTTCGAATATAAAATATTTGTTTGTAGTAGAAATAGGCATCAATCCTTTGTTTGGTTCATTGCATAGCTCTTGGAGTTTGTTGCTTGATCTTGAGCTTGTTGTGCATTCACTTTGACATATATTAGACCTAAAACTGAATTTTAAGACTAAATTATAAACTTTATTAATCTTCACACTAAGTAAATTTATTAGTAAAATAACACATGGTTTAGTTATCATCAAAATAAACATAGGGTCAATTTTGAGTTAACATACATCACTAACCTTAAGAGTTTCCTTTCTAGGGTGAATGGTTTTATCAATAATTTTTTCACTCCTCAAGGATGTGATGGATTGGACTTGTTCATGACTGGATTGAGGATCAGTCCTCGCTTCGGTCATGTTCACTTGCTTATTGGGATTTGGATTTGGTTGCAGTTGAGATGGAAATCTTCCAGACACTTGGTGGGTTGAAGCTTGTGTTAAAGTTGACACTTGCTTTGCTATGTCCTTCCAACATCCTAGTATGTTGGTCTAACACATTTGCCTGCCTATCCACCCTATTATTGACTCCTCTCATATCATTTGTCAATTGATAAATATTATCTTCTAATGGTTTCCTATGAGGGGGTTGGTATGCATTAGGTTGGGGTTGGAAAGGCATGGATTGTTAAGCTTGAACAGGTTAGGATTGAAAAGGTTGAGGGTTTTGAGGCCCTCCTTGGAATACTTGAGGATTCGAAGGACCCTCATTTTTCCACCCAAAGTTTGGGTGATTTCTCCATCTTGGGTTATATGTGTTCGAGAAAGGGTTCCCCCCAACTCGTTGATCACTATATGTACCTCGATATTGGCCAACCGCATTGGCTTGGCCATGTAAAGCCTCCTTGAAACCTGGTATAATTGGATATATAGCAGTGTCATGTTCCATTGTACCACACATTAAACAACTCTCTTCCCTAGGAGACCTAGTATTCACAACATTGACCTTACTTGTCTCTATGGCTTCTATCTTTTGGGTAAGTGCAGCAACTCTAGCATTCAGATCATCCACTTGATTAAGCTGAAATATTACCCTAGGCTTAGACTCAGGATTTTGGGTCCCAGTTGTGGCCCAATCTCTAGCCAAATTCGCTAAGTAGTCAAAGAAATCATACGCTTCATATAGGTCTTTGTCATACAAAGTCCCTGCGCACATAGACTCAACAAATTGCTTCAGTTGTGGAGTCAATAAAGAATAGAAAGTATTTCTGATATGCCAATTGGTGAAACCATGATATGGACAAGCATTCAACAACTCTGTGAATCTCTCCCAACATTGGAAAAACGATTCACTAGACACAGGGCCAAATTTAGAGATCTAACGACGAATCGTCTTAGTTTTATGCTCAGGGAAGAATTTTTTTAAGAATTCTGTCTGAAGATCTTACCAAGAATGAATAAACCTAAGCCTCAATGAATTGAACCATGTCTTGGCTTTGTCTTTGAGAGAAAACAGGAAGAATTTTAAAAGTACAACTTTCTTTGGGTAAGAATTATCAAAGAACATAGAGCATACATCCTTGAAATCTTTTATGTGTTGATATGATTTTTCATAATCCAAATCATGGAATGAATTTATCAGCTGGATCATTCCCAGTTTTAAAGTCATCGCTGCGTAATGCGCAGGAAGAACAATGCAAAAGGTAGGCACTTGCCTAGCGGGATTCAAATAATCTCTGAGAGACCTATAGGGAGGATCACTATGTACACTCCCACCTTCAGGTATATTATTTGAATTTGGCGGGTTGGGATTTCCAGGTTGTTGATGATTAAATTCTTCCGTCATTGGGATATAACTAGGATCTCGATTAACTAATTGAAATGGGAAAAGAGTACTGAAGATAGGGGAAAAATCACTAGAAGAGTCAATGCTCACCAATCGTTTATGCACATCCCTAATGAATCCATCCCAAAATATAAACATAGACCTTAAAAGTCAGAATTTCGGGCTAAAATTCCAAATGGGTAGCCAACAAAACGGGGATGAGAAGAGAAATAGTATTAATGGCTCTCAGAGCTGAGGAAATTGAAAGTCACTTACTTGGAAGGATGCGGGCAAAGTAACGACCGGACCGAAACACTTTTAGAATCGGTTAACGATAAGATACTAATAATAATAAAAATAAAAACAATAAATTACAATAATATACTATAATACCTGCACATAAAAATAGCAAACGAAAATAATGTTAGACAAGTTAGTAACAAAGTCATGGTCACCATATTGAACAGCGCCAACCTAAATAGGCGGTGAATCAACTCGAAACGTAAACCACAAAGAAAAATAAAAAGAGTTGAAATAAAGTGCAGAAAATAAAATGTTAGAATGATAACTAACGCTGGTTATCCACTAATAAAAGAAAATTTTAAATAGTTAGTAACTTAGATGAGTTAGATGGGTTAGATAAAAAAAATAAAAAAAAAAAAGAAAATATGGTATCTAACTTGACTGACTTCGTCCAACAATAGGCGAGTATACCAACCAAAGAGGTTAATCACAAGGAAAAAAAAAAAAATAATAATAATAATAATAAATTTTATTTTTTTAATTTTATTTTTTAATTATTATTATTTTATATATATTTTTTTTGCATGATTTTTTTTTTAAAACCATTCTCCGGCAAAGGCACCAAAATACTGATCAATTATAAATAATATGATTGAAATCCGCCAGTATACGGTTGTGATGCAATAATAACTCGATAAGTCGAGATCGAATTGATAGGGAACAATTAACAAAGTATACAAAATTGGAGCTGAAAATTCACCCCACGGTAAAAGATTAGATACCGACTAAGTCGTGCTAAATACCGTAGTATTGCAATGGTTTTAGTTGGAACCTAATCCAACCTGTTTGAATGCCACTAAGAATAGTACCGCTGAGATCTGGACAGTTGATGCAGAAAAATAGTAACCAAAAGAAAAATAATTTGTTTTTGAGAGATTGATGATTGTTGACTTAACTTTAAAGTAAACTGAATAAAATGGTCTTGGACCCAATTGATCCAATCACCCGATTTACCCGAAATTTCAACGGAGGTTTTGTAACAAAAATATTTAATTAAATCTAGAATAATAAAATTAAAGCCATAGATTCATACCATCAATTTATACAATAACTATACCAAAATAAGATTTGTGCATAGAAGTTACCAAACATAATCAAGAATTTAAGTTTTAAAATATATCTAGGATTTAATTATGAGGAGTTGAAATATTTTTAAGATAAAATAACAAAAATTCAATTACCTCTGTTGATATTCCAAGATCCTCAGAGGATCTTCACAATCGGCTCCAAGAATTAAATTAGTTACTCATGGTATTTAAAAGACTCGGTGTGAAAAAAAAAAACTTCATAAATAAAAAAGTTTATTACAGCAGAATAACGATAAAGAAAAAGTTGAAATCTAACCGAAAAACTACTAATAAACTAATTGGAAATTTACAACTAAACTGAAGCTCTTGGCCTTTCTCTATGAATTCTCTCTATTCTCTCCTCTCGTCCCACTCTTCTTTGCCTTCCTCCCCTTTTTCTATTTATAGCCAACTTAATTTATTTTTATATGATTTTTTTCCTTCTTTTCTTGTCTTCTTCTTCTTTTTCCAAGCCTTCCCCTTCTTGTCTTCTCCTTCTTTTCTTCACATGCACACAACATCATATATATATAATATAATATAATATAATATATACATATATGATATACATATACATAGAGGTATATTATATATATATATACATATCTATTACACCTACTACCACACACACATATATATAAATATAATAAATATATTACATAAATTAACACTAAAAAAATGTGTGTGCACACCGACTTTATTTTGCTAAGTTTTAACTTTAAATTTGCACACGACACAAAAACGTAAAAGAAAACTATTTTTTTAGTTAAAATAATAAATAATATATAAAGAAATACTAATAATAACTTACAATTAGAAGACTCCAATTGTACGTTTTGGAGTACAATCACAAGAATATAAAAGCAATTCATTTTAGATTAAGATTAAGAGCCTTAGGTCCCTACCAGAGGTTTGAATATAAAAACATACAAAATAGAGGACTTTCATAAATTATACAAGTCTTTGAAAAGTGATAAGTAAACTAGCATTTACTTTACTTTACACTATTCCTATATTAATTACGATACTTCTAAATTTCAACTTGTTTACAAAATACAAAATCATTATGTGCATAAAATATACATGCTCGTGTCCGTGTATGCAATATACCAAACGTGTGCAAAATACTAAGTTTTTGAATAAATCTAAAATGAAAAAACAGACCTTAATTGATCATCCCAATACTATCACGCGATCTTTACAATTGGTTTCAAGAATAAAACTAGCTAGTAATGATAATAAAAAGACATAATTTGAAAGAAAATAACTTCATAAATAAAAAAAAAAATTATTATAGCAAAATAACGGCAAAAAAATACTAAAATAGAAAATTAACTAGCTAAAAAACACTAATAAATTAATTGAAATATTGACAGAAAATAAACTAAATGATCTCTTTATAACTGCTCCCCGAACTCCTCTCTCCTCTATACTGGAGCTCTTCAATTTATAGATTTCAAATAGTGTAGCCTTATATATTTTTTATTTATTCTCCTTGCCGACAACATTATCGCAGTATGGCCGAAAGCTTCAATTCCTTATTTTTGCTTTTACTTTGCTTTCTTTTTCTCCATTTCTCCATTTGCTTTCATCATTTCAATCTACACACACACACATATAATATGTAACCTATTTATCCATTACTATATTATAATATATGTAATCATCTTTTATACATATATATGTAATCATACACCCATCCATTAGTGTATTATAATAAATGTAATCATCTATGTAATTATACACCGGCACATTTACATATATGTGTGTGTGTGTGACAGAGTAGTATATTTTACGTATATGTAAATGTATGTGCGTATATATGTGTGTGTGTGAGTAGTATATTTTATATACATGCAAATGTGTGTGCGGATGTATGATTACATATATATATATCAAATTGACATTTGAAGTAAAAATATATGTACGCACGCCAGTTTCATTTTGCTCGGTTCTAGTTTTAAATCTGTATAGAACACAAAAACGTAAAAGAAAATTAATTTTGCATTAAAATGATAAATAATATATAAATATTTATTAATAATAGTTTACAATTAGGGACTCTAAGTACAATCACACACCCAACTAAACTTTTGCTAGTTCCTAGCAAAACAGTTAAATATACTTTAAAAGATAGGCTCCACTTTCGTAGTGATTACGAGTGCATTTAACATATGTACCAAACCTTTAAACTCCTAGATTACCCTTATTGGACGAGTAGTGTCTTGTGAGGGTTTCCAGTGATGTTACCCACAAACATCAAAATGTGAGCTGCAACTGAGGATGATGAGAAAAAGAATTACATGTATCAAGACACAAGTATATTTTGTATATCATACTCATTAATATACAAATAAGATAATGTTTTAAAACAACATATGAGAAATTTTTGTGTATGTGAGACCATTACATGATAAGAAAATTATTACAGCATAAAAACACAGATACAGCCTTTAAACTTTAATTCAACCTCACTAGATATTCTCTAAAAAAGAAAGAATATAGGCATTTTATACTAGTTGTCCTTATAAAAGAGTAAATGTAATGTAAAATCAAAAGCGATAACCATAGAGAAATGGCGTGAATATATAAAGTGAGAGACGACTTAGCATAGCTCCATGAAAAAATACTCAATGTTAACATCACACAAGCAATTGATAAGTGAATTCTCTAGGGAGTGAATAAACAAACAATATACACATCAAATTTTCAAGAACTTTATTCAGGTTTTAACTTGGCTATGAAGTTTAAGGTAGGAAAAAAGAAAGGATACAAAGCTCAAAACATGTGTGATCAAGGCATGAATTGATCAATGAATACATACTTTCAATTTTCCTATTGCATTTGATTTGATTTGATTTGATTTGATATTTTGTTTAACAGCCAACCTCGTCTTCTTCTTCTTTTTATTTTTTATTTTTTTGTTTTTTTTATACTTTCATTTCCCTTTTTCCTTTGTTTTTTTTTCCTTTCCTTCATTACTAATTTATTTATTTATTTTCATATTTCAAATAGATCACCCCTTCTCAATTTAATTTGCACAAGTGAAAATAGTTGTATTTTCGTATTTAAAGATGAAACTTTAGCAATTATATATGTAGCAAAAGACATAAAAATAGATTTAAAGATAGTTCTAAGAAAATTATGTCAATAAAGAAATTTGTGACTCAGAATATCAAAAATGGCCTCGATCATGTTTTCAAAAGTTCTAGTTAGATACTTATTAAATTATTATCGAAGGCCCTTACCATCGATTTGCATATACCAGTTACTTTGTCAAGATAGAAAGTATTATAAATATAGTTAAAAGTCTAAATTTTCAAAAGGATCTAAATTTTAATTACCAAGAATATATAAAAACAATCCATTTCAGATTAAGATTAAGAGTCTTAGGTCTCTACCAGAGGTTTGAATATAAAAGCATACCAGATAGAGGACCCACATAAATTATGTAAGTCTCTGAAAAATATAGAGTAAACTAGCATCTATTTTACTTTACACTATTCTTATATTAATTACGATACTCCTAAATTTAAACTTGTTTACAAAATACAAAATTATTACGTACATAAAATATACGTGTCCATGCCCGTATATGCAATATACCGAACATGTGTATAAAAATACTAAAATTTTGAATAAATTCGAAATAAAAACACAAACCTTAATTGATCATTCCAATTCAGTCAAACGATCTTTCCAATTGGTTCTAAGAATAAAACTAGATACTCATGATAATAAAAGACATAATTTGAAACAAAATGACTTCATAAATAGAAAGTTTATTACAGCAGAATAATAGTAAAAAAAATACTAAAATAAAAAATTAACTGACTAAAAAGCACTAATAAATTAACTGAAATCTAGACAGAAAGTAAATTGAAGGATCTCTCTACAACTACTTCACCCCTCTCCTTCATACTGGAGTTCTTCAATTTATAATCTTCAAATAGTGAAACCTTATATTTTTTTTTATTCATTTTGCTACTTGCCAGCAACATCATCGCATCATGGCCGAAAGCTTCAATTCCTTATCTTTGCTTTTGCTTTATTTTTTTATCCTTTATTTCTCCATTTGCTTTCATCATTTCAATTTGCACGTGCGCGCGTGCGCACACACAAATATATATAATATGTAACCTATCCATCCATTAGCATATTATAATATATGTAATCATCTTATATATATATATGTAATCATACATCCATCCATTAGCATATCATAAATTATGCAATCATCTTATATATATATGTAATCATACATCCGCACACATATTTGTATATATATAAAATATACTATTCACACACACACACACTTACATGTATATCAAATTGACATCCGAAATAAAAATATATTTGTGCACGCTAGCTTTATTTTGCTCGATTTTAGTTTTAAATCTGTACAAAACACAAAAACGTAAAAGAAAACTAATTTTACATTAAACTAATAAATAATATATAACTATTTACTAATAATAACTTACAATTAGAAATTTTGATTTGTACTTTTTAAAGTACAATCAGTTTTCATATTTTAGAATCGCCACATAAGAACCTTACTACCGATATAAAAACATATTACAAATATTTTTCTGCAAAGGTATCACTAATATAATAAATTCTATAAATTAATCATACTAATTTACAAACAGGTAGCATAAGATGGTAACATATACGAGAAGAGGGCAGAAATAGGTAACACTAGGAGACTGTAATAAACCAATTTCACAAAACAACCTAGATTTCAAAAGATAAATATCCACAGTTCAAAAGAATAAAAATTATAAGGTAGTACAGTGACAACTTTTTTTTATTTTTTTTAAAAAATTATCAACTCTGGTTGCATTAGTGTGTATCATGGTTGATTTTGTAGTTTCCATTAGTTCAATTACAGCCGTAATCATTCCCTGATTATATATGGCAGATTTAACTTAGTTTTACTTCTTAACAGGGCATCACACATAGCAGACGGCATTGGCAAACCGAAAAGCTTAAAATTGTATGGAAATTACATAATAAGAAAACAATTTATTGGGTGAAACTTTGTAATAGGACTAGGTTCAATTAACTGATCATCTTCTATGTAATTCTTTCCTAGATTACTTACAAAAGCTTGTTTGTTGGTTGTAAAATGAAAACAAAAGAAGGACGGCCATCATAGCTTCCCCGGTACCTGTTAGTGATCCCTTTCGATCTTGTATCATGAAAATGAAACTTGTCGTTGGGTTATATTAAGAAAGCAATTATGCCAAAGTTTGAATATTTTACAATTTTCTCCAGTCAAGTCAAGTGTTCCATTGTTAAGCGCTCATATTGTGATAAGTGGTATTAAAGCGACTCAACTTGTATTCTAATTCTACCCCAAGCACTTCAACGGAGGAGTAAACAGGATGGTCCAATCCACATTGAGAGCCTATGCCAAAGTTTGAACATTTTACAATTTTCTTTTTATACAGGCTGTATCTTGGTCAAAGGAGAAAGGGAAGGAGAAGAAGGATAACTCATCCTAGGTTGGAGGAATTCCTCCTATCTTATGTAGGTGACAGTACATCAAGTTGTCACATATTAAAATTGTGTTATTTATCTATTTATTTTCTTTCTAGCTCCTAGGCACCATTCATGGAATTACTATATCTCTAAAAGATATTCAAACAACAAATAAGCATATAAATACTTGGTCAAATAGTATGCTGCCACATACACGTAGAGATTCTTACAATTCAGATTGGAGGAAATTCATATCTTAATTTTTTCACACAAGCTTAATATCAAAATGCGACTTGTCAATAAATCTCACTCTTTTATATTCTACTTAAATTCTAAATTACCATTCCTAAACAGCTAACTAACCATATTAAATTTGTTTCTTTTTTTTTGGGAAATCGACTTGCAAACGTAATATTTAACAAGAGCCTCCATCCAAAGTCGCGTTCCAGTGGACGCTAATTGTAATAATCATTTAAAAATGATAAGAACCTGATTTGTCACGCTATATGTGAATTTTTAATATTAGTTTTGTTCTTCTAAGTAACTAGTTTTTATTAAATTGTGACATGTGTTATTTTATTACAGCAACAATATGAATTTGTAGTAAAATGAAGTGATTTTTAGAAAAAAAACGTTACATAACGAAATCTAATAAAAATGAATATTAAGTAACTCATACTACTTAACCAGTAATTTGTAAGTAAGGGTTTACTTCTATATCTACTAGAAAGGTAGCACGCATTATGTGCGTGTGTTACATTATATCTAGTTATTTCTCTATTTGTTAGTGATTATCTGATTGTGTAACCGTATAAGTGATAGGAACGTGATACAACTAATTACTTTTCTAAGTTATCTGATTGTGTAATCGTACAAAAGATGAGAAGGTGAGTTGCGTAATAATTTTTTAAACATTTTAGAACAATTTGAGAATGTAAAATATCATGATAAATCTTGATCAAAATCTCAACATTGACTTTTTATAATAGTATAGATATATTCCATTTGAAGAGTAATAATTTACCATTGCATAATATTCTATTTGATTTATAGCATTTCAAGATCTAGAGCTAACTGCGGGGATCCGCCTTTATCCGAGTTTATCAGAACAACCTCATAAACAGCTAAGGATTAGTTTTACGAGTTCCAAGTTCCAACTAATACTACTTCGCACTTGATATTCTTTCAAAAAAAGTTGTACAAAAAATCTCACAAGTGACATTTCTATAAGTAAAAATAAAGCACTTAAAACGATAACTCTTAATTACAAAAATTTCATTATTAATTTTTATAGATAAAATTTTTTGTACAAAATTTTTAGAAGAATAACATTTTCCTTTTTGTAATGAGAAGCCATCAAGAATCAAGATAGATGTTTTGTTTTAAAGTGAAAAGCTCTCATTTAGTTTCACATTATTTTTATATACTAATTTTCTGATTGTAGAGTAGGATTACCCTTTTATACAATAAACATTATACATTTTTATATAAAGAAATTTAAAAAAAAATTTCAGTCAGTGATGAAAACCAAAGAAGCACTCAATACCAGTTAAAAAAATGAAAGTAATATCAGTTAATCCATCGACCGAATCAAAATATTAGTCATGGAGGTAACCCATCTTGGAATTAGGATCTAAAATGTTTGCTATTTAAAGATGGAAAAGAAGTGAAGGAAATAAATTCTTACCAAGTCAGCCCTTTGGTTGACTTGAGTAATGCTATATAAAACATAATTTTTGTCCAAAATTTTTTAATTAACAAAATGATGTGGTTATTTATCATCATTTCAATTCAAACCCAAAACACCCAACATTACTCGTAATTTCAAAAACATTACCATCACATTACTCTGGAGGAGTCCCCGTAAGTACTTCTAGAGAATGTAAAACCGTTAATACTGTTATTATTAACATTGATTTGAATAAAGGGAAAAAAATTTAGTGTTATATATGTTGTACAGACTTTTCGAGTATAACTGCTTATATTATCTTATATATATATATATATTTGCTAATCGAGTATTTGGGACGCAAGTATATATATATTTGCTAATCGAGTGTTTGGATCAGCTTGCGTCCATCTTAATTGTGTAATTCTTTTAATTCATACAAATTAGGTAATTACCAAGTCAAAGACCTTCGAAAAACTCTTGAGCCTGACATGAGTCAAACTCCTGACCTTTTTTGAAATGCCATAAGTTTTGGCTAAATAAATTAGCTCAATTGGTTATGAAACAGAAGTGTCCTGCAGCATTCACTGAGACAAAATTATTGTTCGCACAACCTTTTGCATGATGAGGATTCATTGCTCTCGAATATCTAATAAGATCGTGCAATTGGACAAGTAATTCTGTCTATAGTTGTGCAAAAGGGGATCAGAATAAAAGACATAATATTTTATCCTACCCCTTGGACATGACGTTTTCTTGGGAATTCAGGATTGAAGATTAATGTACAAAATTATCTCTCCAGGATTTGTAATCCCGGAATTCTTTATCCTTTTATTCCATCCCGCTGAACATGGCTCTCATGTTGGACTATGGAATTAATAAGGATGTACTTGCTTAGCACCAAAAACCAAATCCTAGATCCGTCTCTGAATGGAAGTAACCTGGTGTCAGTTTATCTGTGTGTGTTTAAAGAAAATTATCAGTATGGTGAGAATTACTAGTCATCAATGAATGTTACTATGAAATTCTAGCCAAAGTGATAGTATATAATTACCGCTCTCCTTGCTAATCATTAGAAGCCCATTTCTAATCATTTTAGCCAATTTTTGTCTGATGGATAATGTGATTGCCAATGCGTTTATGACATTTCAAATGTCCAAGCTCAGCCATGTCTTCTTCTTGACTTCCTAATCAATGGAAATTTCAAAGTATTTTCACACTTCAAACGCCTCCAATCTGTACAAGGGTCCGCTCTCACTAATCGGTTATGACTGTCTGTAAAATGAGATGACATACATATACAATGCACACATAAGAGATTATTCGCGCCTCTGTGACAATCAATTCACAATTTTTCTTTCATTCCCTCCAATCTCTCCTTCCCTCCAATCTCTATAGAAATAATTTCACCGATTCAATAAAAAATTAAAGCAACCCAGACGAACCAACAATCTCCACATACAAAGCAATACCACTAATATAAATTTAGCACAAAGCCTATCTGCCACTAGTAATCAGGCTCCTAACTACTTATATGTCTAGACCATTAAAATAAATAAATAAATAACACAAAGCATTTTTAAACCTGTTTGGTAAACATTTTTTGTTTTTTTTTTTTTGAAAAAAAAAACCAAGAAACAGTGTTTGTTTTTTGTTTTTTGTTTTTAGTTGTTTACAAAATTTAAAAAAAGAAAATAAAAAACACTAAAATTGTGTGATCTCTGTTTTTAAAACATTGGTTTGGTACTGTTGGTACAACGGTAACTTACAAATGCCCATCACCAAATCATAAAAAAATACACAGTAAAAGCATATAGTAAAAAACAAAAACTGAAAGCATTACTAAATGGACCCCTAGATTTCTAGCATGTACAAGGATGGAACGAAGTTACTAGTTGGCCTTAGTAGACGATTCCCTCGATGTTGTAGATGATAATGAAGTAACTTGCGAGATTTTGCGTTGACTAAGGTTCGTGTTTTAGCACGTTTCTTGCGGTCACTTGTACAAAATTTTACTCCTCGACAACGGTATCAAAATTTTGACTTTCGAAGTACCATTCGAACGCACCGTTCTACCATTTGAACGTAACGTCAAATGCACTTCGAACAGAAAAATTACTCTTTGAATCTATCAAATCCACTTTGGACCTGGTGACGACCCATTTGAACTCTACTGTTAACCATTTGAATGGTCTATGTCATGTTGATGTCATGCGTTTGCACGCATTCTCTAGCCGTTCGAACACCTTTTTTTACTTTTGCTTGAATTTGTCCTTTTTAGCATGGGATTCTTGAAAAGATGCATAAAATCAAGTTAATAACTAAATAGGACTAAAATAACATAAATAATATTATTTTAGGTCTAACTATAAATTAGTTAAAGGCTATAGATTGTACTTTTGGAGTACAATCACACCCTCCAACTAACATTTTGTTAGTCTCTAGCAAAATACTAATAATTAGAAGATATCTCCACTTTCGTGGGAGTTAGGAATGCATTTAGTATATGCACCAAACCTTTCAACCCGTAGATTATCCCTAGTGGACGAGCGGTATCTTATGAAGGTTTTTAGTGATGATACCTCACAAACATCTATTTATGTTATGTGAATGATAATAGAAGTACATGAAACATATATAACTCCATTCAAGAAAAATTATCAATCCACCTTAAATTGTGAATCATGCAAGGTAAAGGCATAAAGCATCTAAGAAAGAAAAACATAAGAGTATACTAGCCATGATATATAACTCAAATGCCTTAAAATGAAGCAATTATATCATTTATACTTTGATTTAAAATCTCACCAGTCATACACTCATCAAAAAAATAAATAAATAAAATAAAACACATGGGTCTCCCAATAGAAAACTCATCAACAGAGTAAATGTCAACGAAACATCAAAGGAATAATTCTAATATCAAAAACAGCAAATATGTAAGTGCATCGATTTGATATAGCTTCATGAAAGAATATTTATAGTTTAAGCATTAGCTAGAGAATTGATTTGTAAAGACTTATACTTAAAAGAATTTTCAACTCATGTATACTCCGGATAACCTAAGGTCATGTGAAAGAAGAGTCATGAATGGGAAGAAAGAAAGAGATAGTAAAACTCAACATATGCATTGTGTAATGATCAATAAGCATACACTTCTAATTTCTCAACTTTTCAACAAGATTGTTTTTTTTCCTTCCACTTCTTTTTGTTGTTCCTTTTTTTTGTTTTCCTTTCTTTTGTATATGTATTTTTTCTTTTCTTTTCAACTCCATACATCTTCAACTTTTGTAAGCTCTCACAAACAATGATATCAAACTCTACATCGTATGAAGTATTTCAACATTGATAAGCTTTTTCCAAGATCATATGTTTATGAGTGTCAAAAGAAAGAAACTAGACATGAATGACTTAGAAGGAATATAATGGTCTCAACCTAATATCCGAAATACATTAAGTTAAAATTTAATAGAGTACAAGTGTCAATACCTCCAACTACTATCCAACATATGAATCTAAATCAATTATAATGAAGCTATTGAAAGAATGGAAGATCAATAAGATATCCTTGAGTAAATGTCTATCCACTCCGAAAAGAAGATAAATTGGCTCTAAAGCTTACAAGGTAAAATCTCCATCATTTTAAGGATATGCATGTACAAAAATGCCATATAGCATGCTAGTGTACAACAATGTAATCTTTCTCTTATAATGATTTTATGACAAAAACTTGCAATGCATCATAACAAAAAGGTAAATTAACAATCAACTCAAACTTAGTCTAATAGGTGATTCAAAATATCCTCAACATCATAAGTGCAATGACATGAATATTGCTATGGTTTTTGTAAAGATCCTCTTTAACACATCCATTATGAATAGTGACTAATTAATGAACATACAGATAAATGTGCTAAAAATACAAACCATGATACTCAAACCATAAGATGCTCAAACCTTTTACCGAAAACTCAAATGTCTGATAGATAGTTAATATAAGACAACACTTGAGACTGATCCATAAAACATGATAAGGTTTGAAGTACAATAGATTGAGATAATAGAATAATAGGCATATAAGAAAGATAACACGAGACATATCTACTAATGTGGGAAAGAGTTTTAGATACATAAGATGATATGAACATGCAAAAATAACACAATATCTAAACTCTACGCCTCATTATCCTCGTTATCACTAGCAGGTGGTGGTTACATACGGTGATTCATATGGCTTACCAAAACCATCATCTGATCAGGTGTACCTTACTGAGCATGAACTACGACCCTCTAGCATACTAAGATGATCCGTATGCGCCTTATGTGTTGCTGCTCTCTCAACCATGGCAGCCTTAATCCTCTCAATCGCAAGTCCTTATTGAACAAGGGGCTAACTCTGCTACTTTAATATGACCCCATGTGCTGCCAATGTCTGAGACTGTTGCTCAAGTCTCGCCAAGAAAGTCTAAATACTAGGAATATGATCCGGATGCTGCTCCAGCTGCTGTGCAAGAGGTGGACCGACCTTTTGCCTGCTGTTGTGGTGGTGCAACCTCTGGCTATGGTTGTGGAGCAGGTAAATGTCTCTCTGAATGTCTCACAGTCGATGTGTCTATAGTTGACTACTGCTGAACACGAAGTAATGCAGGGATATTACCGACCCCAACCTCCTCTATAACATAGGTAGCAGGCAACCGTAAGGAATACCTCCCTGTGCTCAAGGATGCTCATACTCAGTGTGCAAGGCTATGAACATATATCGTAGACGATCAATGGTCCTGCCTATACCTATGGCCAATAGAAGAGACATTCTCAACAGGTTTACGTTAATATGATATGTGATTGGAAGGAGCGAATGACATGAAAATACAAATAAAAGCCAGTAACGTGGTATGAGTACCCTCATCAGCAACTGCTGGCGACCTATCTAACGCATACCTTTGCAGTTACAGTATCAAAATCTGGTGCCCCCTCAAATGGAAACCCAAATTGTGCATTAGGAACTCTAGGAAGTTGATATATCTTGGCGAAAGTGCCAGGACTAACTCTAATTTGACGCCCTCTAACCCATGAATCAATCACCTCCTGGCCCGGAGCGATAACAGTTCTATGAATGTTCGCTATAAACTCAGCAATCAGCATAAATACACATGAACCCTGAAAACTAGCCAACGGAGCTCACGACCTAGCAACAAACTCCTCCTCCCATCAATAAATACCAACTTTATAAGCATGGAGAGCAAACTGTCGCTCTCTCAGGTAGCCTCTTACACTCCAAGTCTTAATAAAGACATCAGAAGTAGCCTCTTTGATAAACCTCTCAACATCATATGCTGGGGGAGGCGGCAATGCCAAGCCCCGACCCCGACCCCTAATAGCTCTACAACATCTACCATCCTGGCCAGCTCGGCCAACCATAATAATAATAAAAGTAGATAAACTATCAAGATACCTCATAATTTCGTAAAATTTGATAGTTTGATTGCAACGTGCTGAACATTTAGATTCACAGTAAACTATGGACCTTACAAGACTTCTCCAAATTGAATTGTTTAAGATTTGAATTTCTCATTTTTGCCATTTTAAAAAACTTTGCTTTTACCATTAAGTTGATCTAAAAGTTTTAAATTTTGTCTATATTTATCTTATTTTTATAATTTTTGTTTAATTTGTGTCTTATTAAGAGTTAAAAACATAGTTATCAATATCGTACCGTACAGATTATACAACAGTACAAAGAAAGTTGAGTTCTAAACTAGTTAATGTCGGCCAATTCTAGCAAATACCAGCTATATCGGACAGTACTAACTAATACCAAATTTACCAGATAGTATCAAATTGTATGTAATCTAGTTTAAAATAATTTAAATTTCTTGTATTTGACAATTAATTTCTATTAGAACTTGTGTTAAACATATAATAGATAATTAATATGTATTTAAATATTTTTAAACATATACTTGATCAGATAACATGTTTATATTATTTTTTGTAAGTAAATATATATTTTTCTAACTACATGATATTTGTAGTAATAAATTCAAAACCACATTTACTAAGATACTAGTGTCGGTATAACAAAAATAGTACATGACAAATATGGTTAGAAGTTGATTATGCTATATTAATAGAATGTAAGGTAAGAAAAATTATCAGACATAACTATCATACTCGTGACGTGGATCTATATATCCCATAAGACCGACCAAATCAATAAGACAGGTGGCGAATAAGTACTCGGAGACTGCATTTCAAGCAAAGGCACTTATACTTTCTCGTGAATCCACCAGACAATGGCATTGTTATAGATGTTCAACCTTGGTCGTCTCCCAGCCTCCAGACCAAGGACATCGAACAGAGGACAATATATGTGCCAGTATAGAGGTTTTGAGAACCCACCAGAAGGCATATCTACTAGGGTTTAGAGGTCTCTTCTTTCTCTTCTTTGTCTGTCCAAGAAAAATTGGTGAAAGCTACATGTCCATTCCCAACATAATAGCAACATAAATACTATAATAATATTTGAGATGTAACCTCTCAAAGCATGCATGTTTTAGACCTTTTTTTTTTTTTTTTTTGTGTCTCTAGAGTTTGGGCAGAAGCCTAGGAATACCCACTTCCGTCAGTAAAAATTTAGATTTTCTTGCTCCATGTTTAACTTCGAGTCTCCATAATTGTTTTGTAGGGTTAAATCTACTCTTTAGCATTCAGAGCAAGCAATAAAACCTAAGTTCAGACCTGATGTAGATGCAGTGTGGGCAAATGACTGTGTAGTGTTGATGGGAAATACTTGCTGACGAATGTGTAAAGTAGTTTATCTGCATATCTATTTTTAAGTACCAAAAAAAAAAAAAAAAAAGAAGAAGAAGAAAGAAGCCTAAGAACACAACTCACTCAACATTAATAATTCTCTCATTTAGAAATCCCCTAATATAGTTTGAGATTATCACTATTTTTTTTTTTGTTTACAAAATGGATATGCAGATACTCTACACTATACATTTGTTAGAAAGTATTACCTTTCAACACCACACAATTATCTGCGGAAAACTCACTACACTTGCATCAGGCTCGAAACTTAGGTTTCACTGCGTACTCTAGGCGCTGAAGAGTATATTTAGCCCTACTAAGTGGTTATAGAGACTTGAACTTAAGTATTGAGTAAAAAAATTTGAGTTTTTATCTCCTGAACCAACCACTCGATGGTGAGATTATCACTAAATTGGGTTTGCCTACCATTGCCTTGAACCCTGATTCTTGTGCAAGCTGTATACCATCGAAAAACTAAACTAATCGTATGACGAGAAATGCATAATCTCTCTTAGTCGATTATTGATGGTAATTGCAAATTTGGCCCTTACACAAATTTAAGATAGTTTATCTTTGGCTCCCTTGACATAAATTCTCAGTCTGCGCCCTAACACAAAGTAGTAGAGCTCACGTTAATAAATTTATATGAGACTTATTCATTCACTTGTGTCTAAGACTCTAAGAGTGAAAATATGACGTGAGAAAAGATATTAAAAATAGCATTTTTCATCTTGTTCGGGACCAAACGAGGCATGGAGAGGTCAGTGTCAGAAAAGGAATTGTCAAAACTGTTTCGCAATTGCGGTAGAGATGAAATCATGAAAGGAAATAATAATTTTGCTTTGTATGACTATAAATTGCTTCCAAAAAAGAAATTATCATACTTCTATTACTCCATTAGTCTAGTTTTATTGCATCAACAATATTGCTTTGGGACATGGACGTTTAAACCCTTGTTTGGATGTAACTTATTTAAATAACTTACGAAATAGTTTTTTTCAGTGATTTTTTTTAATCTAAATTTATTTTTTTTTAATTTTTATGAATTTTTAAGTCTTGCATACCCATCACAAAAACAAAATTAAATTCCACATAACTTAAAAGCGCATAACAGTAAAAAAAAAAAAATTGAATTTTAACTGAAAAGACCACTGAAAATGAAAAATGCTATTTTGTAAGTTGCTAAAAAAATCATCGTTGCCAGAAAACTCATTTGGGAGGATGATGAGCGTTTTCTTGGAAATGCGCTTCCGGTATGGGTATGAAACTTTTTTTTGTTTGAAAATTTTAAAAAAACATTCCGAAAATATGAAAAAAATGTTTTGAAAACTCTTAAGATACTTGACGAAAACTTAGAGAAAACGTTTCAAAAACTTAAATTATTAATTTTTATAAATTTTCTTCCTTTAAATTTTAACTCAGTATCTATGAAATTATTCATGTAGATTTTCACTAAATTTTTCAAAAGTCTCCACTAAATTTTTTAAAAAGTCTCATTTAAGTTTCATGAAAACTCTTAAAATTTTTATTAAGTTTTTCAATTATTTTTCGTTTATATTTTTTTAATATTTGTTGACTAAATTTTTTACTTTTTTTTTTCTAACGTTTTTCATTTTGTTTCTCATTTTGATAATTATGAAAAAAAATTGATCCAAACATCTTGCCTCTGTGTGTGCTGTCTGTTTGTGTGTGTTTGAGAGAGAGAGAGAGAGCGACAGATAGGTGAATGGCGCCGCTGGCTGTGGGGTGGCGTGAACCCTGTGTGAAGTAAATGGGGCCGGTGGTTGAGGTGGTGAGGTGAGGTGAGGTGAGGTCAGATGGGGTAGTATAATTAGTTTCATCTTTCATGACGATTTGTCGCCCTTGGGGTTGTTCTGACTAAGCTCTCAAACTCTTTCCCGTGAACTTCCTTGTTTTGATCATGGGCTGCAGCAGCAGATTGATGGGACTTTTCAACTCATATATACACACACATATATATATATATATATATGTATATATATAGCAGCTGGTGATATTTCAGCATCAGCTTGAAATAATTTCAATAACGAACATGCAGTGACATATAATTAACAACTTTTTTTAATTCCCCATCACAAGCTTTGCTTATTTGTGTCACACTTCCAAAAACAGCTATTTTATGTAAAATTTTATTTATATAAGTGAATTATCAAAATATGACACGTATTTTCTATAATGTAAATATATAAAAAAAAAATTCATGAATATATGTTACGTTTAAATGACTGCTTGTATGAAATATTTTTACGCTGAAATTGTATCAAAATCAAACTCAAAAGCAATAGCATGTTTAGAAAATTTTCATCCAATATTCGTTCCTTATTTCAAAAAATGTCAGTACGGGGGTGTGGGGTGTTTATGCATGATATGCACAAACTGTAATTTAGAAGAATCATTCTTATATATGATTTGTTTTTTGTGATAATGATTTTTTGAGTAATGCTACACTGACCGTCTTTTTTTACTATATTTTCTTACTTGTTTGGACCCTCAGTTGCTTTTTTGTATTTCTTCGAATTGCGTATTATTGCAGTCGTCTTTTCTCATCATATTTTCTTATTCGTCCAGACTTTCGGTTGCTTTTTCGTGTTTCTTCGAATTGCATATTATTGCAGTCATAAGACAACGACATTACAACTTATTTCTCATAGTACTAAAGGCACCACGAGCCCAGTGAGTTTAGCAGCCCTCATTCCGCCATTGTTACTTTCATGCCTTAAAATTAGGGGTATACATTAGACAAGTTTGGCCGAGTCTACACTAAATTTTTATTTTTTATTAGGTTTAAAATCAAATTCTAAGTCCGATTATTTAATCAAAATTGTTTTTAACAAATATTTTTTTCAAAAATAATGTTAAATAATATAAGATCTAAATACATAAATGTATTAAAATATATTATTTTAAATATATTTTAGGTTGGGCTTGGCATGAAACATAATTTCCAAACCCACTCATTAATCTAATTAGGCTTTAGAAAATTTCAAACCCTATGGATGATGGGCGGGCTAAGAGGGTCATTGGCCTCTAACCGCCCCTACTTAAAATCTTTTAATTACTGTGTCAATAATAGTAAATAATACTTGTCCCTACTAGAGGTAGCAACGGATTGGATTATGCTGGTTCAAAGAAGGGCAGCGGTAGAAGCAGAAATTTGTTTTAATAATGTTGGATATATGGCGGCAAGATGTCTTCTGAATTAATATAAGTTAATTAAAAATGTTACTACTACATATTTTCTCACCGTATTTTCTTACCTTCTAGATAAAAGACGGTAAGAAAAACTAGGAGAAGTTTCCAATTTTGTAAGACGGTGATCAAAATTTTCCAAAATAAAAATTTCAGTTTTTGTTTTCAATTTATAAATACATGAAAAGAGATATTCGAATCGGCCCCTTAATCTGACGAAATAAGTTCTCGGGCCTAGTTCTCCTCTTGATATAAAAACCGTCCCTCAGGCCCAAAACCATTTTGACAGAGAACATGTCTGTGGGCCATTTTCCTTCAGCATTAGGCCTGTCCATTTTGGTCTATTAAAGCCTTCTTCTGCAGGCGCCAATGGTTATGATCTTTAGGTCAGCGTAGCCCACTAACCTTCCTCTGATCCGAAGAACACATTCTTGTTTTCACACTGAAGAATTCAATACGTAATATTATACCATCAGAAAATTTATACATAATTTATTATCAAAATAAAGTAGTTGAATGAGCCATTTACTTTAAAACAATATACCCATCATGATAATTTTTTATTATAAAATTGCCACTACCACATCAGTCTGGTAGAATTTTCTATACAATTTTTTTTTGGAAAAATAGCTATTCTCACAAAAGAATTTGTACAAAAACTCTAACTAAAATGATGTTATAGTGACAGTTTTGTAATGTAAAATTTTTATGATAAGTGTTTTATTTTAAAGTGAATGACTCTCATCTAGACATATTATTTTGTATGAATTTTTAGTTTGTATAGCATTACCCATTTTCAAATGATAATCTTTATACAAAATATTCACCAGAATCGTACATGAAAATTTTCACTAGATTTATGTGGCAATGGTACTTTTAGAAATTAAAACTAACTTGATGGGCATTATGTTTTGCACTTCAATGCCCTAATTTAACCAAATCATCTATAAAAAATTATGTATAATTTTGTCTGTTCGTATAGCTTTAGTCTTTAGCAAAAGGGTTGTTTTCTTGTCCTTCACTTCTTTGGACTCACCACTTCTCTCTCTCTCTCTCTCTCTCTCTCTCTCTCTCTCTCATATTTTTTGCTCTTTTCTTTCTAGTTTTTAATTTTTTTTGGTTCACCAAATTGTTAAAAGTCAAAATTAATCTTTACACTGCATCTGCATTTGTCACCTTCAAATCTTTGTACATTAACCTTGAGGGTAGTTGGACTTTCAGAGGTCTGGTTCTTTGAATTAAAGCTTTGATCAAGTCACATAGCCAAGCGCGCAAAGGTTTATTCTTTGGTATTATATATTTGCAGGATAAGACAACGTAAAGACCTGATTTTCTCATTTTGATTTAGCTGTAAGATCTTGACCATCAAAAGGGCAACGATTCATCACAACAAGTTGTCTCACCTAAAGGTCAAATGCTCATATGGCCGGCCGTTTTGAAAGTGTTTAAAACATTTTAACCTCCCGTTTATTTGTTATGATTTTTATTTCTGCTTTTTTTGAAAAAATAAAATAAAATAAAACTTCTCAATTTTCGTATTTTTCAAAAAAGAAAAATGAGAGCATTGAAAACAATATTGTTTTATTATCGTTTTCATTTTTATATGAAAAGTTGAAAACGATTCCAAAAACTCAAAAAATAATTTTTTTATGAAAAATGTTGGAGTGTTTTCGGAACCAATTTATGAAAACTGTTTTTTTTAAATCACCTCAATTTCTAAGTGAAAATAATTTTCAAAATCAATTTGCCAAATAAAATCTCAAAAAATTTTAGAAAACGAAATAAAACAACCGGAACAAGAGCCCAACCAAATGAGTTTGCAACACGCTATCCAAACATGAAAATTGCTTAAAATGGAGAAAATGTTTATTTGACGTGAAATAGGGATTACTGAACTTCTAGGGGGATATCTAGATTAGGATTAGGTGATACATCATTTTCTCTCACTTCAAAAAAAATTCCAGTAAACTAAACTTATGGAATAGAGAGATCGATTTCTCACTTCAAAATTTCACAAAACATATTCATTGCCGTATCCAACAATGAAAATGATAATATATAATGAGAGTAATACTATCTATACAAACAGAATTTTTTACATAATTTTCATATAAAATGCTGTGACTGTGATCAATTCATCATTTCAATTCAAATTTTGGCCAAATTTTCTACATGTAAATTTTCTAAGAATATAAGTTTCCTAATCACAACATCCAAATTAATTACAAAGCCTCTTCAAACTTTGCAAGCATCTTTGTACTTTCCATACTTTGGATTTTCTTGCTGAAATTTCAAAGCAAAATATTTGAGTTGAGGAACTATTTTTTGGTGAGTTAAAAAAAAAATAAAAATAAAGGAAAGGGTAGGGCCATTCTGTCAGCATCAAAGGTAGAGTGGATATACATCCATAAAAAGTCTGCTCTGCTGCATATAAAACTTCGACAAGAAAAATGATACGTTCAGTCCACCATGAGTGTATTGTCAAGCAAACTCGCGTGCCTAATTCAGAGTCATCAAACTCATTGTGATTAGGGCAAACAAGTTATTGTCCTGGAAATTTTTTTAATTTCATTAATTAAGACTTATGATCACTTATTAGTTTAAGAAATTTTATCTAATTCTCTTACCTAAGTGATCATTCACATGCACACATCACACAACAGTAATATCAAACGATAAAGTAAAGGATACAAAGTTTTTTTCGTGAAAACTCAACTTGAAAAAAAAATCACATTCAGCAGACCAATCACTATAATTAATAGGTTATACAAGTACGACTTACAATCATAACAATTGAATATCTACAATTGTCATCCGAATTCCTACGCTCGGTGTAAGATTACTTACTCAACTTCTCGAATTTCTGTTCACCCTGGCTTCGACCTCAACACCGAATCACCACGGTATTCTTTCTCGTCTTCGGAATCCACCAAGACGATCTCGCAACTGTGTTCTTCACTTTGGTACTCTGGTGAAAGAACTTTGTATGCTCAGCAACTCATCTATGATTATTTCACCAAGATTTGAATTGTGTTTCTCATACTCTATTCTTCTCTCTTGTTAATCTTTTTTAAATTTCAGAGATATGTGATACCTATAATACTTCTGACTCTTGTAGCAGCTTTAAGACTCCACAAAAAGTAAGCTGAAACTATTTTTTGATTGGTTAAGAATGCTTGGCTTGAGAGTCCTCAATTCTGGACTGATTTAGATGTGATTAAAGTTCAATTAGGAATTGACTTCGGCGTACTGCTCGAGCGGACTTCGAACGATGCTTACTGAATTTTTACTTCTGCAAAATTTTCATTTATTGCTCGAGCGGAATTTACTTGAGCCATGATCTCTACATATTCAGATTACTCTCGAAAAGTTACATGAAATTCATATATTATGAAGTTTGAACAGATACCTGAATAAAGAGATATGACCTTTCAAAGTTTCAACTCTGTATGTTTTAAAGAGTTGTACTGTAGTTTAAACAGTTTGTACTCGGACAAATTAAATTTGAATCTTAAACTTTTTAACCTAAATACAACTTAAAATAAGATTACTAGTAAAAATATTTTTATTCACAAAATTAGTTAACACTACAAACCTAACAGTCCCGATCTTGACCAAAAACGTTATATTCAACTTCTGAATGGGTTGCATTTTCCGACAACTATATATATATATAAGTATATACTTATATATATATATATATATATTTCCAGACACACGTGTGAAATGTTTGTTTCATCCTTGATTTTTTTTCTTCGTAATTGTTTGTTCCGGTACAAATCCTTGAATTTTTCCTCTTTAGATACTTTTTAAGCAGCATGACCTTTGAACCAAAGAGTGTGAGTTGGAAACGATCACCTAACCTGACTTCACGGCCATGCCAAACTTAAGATTTTCATCTGACGTGGGTAATTTTTATGGTCTCACCATGCTGCTTGTGCATTTAACAAAAATATTTAGTGAGAGATATATATATACATATATGAACAAAAATATTTAGTGAGATATATATACATATACGCTTA
The DNA here is from genome assembly GCA_033060915.1 of Euryodendron excelsum. Classification (NCBI taxonomy): domain Eukaryota; kingdom Viridiplantae; phylum Streptophyta; class Magnoliopsida; order Ericales; family Pentaphylacaceae; genus Euryodendron; species Euryodendron excelsum. Next base: position 54,306,358 of record CM065377.1, on the reverse strand, counting down.
CACGATGCATTCTGTAGGGTCCTAATGATGAATGCTTAAATTAACTCAAGCATGGGAAACAAACTTACTTTCGGACCAATCTGCTTGTCTTTTTCAATCATGGTACTAAAAATTTAATACCTATTATCATGCTTCGAAATCCGATCTATACGAATTTAGGATGTATAATCGACCAGTGGCTTGGCTATCCAAGATCACATTACATAACTCGATTGAGCACCTGTGCATTTATCATTTAAAAAATATATAATTACAAAATTAAAACTTTATAAACGTAAAGTAAAATGTGTGTCATACATAACAGAATTGTGCTTAATTTTCAAAACATAAATATTCCATAAGATGGGTCTATCAAAGGCCACTACAGTTATAACATTATAATATTACAAAACATCAGGGTCCAACCCCTATATCAGTACATAACATAAGGTTCATGGGCTGCAGTCCAAATATTCACGTAATGGGTATCCTTCAAGGCCTCCTAGGTTGGTCACTTTAAATATTTTTAGAAAACGTAAGTTAATGCGTAGTAAATAACAATAATACACGAGCATAAAATACCATAGACTAATATTTATATTTAATGTATATGACAATAGAGGTACATTTATGCATATGTGGCATGAATTTAGAAACGTAGAAGTATAATTTAAAATCACTTGAGGCATAGGCTTTTGTATTAAAATATTTCATCATTCTTAAAACATAATGTTGAAGAAGAGAGGCAGGCGTATTGTACCATGAACTGTTAGACCATGACATAACTTGTCATGAGCATAATATATCATATCTTGTAAACGTACATCTTAACTTGCTGTGTAACATTAGACACATTAAATATTATCATTCTTAGTAACTAGCTTTGGAAACGTAGGTAGCATAAGTATCATATTGAAATACTATAACATTTCGAACATAGTATCATTGGAGTGAGACATAACTCATAACATAATTTTGTAAGGCATAACGTAGCGGTCATAAGCATACTATGACATGATATTGTAAGGGCATATCATAATATCGTAGAAAAGAGAGATATATCGTGACATTAGTACTTGTGGAAACATACGTAACTTGTCGGGAAGCATTCGAACAAATCATATTTCTCATTCTAAAGTATAAGTGTGTTATGTCTCTATATCAGAGTTAGGCTCCGCATTAGTAACTTTAAAGGTCATATATAGGGCTCTTTAGGCTAAAATCTTAACCATGAACAATATTGTCCGCTTTAGCGCTTCATGTCACTCATGTGCCAACCTCACAGTTTTAAACGCATTGCAACAGTAACACCTCGCCCTACCTACTCTCTCAGGAGTGCTTGAACTATTAAAGTACGCAGCATAGTACTGTCTGTTTTGGCTCGCACCTGCCTATCCCCTTTCTGGGTGCTTGGTATCAGCCGCACGGTACATATAAGGCTCTTTAGGCCAGCATAGTAACCATAAAGGTCACGTATAGGCTCTTTAGGCTAATATAATAACTGTGAAGGTCAAGCATAGGCTCTTTAGGCCAACATAGTAACCGTGAAGGTCACGCATAGACTCTTTAGGCCAAAGGGACGTCTCCTAACTTGGCGATAGATTCTTTCGGGTTCCCTACGCTAGGACGTGAAATAAACTATGCTAGTTTAGGGTCTTGCCACGAAAGACCTTACATATCGATAGTTTATTTCACGTCTCCCATCCTAGGACTATTGGGCTAGATTAAAGTCTTACCACGAAAAGACCTTACATGTCGATGATTTATTTTACGTCCCCTACCCTAGGACTGGTATATTTATTTCACATCCCCTAGTGTAGGACTGGTATAGTTTATTTCACGTCTCCTAGCGTAGGATTAGCATAGTTTATTTCACGTCCCCTAGCGTAGGACTATCGGGCTAGATTAAAGTTCTGCCACGAAGAGATCTTGAGTCGGAGTCGTACGTTAAGAATCTTACATCTATTTTATGTAAATGTTCTAGTCTATGAGTTGTAATTCATATCATAGGTAAGGTTCATATGTAATTCAAAGCATAACATTTATACTTGAATGTAATTATTGATGCATTGAAATAAATGAAAAGAAATGCATGAAATGTAATTGAGCTTGAAAGCATTGGAGAGTAATAGGTCTTACTTATGGCATATCGTTATTCACCTCTATCTAACCGAATGAGTGTTAAGCAAGGTGTTCCTACACATAATTCACGTAGAAGCATACAAACATCAATACACGATTCTAAAACAAGGCAATAACACATAAACCGAGACTAAGCACATGGGTCCCTCAACCTCGACTCATCAACCCTTCACCCTCACAATGGGAGAACGAGGCTAAACTCTAGGATAAGGCCCCAATGTAGAACAATGACATAAAGGTTGAGGTTCGAACATGAAAGCCGGAACATCGACTCCTTCATCATGTCCCAACCACCTCTCAAGAATGAGTTCGCACTCTAGGCTAGTTCCAATTGAAAATAGGCTTAAAAGCTTTTAATTTGATAGGTCATGGGTTAAAAACGCATTTTGAGCGAAGAAGTTAGGTATCATGAAAAACAACTAACATTTTGGAAAACAAGATTTTTGGCATAATTTTGGATTGATTTTACACTCCAACATCTCACAATTTATAAGGAGTTAGGGTGCAAACTTTACATGGATGAAAAGGTCTATAAGTCTACTATCTAATACTTCAAACGGTACCTAAAACTAAATTTTTTGGAGCAAGTTATGCTTAATTAGCAAAAAGGTGCCAAAACAATCAAACCATTCGAAAGTCCAAATGGGTTATCCAAACGCCTAGGCAAAAAATGGCTAACCCAGAAAACATGATCTCGGGCTGTTCAAATGCTAGATCTCTTTCCTCTTGTCGTTTGAACGCCATATTGGGCGTTCAAATACCCTTCTGCGCAGCAGTAGAAATCCGAATCATAAACTCTCCAATCTCTATCAAAATGCAACCAAACTCTCCTAACCTCAAAAGAACTTGAAAGAGAACTTAAGAATATCACAATAACTCAAAATGGGGAGAAATGAATGATCAAAACAAAAGGATCTAGGGTTTTAGGAACCCAAGCCCTAACTTGCATAATTTGGGAATTTCAACCCAAAACTCTTAAATCTTCCAATGGGCCTTACAGTACTCTAGGTTTAGACAATTTGGGACTCAAAAAAATCCCCTACAATAACCCAACAACACAACCCAACAAGATAGATACATATAGGTACATACTTTGTAGAGAGAGAAATAAAACCTTACCTTTCTTCAAGCTTGTTCAAGTCTTTCAATGGCTTCTCTTGGATTGGGTTGAGGCTCTCCAATCCTCTTCCTTCAATCCTCTTCCTCCTCTTTCTCTTCTCCTCTTCTCCCTTTCTTCTCTCTCAACCGATTGTGTGGGTGTGTTTTGTGTGGGTGTGTGTGTGTGTGTGTATATATGTGTATATAAGGATAATACACATGGAAATAATCTCATGTGTCTCACTCCATGGGCTTAAGTTACAACATAAACTCTTATTGGTCATTTTTGACCCAAGTGATGTAATAACTAACATTAAACCATGCAAGCACTAGAAATTCACATTAATTTAAATAAATAGAGGTTCAGGATATTACATCTATACTTAAAATATAAAAATTTAAACACCGAAGTACAAGTACGGCGAAATTGTAGTTAAAATAATCCGGTAAGAACGGGTTGATCCATAAAAAATGAAGTTTTAAATTATATGAAATGTCATAGTTGCGGAAGGTAGGTACCAGAATTTACCTCAAGTAATGGGTTAGATACCAACTAAGTCATGCTAGACATAGAACTGTTACAAATGACTTAAGTTAGAAGTTAAACCAACCGGTTCGAATTTCACCTCTTGCTGACGAGAAGTGGATCAAAGTTGCAGAAATAGTATCCAAAAGAAAAATATTTGTTTTGAGAGATTTGATAGTTATTGAACTAGAATGCAAAAAGAAACAGATTAAAAATAGTTTTGGATTCAATTAATCTGATCACGTGACTTTCTTGGGGTTGACCAACACAGGTTTACCATCTATCAATCGTTTGACCCCCTTAAACCTCATAAACCAACATATGAAAATATTCAATGATAATCAAATACTAGAATATTACGTTAAAATCATGAATCATCACCATCGACTCATAGACACTAGATAATGCTTTGTCAAAGTATAAGTGTAACAAGCATAATTAAAGGCACATGTTTCTAAAAGTTCTAGCTAGATATTTTTAAGTTATTATCGAAAACTCTCACCATCGATTTACATATACCGGCTGTTTTGTTAAGGCAGAAAGTATTACAACCATAATTAAAAGTCTAAGTTTTCAAAATGATCTAGATTTTAATTACCAAGAATATAAAACAATCCATTCTAGATTATTAAAAGTCTTAGGTTCCTACCAGAGGTTTGAATATAAAAATATACCAAAAAGAGAACCCGCATAAATTATACAAGCATCTGAAAAGTGAAAACTAAACCAACATTTATTTTACTTTACACTACTCATATATTAATTACAATACTCTAAATTTAAACTTGTTTACAAAACATAAAACCATTACGTGCATAAAATAAACGTACTCGTGCCCATGTATGTAATATATTGAACGTGTGTAAAAATACTAAGTTTTTGAATAAATATGAAATAGAAAAGACAAATCTTAATTAATCATCCCAATACCGTCTCTTCACAATTGGTTCAAAAAATAAAACTAGTTACTTATGACAATACAAAGATATAATTTGAAAGAAAATGACTTCATAAATAAAAAAATTTATTACAGCAGAATAACGATAGATAAAAGACTAAAATAAAAAATGAATTAACTAAAAAACACTAATAAATTAACTACAATCTAGACAGAAAATAAAACAACTGAATGTGGAGCTCCCTGGCTTTTAACTTCCTCTACGCTCGACTCTCTTTCTGACTTTCTTCTGAAGCTCTCCATTCTTCCTCCTCCGGGCTTTTCGATTTATAAGCATTGCAAGTGGCTTTCATCATTATTTTATTTTCTTTTTTTATTCATTCAATTCAATGATTCAATATACTTGGCCGACAATAGCCACCTTTGGCCATCCAGTTTTGCTTCTTTGTTCCACTCATTATTCTACCTTTGGCCATTGCTTTTGTTTCTTTGCTCCACTTGCATATCTACACATACACACACACATATATAATATGTAATACTCACACACACACACATATATTATATAATATAATAGTAAATTAATATTTGAATAAATGTCTGTGTGTCCGTCGACTTCATTTTACTTAATTTTAGCTTTAAATCTGTACAAAATATAAAAATATAAAATTTATATTAAAATAATAAATAATATATAAATAATTACTAACAATAGCTTACAATTAAAAATTTTGATGGTACTTTTAAAGTGCAATCACAAGCATGAAAGGATCTACCTGAAAAGAATGTTATAACAATTTTATGTATCAATTTTATGGGAAAATTCAACGATAAACCCAGTACGTTGTTGATGATGATTTATTTACAATTGTTGAAATAATATTTACTCCACTGCATTACGTTGAAATTGATGTAACTTGTCCAAGTTACTGGGCAACTTAGCCTACATATATATATATATATATAAATATATAAATGTGTCCGTAAAGATTTAACTATAGTAATGGATGGAATCATGGATACATGTTTTACTTTTCAAGAGTTTTGAAGGAGCTATGGTCAGCAAAACAACAGCATCATACAGAGAGATAATAGACCTTAATGGATAAAGAAAGAATGGTTATTTTGACAAGAATCTTATATAATTCTGTAGTTGAAAGAACAAGATAACAACCAGTCATACCAAAGATACATAGTTATGAATAGCTTACAGCAGGTCAACGCGGTTCCTATCCAGCTCACTATATAAAGCCATGCAACTCATGCCTATTCAGTTCAACTTTCATATGAGCAAACTGATACACACGATTTGTTTCAGGAAGAAAAACAGAAAAAGATTTCTATAGCAATAGCAAAAAGATGGCTAGCAATAGCAAAATGGTGGAGAGCGATGGCACCATAGCTCAAAAATGGAGGCTTCTAAGCGGTGAAGATAACTGGAATGGCCTGTTGGAAGATCTACACATTGATCTCCGGCAGTACCTCATTCACTACGGAGAAATGGCTCAGGCAACTTACGACAACTTCATCTCCGAGAAGGTATCAAAATATGGAGGGAGCTTCCGATATGCGAAGAAGGATTTCTTTGCCAAGGTTGGTCTAGAGCAAGGCCATCCATTCAAGTACCACGTGACTAAATATTTGTACGCGACATCTTCAATCCCGGTCCCTGATGCTTTTCTCCTGAAGTGCTTATCAAGAGAGGCTTGGAGCAAGGAATCGAACTGGATGGGGTATGTCGCGGTGGCCACGGACGAAGGGAAGGCTGTGCTTGGGAGGAGAGATATTGTGATTGCTTGGAGAGGAACAATCCAGGCCTTGGAATGGGTTAATGACTTGCAATTTCTTTTAGTCTCAGCAGAAAAGATACTTGGAGAGGAACATGATCCTAAGGTGCACCAGGGATGGTATTCTATCTACACTTCAGGTGATCCAAAGTCACATTTCAATAAGTCCAGTGCCAGAGACCAGGTAACTTTGATTAACCAAGCATATACTTCTAAGAAACGTTAATCAAGCTTGCTATTGCGCAAGTGATGCCAGAAAACTGTTGGATATCTCAGTACTACCTCAAATCAACATAACCTCTGAAAAAACTATGTTAAGAGTTTAGTTATGTTGATTTAAGGTATTACTGAGATACCCAACAATGGCTCCTAGAAGTTATGTTGATTTAAGGTATTACTGAGATACCCAACAGTTTTCTGGCATCAGTTATGTAATAGCGAGCTTAGTTCTTTGTGAAAGACAACAATTTCATTGGAGACATTATCAAAACTAATATTTCATATTATATTTTAGGTTCTTGCTGAGGTTAGAAGACTTGTGGAACAATACAAGGATGAAGAAATCAGCATCTCTGTAGTTGGCCACAGTTTGGGTGCAGCCATTGCAACCCTAAATGCAGTTGACATAGTTGCCAACGGATTGAACAAACCTAAAAGCCAGCCAAACAAGGCCTGTCCCGTGACAGCCTTCGTGTTTGCCAGCCCCCGGGTCGGAGATTCAGGCTTCAAAAAGGTCTTCTCCGGGCTTAATGAGCTTCGAGTCCTACGTGTCCGGAATAACCTAGATCTTGTTCCAAGGTATCCATTGATAGCTTACTCAGTAGTAGGTGAAGAATTGGAGATTGACACTACCAAGTCCAAGTACTTGAAGAGTCCTGGAAATCTTTCAAGTTGGCATAACTTGGAGGCTTACATGCATGGTATTGCAGGTGCACAAGGATCAAAAGGAGGATTCGAGTTGGAAGTTAATCGCGATATCGCGCTTGTTAACAAAGTGATAGATGCTTTGGAGGAGGAATATTTAATACCTGGTTCATGGCGGTCTGTGAAGAACAAGGGGATGGTTCAACAGGCCGATGGCTCTTGGAAGTTGATGGATCATGAGCCAGATGATGATTTCTGAATTTCCTTTTGCGGTTGAGATGTTGTTATGGCTCTTAGAAAAAAGGTTAAAATAGCTTAGTTAAATAAATTGGCAAATAAGCTGATCCAAGCGAAAATAAGCTAGTTAAATAAGCTAGTAAGTAAGTTGATCCGTATGAAGTAGGATTGAAATATGTTTTAATATTAGTCCAATAGAGCTGGTATGTAACATCTCTTTTCAGTAATTCATTTTTTTCACTTACTTGGGGAAGGAAACAACTAATATATGTTTTGTTAGTCCAATAAAGTTGGTGGGTATGTAAAACTTATGTTTTAAGTAATTCATTTTTCCACTAAACTTGGGGAAGGAAACAACCGAATATTGTTTTTCTTTTGTTTGATTCAACCAATGTTTTGAAACTTGAACAGTTAGGCCAATTGAGAAATTGAACCGGTGGATCGTCGGGTCAATTGAAATTGAGTCGTGATGTCAAAATTATTTCATAAATATATTTAAAAAATAAACTTATTTATTTAACATCATTAAAAATCCAAAACTTAGTTAAATATTTCCTAAAAAAATTTTCTCAAATTATAAAGTAACAAAATATCATGAAAATTAATGCACAAGTCTACACCAGATTTATGAAAGTGGCATATTATCTATTAGGTGTACGTGTTGTCTTGGTTATATTACATAATTTTTAATCTATTTCCCATTTCAGCTCTAAAATTGAGCTCATCAATATATATCAGTTATATGTGATATTTAATTGAGCCCATCAATACATATCAGCTTTAATTTATATCCCATTTCACATTTATGCACACCAACCAATGACTTGAAAAGGCTGAAATACAACAGCTGGTAGCCATTTGCTTGAAGAAAAAATCAAGCGCTAAATTGAGAAGGCCATTCGATTCCATATTTACCCCATCCATCACGGCATCAGTGCATCACCATTAATATTTATGGCCTCCAACGTTTGCAATCCTTCTCAGAAGTCTGCGTTCTTTGTCCAGAACGGTTTCTTCTATCAACCACTTAGTTGCTGGCCATGGCGACGAGCCTCAAGAACTTAAAACTTCGATGGAAAGAAGTAGGACAGTGGCCATTTGCAGACTAGTGAAGAAGGAAAAGGCTGCCGGACAATGAAATGAAGGCTGCCAACGGCTATCGTCGTTCTGTTACAATGTTGCTTTGTGGGACTGAGATGATGCAGAGCGAAGGCCGAGCTCTGATTGTGCTGTAGACACAGCCATTAAACCGTCCGGTTCATGTGAACCGTGAACGGTTCTCACAAATGACCGGTTGGACCGCCGGTTTTGATGTTTTATCCCGACTGCTTCTTGGACTAGTTCTCGATTTTTTCGGTCAAATCAATCCGTCCGGTTCAATTTTTAAAACATTCAATTCAACTACATAAAAAAGCCGAAATTTGTTGGATAGTTGTTTGAACTCAACCAAACGCAATATAAGATGAGGAATGCTAAGGACAATCACTTTGTCCTTCACTTTTCCACAGTCGTGCCAATGTGATCACTGGTGACTCTGAACTTAAAGTCATTTATTGGCAACCGGAAGTGAAATAAAAACGAAATGACAGCATTTGCAAACCCATTCGCTCACTATCTGTCACTTTCACAAACTCCTTCCTCTTTTTTTACAACATATATATCTCTCTCTAAAGCTTTGACGATGTTCTATTTAGTATAATTTTTTTATTTAATTTTTTAAGTTTATAAAAAAAAATTAAGTTTTTTTTTTTTACTTTTTTACTTTTTTATTTTTTTTTTTTTTTACTTTTTTTTTTTTTAATCTTTAACTAAAAATAAAAAAACAAACTAAAAAAAATTTAAAAAACCTAATATTTTACTTATAAACTTAATAAAAATACTGTACCCAACGAGCCTCAGAGACCCATATTGCATATCAAAAAACCCTCCTACCCCTCTCCCATCGGCCTCTGTTTTCTTTCTTATCCAGCACACCATATGTCACCATGGAAAATCCCTCCTCTATTTCTCTCTCTAGAATAACAAACCCACAGTCTAACCCCTTTCTCTCTCCAGTTCCCCTCTCCTCATTTCTTACACCACCAGTGGCCAGTGGCCACAGTTGGAGAAATCCAGTGGCCATGGCCAAACCAGCTGTCAAAGCCGGACCACCTCTTTTCTTCTCCACCATGGCTACATGTACACATGATACACAATAGCCATACGTGCAGCCACTATGAGCACCTCCTTCTCTCTCTCTCTCTCTCTCTCTCTCTCTCAAAACTTGTTTTGATTCATTAGTGTTAGAGTGTCCCTTAACTACCCTATGGTTGGATTTTCTGAACAAACCCTAACACAAATGAGAATATAAATTGAAAATCTTAACAAATTCTTGAAAATGGGAGCACTCAATATTTTTGTGAGGAAGAATCAAGAATTAGGAATGGAGAAAAGAAAAATGTTGTAGGAAGAATCGAATTAATTCGAGCTTGAATAAATCCTAATGGGTTATAATGGAACGAAAGGGTGAAATCAAGAGGTGTAGATCGATTGATGTTAGTGATTGTGGTGGTAGCAAATATTATAGTAATATGAACATAGATTTTTAGCGAATGTGGGTTGGTCTAATTTCAGAGATAGCTGATGATGCTATTAGGGAGCTGGTTGAGCTTCTGAACCTCTGGTGCTTACCTGTGTTTGTTTTTTTTTTTTTTACAAATTCATTTATTTATCTTTTGTTGTTTGAGAAAGTTGAGAACCGGCATTAGTAGATTACCAGTGATTTGGCAATTAGTGGAGTACACGTGTTGTTATGAGAAGGCGAAGGTTGCTCCGCGATGGACCAAAAGACTGCCGATAGCATTCCCCATATAGGAAACATAATGCGATCATATACAGAAATAAATAAAAAAAGGAACAATATATATCTCTATAAACAAATATGTTCCTTTTTTTGTTTTTTTGACATTTCTTCCGAGTTACTCCTTCTAGATGGAGGAATTATCACTCTTAGGCTATGAAATTTCTTATAAATAATTGGAAAATAAAACTACTTATTGGTAGAGATTGAGGAATAGCTTTGTATCCGGTTACAGGGCATACGGATAATATCAAAATTATAATCTAATTAAAAAAACTAATTTATGTGATTGACTCGCTTCGAAAACTACAAAATGGAGTTAGTTATCCTGCAAGAGTACGGGGGTCGCGATGAAGTATAAACCGGAAGATTCGGTATCGTTTTCTCCCAAGGGACCTAGCTAAATATAGACTCTAGCACTTAACTCACACTAATCTAACCTAAAATCAAATTGCAATTAAAGAGGGGAATTAGATCTAAAATAAAAAGGACCGAAAATATTTTGAGTATTGATAATGGTTTTGAATTATTAACCTATTGCAATGAAAATAAAAATAATTAACACTAGACAATTAAAGTAAAGCCAAATGAAAATAGAATTAAAGCAATTAAAAAAGAATTGGGCTCAAATGATCCAATCACTCAATTTTATCCAAGGTTTTCACTGAGGTTTATAACTCAAATCAAACATAACATTTAAGTGTGTTTGATTCGGAGAATTTAGCTTTGAAAACTAATTATTTTCAAGCAATTGAAATAAGATACATGTTCGATGGGAAATCAAAGGTTAATACCATCGATTTAACTTAGTCAACACCAAATTTATGGTTTGTGCATTGATTAGCCAAATATAGTCAATAACCTAGGTTTTCTAAGGCATCTTCAATCAATTGTTGGGAATGAATTTCTAGAAATTGTGGAGTTTTTGTCTAGTCAAGGGTCCTAAATTAATACCATCGATTTGGATGATCAAAATCCCCAAACTTAGTCAATAATTCAAGTTTTCTAAAATTCCACAACTAATTCCTAGAAATTGAAATTCTAGAAAAATATGGCAATTAATTCATGAGACACCTCCATTAAATTCCTTGGATTATTTGGGTGATTTTCATATTTAAACCCAATTTAAATTACTAGCTACTTGAATACATCATAAAAGCTTGTAAAAATGAAAAGAGAAGCATAAAGATATTTAAATCTAAAATTAATTACAATAATAAGGTTGTTTGGTTTCAAGAAAAATGAGAGAAAGTGCAAGAAAGTGAAAGAAAATACAACACAATAAAGAAAATTACAAGTTTCTACACTATACTACAATTACAAAGTTAAATCTAAGCTAAAAATGAAAAAAAACATAGAAAAAAACTAACATTGGAGTGCTTCTCCCGCCGCCCCCTTGCTCCAAACTAACCCTCACTACACAAAAAACCTACAAAAAAATCTTAAAAATGCCGCTTCAGACACAAAAAATACAAGCTGGATGAACAGTAACCGTCCAAATACCGTTCAGACGGTGCGTTTGACAGCTGTCTGAAGTGCGTCCGAACGCACCGTTCGAATTGGTGAACAGTGATCGTTCGGATGCACCGTTTGGACGGGCACTATTTATAGATTCGGCCCAGCAACTTCGAGCTCGATTTTGACTACCTTAGAGGCCTATTTAGCTGATACACATTAGACGATAAGTTGTAACTCTTGAAGTCTTCCTTCTAATGCCACAAAAATTAGCTCAATCGAACGTCAAAGTGAAAAGTTATAGCCAAAATACCGAGACAGGTCTGAATTTTCATGAACAAATTATTCGCC